>JAXCHB010000086.1:1350000-1950000 GCA_036926305.1 Uropetala carovei
GACGCGATTTAAGATAATTTCCGAGTAGGTACGAGTTTGAAATTTGGTAGGAATGCACGAATCACGCATTAAAAGGCATTGACGAAAAAATGTATCCCGAAAAAATACCCGGGTTCGACTCCAGGAGAACATTTCTGTTTTTCGTAAGAAAACACGTAAAATACGACATTTCGACGTGCAGGATTTCACTCTTTTGTTTTAAAGAAGACTGTACAAGGCAGAGCTGCCAACTACATCAAAATTTGGGAGTGGTTAGGTTCTAAATTTTTGAAAGTGGTTCGGTTCAGACGGGAATTTTGATAAGTGGTTCGGTTCAACTAAATTAATCATTTGAAATACTATCCAGAAATAATTTATCCAATATAAACATTACACATTCAGTATCAATCTGTAAGTAAATCAATCAGCAGTCATTATTATTTTAAATGAAAGAATAATTTATTTAAAGAAAGAAAAAATTTATATTTTAAATATGTTACAATCTCATCATCATCTTCATTTATTTATATTTTAAAAGAATGGTATTTTTGATCCTAACATGGTATTAGTAGCAGAGAGGAAAGAGATAGGCACTCTTTCCTTTGAAGCAAACACGCTGGTTTTTCCAATGGAAATTCCTTGGTCTGTACTTTGTGGATTGATATCGAACCGAAACCGTACCGCTATTGCAAAAAAATTACGGTTCGGTTTTCGGTTCATTGAAAAATTAATCAGTGGTTTCGGTTCGGTTCGCGGTTCAGCAAAATGACTGCGGTTCGGTTCGGTTCGATTTGCAGCTCTGGTACGTTTCTTATTCTTATCGTCAATTTACGCCTTCCTTTCGAGATTACTCACATTTAAGAAATATGTGACAGATTTAACCAAATATCGCGCATTTATCGATAAGTTTCCTGGGCAACGAATGTCATTGTTGAGACACGAGATTCCTATTAGTGCCTCAATATTCATACGTCATAGGATAGAAATACGAAGCATTTACGTAGATGTATCGAGCGAGAGGGAGGGAGGGAGGGAGGCAGAAGGAGTGAAAGAGAGAGAGAGAGAGAGGGAGGGAGGGAGGCAGAAGGAGTGAAAGAGAGAGAGAGAGAGAGAGAGGGAGGGAGGGAGGCAGAAGGAGTGAAAGAGAGAGAGAGAGAGAGGGAGGGAGGGAGGCAGAAGGAGTGAAAGAGAGAGAGAGAGAGAGAGGGAGGGAGGGAGGCAGAAGGAGTGAAAGAGAGAGAGAGAGAGAGGGAGCGAGAGGGATAATAATACGGCAATATAATTTTCCATCTCTTCATTTTGACGGGCATTTACACTAAGTATTTAAGTATTGTAGCTATGAAAATTAAAATATAGTATTTAATAATCTTTCAAGCTTCTCTGTGTTTATTATTAAACTGCAACATTTATAATTTGAAATTCAAGCTTCTCTATTTGAAACATAAAAGTCGTACGATACAAACACACATAGAAACACTGTGCGTTGAAAAGATTCCTCGATCACCTCTCCAAAGTTAATCAAAGTTAATTCAAATTTTTTAATGCTCTTAAAAAAATTGAGAAATAAACCGGCCCCTTTTTTCAGAGCGATGTTGACCCACGTCTAATTTCGGTACATTTTCATAAGACTATATAATAATAATAATAATAATATATTTGCGATGAACGGTGACTGCTTGTTTATCATCACACTCACCGAAGTCGACAGCCGCCATTTTGGATACACGGCCCCGCGCGTCGATCAAACTGAAAACTCGAAAGAAATGTTACGTGACAGGGAAAAGATTTTTTTCTTCCCACACCAAATTCTTTTATTCGCCTTTTTGAGGAAAGAATTCGATGTTGTGAATACTAATGCGCATATTTAGCAGTTTCGACCTTTAATAATCAAGCAGGAATTATTCATCAACTCGATTATACGCCTTCGATCCAACTTGTTCTATCGACCGCAATCTCTCCATAGTTTCTGAAATATTCTTTTGGAACTCTGCATTCTTTCTACCTCACGCTACTTCGCTTAACCTCTTTAAACCTGTTAAATTATTTGCATTGAAATTTCCACGATCCTTAGAAGGCCTTTGATTTTTCCGCGCTTCAAATTTTCTACATTTCCATTCTTACCCCCTAATCCTTCGAAGCGTAAAGAAATGAGGATTTCGTGTACCCTTATTTTTGATTATTTATTATTATTTAGATTGTTTCAAAATGTTGAGATTTCCTATTTCCTCTAGTCTCCATTATTGAGTATTGATTATTCCATTATGGAGCCTACGAACGAGTTCTTACCAGAGATGAATGCAGCTCAATGCCCAAATGTCAAATAGAATTTCCTTTTCGAAACGCATGGGCTCCATCTTTTAATAGATTTGAAAAATCGATCATATTATTTCCAATTATGATCCGCCGTGATGGCTAATCTGTATTAAATCCTTGACCGAATTTCCTTTATCAGATTTTAATAAAAGCGATGACTGTTTAGATGTTTTATCGACCGACGGTCAGTTCTCCAAGGTGACCACTTAAAACGCGATCGAGTCGTTGATGCTAGAAATCTGCGCCGCATCAATGGGTATGTTCTCTCTCAGCTAAAGTTTCGATGTTAAGTATCTTAGATTGCGCTGCTTCGAATAACTATTTCTCTTTACTTTATAACCTTAAATTCGCATAGATTTTTGATGTTTTAATATTATGACGTCGGTTTTATCAAGATATCGTTGTCAAAATCTTTCAACTGAATAATTAAAATCTTGCTCCGTAAAAAGTAACACATTAAAGAATGGGAATTGATGTCTAGAATAACTACTTGCGATTCAGAGTGCACTATCAAAGCATTAAGCCTACTGCGCAGATGAACTAAATTCAGCCTCATTTGCTCTTCGCTGCGAAGCGCAACTGCTAGCAGATTTCACGTAAATAAATACTTTAAAGTGAAAATTATGTAAAAATTGCATTTAAGGCATGCTATCGAGCTGTTATCCTAACTAAATATCTCGACAATTTAATTAAGTCCCTATTGCTTAAGTCCTGAAACAGCTAACAGAAAAGCAACATCAAAGCCGAGAATGATATTTTCGAATACGTAAAATAAGGTAATCATGAATAGAGAGATGTAAATAAGAAGGGCGACGAATTAATCAAGTGGAAAATAATGATTTTTTTATAATATCTTGAAAAAACAGAAAAGAAAATTGAAAACATTTCCATCGAAGGTTCCATTCTTCAGAAGTTCATCACTAGATATATTATTTGTTAATACGCTAGAAAAACGGAGTCGCATTTCTTTTAGCTTATTCGAATTGATTTCCCATAATAAAATGTACCCTCCTTTCATTTCAAAGTGGGAAATTTTCTTTCGCTGGTATGAATGCAAGCAAGGAGGACTTTGATAACCTCATAGTCAAAAAGAAGACTCTTCGAACTTTTCCCATCACTGCACCGCTACGCTTCTTCCATAATTCTCTAACTTATAACAGTAAATTATGGTTAAAGAAGATGATGTATTCTTTTAATAGAAGACTTTCAATCATTCCCATCAGACTCGTTCTATCTTGATCAACGGGTCGATGTTTTCAGCGTCTTCTTGACCACCACCATTTTTCCGTTTTAAGAAAAGTCTCACCCCCTGAGAGCGATCATCTTTATCGCGTCGTACAAAGTAACAAACTTGAAACTCAGCTGTTGCTTCCTCTGATCGTGCTTTCTGTCAGACTACGTTTAGCACGCATCGCGACAAACCCACCGATAACGTAACTCACTCACTCACCTGCACGGAGTGGTCGCTGTCGTTTATGATCCTTATGATACGTCCCGAACTGGGTTTGAGTCCCGTGCCGGACGCCATGGTGCTGTTGCCGATGGGCGCCTGCACAGCCGACAGTGGCGGGGCGACGATCGGAGGCGGAGGTGGTGACACGGAGCCTCCCCTCTTCTGCGCGCCACTCCTCCAGCCGCCGGGATAAGTGCCGTACTTGTTGGTCACCGAGCGGGGAGCGTCCGCCGGGTTGCTGATGCTCGAGGCGCCGTACCACACGCCGCTTTTCTTGCCGTAGCTGGCGTGCTACGAGGGATGGAGAGAGAGAAGCAGTGACGCCAAGTTAGAGATGGGTGGTGCGGTAATTTAAAGCGGGAGGGTTGGACGAGGAGGAGGGAGGGTGGCGGAGCATCCAGGGCGCATGCGTCTCGCAGACTCGATAGGGGAGATCTAGAGGAGAGAGAGGGGGTGGGTGTACGGGAGGGCGGCGGAGGAATGACAAGGTCGCCGGTTCTTACGTATATATCGACTCCGCGATCTCATTTCCAAGCAATTTAGGTTTGTCTTTCGATTCTGGAGTTTTGGTTTTCGAAAAGAAAAAGGCGACGTAGTGTGTGATGGTATTCGGGTGTTTGTGGATGTGCACGCACGCGTGCATCCCAGAGGGTTCTAAAGAGGGCAGACGTCGATTGTTGCGCGCGTGATGTGGTTGAATGAGAGGAGACGCGTAGCTAAACTCCAGGCCGCCAAAAGAGGCGAAGAGTTGCAAATGGGATTGCGTGCTTTTCTCACTCGCGGAAGGTGTAAAAAACACGCCCGGTCGCCTTAAAAACTCGGCTACGCTACGAAGATCCTAATCCAAACTTTGTCAATTTATGGCGTACGTCACACGCGAAATTTTCCGTGGTAGTGACGAAATTCGTCGAAAAAAATGAATATGCACCTCGGGATAAGTGCGCGCTCTATTTTCGCAGCCTATTTTTTATATTTTTTTTGAGGAGAAATTTCACGAGTAAAGAGGTCGGATGGGTGAAAACAATAAAATTAGCGATTCAAATCAAGCGCAACAGAGGGAGACTGCTTCCTTCTGGATTTATTGATCATTCCGCTCCGAAAAAATGTTTCTAAATAGTGTCTTGTTTTCACTTAATATTATGAAGCATAGTTAAAGCGTATACGTCACAATGCTAATTCGTCCATTTTTTCTCGATTTACGTGGTGGTTATCTTTACACGTAAGACCGAGGCTTATCGCGTGCAGTATCCTCAACAAAAAAAAAACATTTTCACGAAAACATTATCATTCGGCGCATCAAAATAATTAACCGACCGTTTTGAAGGGCTCCAGCGTCCGCGCATTTACGTCCTTGAGTCGCTTTTGCTCGATTGTTCGACGGCGTAAAATGGCGGCTGAAACATGGCGACAAGCCTTTTCGTGGCCGACCGTCATTCTCCCGCCTCATCGTGTTGTAAATTCCCTTCCTTCAAGTATGCATGTGCATGTGTCGGACACAGACGCACGCGTGCCTGCGTACATTTTATCTTTGCACAACTCGTGCGCTCTCATTTGGGATCTAAGCTCGAAGATGAGATTTAAAAAAAGGCGATCGCTTGATTTACTTCTCTCGCGCGCCAACCGTGGCGGCACAAGGGATCGACTAAAAGAACAACGGTAGGCGTACCCCACACACCGATCGAATCCGACAACTTCAGGGTCGAGCCGAAAGGCTCTCGTGACCGAAGCAAGGGGTGGAAAATCTCGGCCTCTGGTCACGCCTGCAAGCGAAGGGCGAAGATACAGAATAGCCACCCATTATACTTAATATTTCCGAAGGAAGAAAAATAGAAATAAGTTCGCTAAGAGAGCAGCTTCGACGTATCCCCTTGCTCGCGAGGAACTTGGATTTGCGGCCTATTATTTGTCTCGAGAGTAAAAGATTCGATCTGTTCGAGTTGCGATCGAACACAATGCGATTGCGGTCCTTATTCCAGCCCGATAAAACGGTTTATATGCACGACTTGTTATATGGCGCTGGTCAGGGTCTCTCTTCACACGATCGATAGAATTTTCATGGAGCGGATTTTAGGTTATTAATCGTTACTGCGTTTAGCGCGTCGCGATTGTTTTCCGAAAGAGATTTGTCACGTGACCTTGTCTCGGGCGTTTTAAAAAATTTAAGCTCGATAATTTGACGCATTCTTTTTTTTTACAAAAGCTATATTTAAAATGATTGCATCGGATTAGATGAATGGTGAAATTAAGAGAATCTATTTCTTGAGGTCACAGGTTCATATCCTACGGCGATGGTGGATATTTGGGACATATATACTTATCATCTTAGGTGATATTTACATCTTCGATTTAAAGTATCGGTACAATGAAATTTGAGATAAATTGAAGATTAAGCACTAATATAAAAATTGAAGAAGTGCTTACTTACCTAAGATATCTCCATTAGCCATAACAAAGTTATGAAAAACCATATGTGCATTTCGGGTATAATGCAGTCGAAATTCAGTGGTCTACCCAGAAAGTAGATACTAGAAAAGAATCTACTATTAGCCGAATGCGCATATGATTTTTCGTAAACTTCTTATATATATTGGAGAAACTAAGGTAAATATTTTCAATTTTTTATATTGAAGTGCTCATTCTTGAATTTGTTTTCGGCCATAAGACAAATTTAATAATCCTCCATTGAAGAAATTAGAGATTTTGAACAGTAACAATTTTCGGTAATATTTAACTTGGCGCCAGATGCACGTTTTGATAATGAACCGTTTGCTGCAATCTGAAATCATTTCTATAGACACCGATTAGTCCATAAAAATCAAAATCATAGAGAAGAAACTTAACACGGGCTTGTGCGAACGCTTATTCCAGCGTTTACAAATTATTGAAGCAATCGCTTCTCACGGACACAAAGCCTAATGCCCGATGCCTAATTGCTTCTTCTAGAAAATCAGCTTCCAGTTATGGGTCATCCGAAAGAATCACATTGACTTTACGGGAAAAAATAAGATTGGTCCATTGGGTCGCAAGCGCCCTTTCTAACCACCTCCTCCTTTTCTGCTTTTAAGTTCCTCGTACCCTCTTTTTTACCTCCAATTGGAAAACCGTCGGCAGTGATAGCACTTCAAAAGAGAAGCTCATCTCTCCGCGGACAACTCATCTGCCCGCAAAGAGACGCGAACCCGGTTCCACCGGACTGGGTATAACTTATAAAAAATGCTGTCTTCTCTTGGACGAACACAGTATCTTGAGGGGGTATCCTTCGCCTCTCTCTCTCTATATATATCAGCACCGGTGCACTTTAGCTCCTCTCCAACAGAACAGTGGAATGAGACGAGCAGCTCCTCCTCTATTTACGAAGATCACCAGCACCACTTTCCAGGTCGAATGGTGCGAGGAGTTGTGAGTGGGAACATAAGAAGACACTGGGACCAAACCACGCGGTCTGTAGGCGGATGGGGTGTGGGGGCGTGGCGGACCGGCTTGGGACGACGCAGGCGCGGGTGCGGGCAAGGTCAAAGGCGTCATTAACATGTCATCGGGCGGGCGGGAGGTATGGTTGCGAGGGCTAAGATAGAGAGAGAGAGAAAAGAGAGGCAGTGGAGGTTTCGCTCTTTACGCCACCTCCCTAAAAACCATCCTCTAAGGGACCTCCTCTCCCCTCCCCCTCATACTCCTTTTCACGTCTTCCAATCCAAATTCTCATTCCCAAGCGCGCCCGAGTTAGCTTTCACCCTCCTCTCTAATGCCACCTCTCTTTCTCTATTTTTCTCTGATTCCCCTCTCTCCCCACTCTCTCCCTCTCTCCCCATCTCTCATCCCATCTCTATAAAAGTCCTCTTGCAAGGCTGTCAAATTTCGTCCCAGTTGCTTTATCTGTAACGTGTCATCGTGATGGCGACCATGAGCCATTTCGGTCGAGATGATCATAATGGATATTTTTTTCTACTCTTTTTTCAATTCCAAAATAGTCACCCTTATGCGTGTGGGGGGTGGGAGGAACGATTTATTTGTGCAACAATTGGTTTTTCTGATCGTCCGACGTCAGGTGTTTTCGCCGTTATCAGAAACGGTGGATAGGGAGGAAAAAATATTCTCCTTAATCAGGAGAAGTTATGAAAATGCTCGAGTTGAATTTTTATATCGGATGAATTTTAGGCCGAATGTCCTTTGTTATTTTTGTGTTGAAATTTCGTGACCGGGTCTAAATGAAATGGAAAATTGCATGTGGCTTCTTCTATCGTAAAGTTAATTATTTGTGTTCTCACGTCGGATAATCAAATGTCCTCTTTGAACGAAAAGATTTTATGCTGGTGATGTAAAGCGTCTTTAATTTAAAAAATGAAGCCAAATACCATTTCTATTTTTGATTAAGATTAAGTTTAAGTTTATCTTATAATCAAGATATATTAATGGAAATAATGCTAACGCGTTTAATTTAAAAAGAGATCCATTATTTGCATAATAGTCGCGATAAAATAGGCTCTCTGACTTCAGAGATTATGATTAATAGGGTTTATAATGCCTTGCTTCGATAATTCGCTGTGAAATTTATGAAGCTTATTTAACAAGAGACAGCTGAAAGTTAAAATTTTCTGCCAGTGAATGTTTATTAAGGGAGGAGCGATCTTCATATGTTTTTTTATTTTCAAGTGATGTTCACTTGAAAATTTCGATTAAATATTGGAGTAGTACCTAAAATTTTCTTACAGTATTGCTGAAATTGTTTCGGTTTTATCAATCGAGACCATATTATCTTCAAACTACGTTGCTGAACAAAAATTTGGAGTTGTCTATCATAGGTCAAACACTTAAACCATATTGAAATTGATAGATATTTTCCAGGCGTAAAATAAAGGCAATTTTAGAGTTAATTAATAGATTGAATTTTTAGATTACTGTTCGCGTTGGTGAAAATGATAAAAATATATGTTTTTTCATTTAAACGTGCTAACACATTTTATTAAGTCTGTTTGATGCGCGTAACACTGTGCGCCACGGTATATATTTTAATGCAGCCTGTTTCTGTAATTTTGAAGACACCTCCCTCTCTCTCTCTCCTAATCGCAATATCTCGGCAAAGTAACAGATGGCGCTCACAATTGCGTCCAGCGGAGAAGAGGCGGTAATGGGATCGGAAGACAGCGAAAGCGATTAGGCGGCTGATAATGTTCAGAGGAGAAGAGAGAGCGCTTCAAATGTGGAAGTGTGGAGCGGAAGGTTGGAAAGTAAAATTGGAAACTGCACGTGACCACCAATTTAGAATAATAGAGATGGAATCGTACGAAGATTTCATATTGATTTCTTTTTTCCACTTTTTATGACCTATTTACCTCGAGCCTTCGACATGCATTCGCACTCTTTCTAGATCCTTCCCGAATCCGACCAAGTTATCCTTGGCCTCCGAATTTGGTCAGCTTCAATCAAGAATGGCTTTGAATACTTTGTTCTAACACTCTTTTCGTGAGAACATTTCACCTTTGATTGGTGACGAGTATTTTTTGTTTCACCTCGACATATGCCTGGTTACTTTTTTTTATCGTACCGAATTTATTTTCGAAATAGTCTCAGTATCTTCTTTATCTTTCCAAAAAAAGTTCTAAAAAATGAAGAAATCGATATTCGTTTTAATTAACATACATATGCATACCTTAAAATTTCTATACATTATACCATTATACTTGATTTAAAGCGTCTGATATCTATCTTATGGTAATAGGACTTTGTCATGGAAGCTTGGGATTAATTTTATTATTCTAATTTAAATTGCGTAGCAGCGTGTATTATGTTAGAAATAGTAATTAATTTTTAGGTGGTATCTAGGCTGCATAAGGGCCACTAAACCCAACATTTTAGCGATTTTATTTAAAAGCTTTATATAACATTTTTACCTCGATGTTAATATATCCTGTTAACGGTTTTTCTCAAATGAAAACTCATATTTATTCGAATAATACGAACCGAATGAATTGCTGGCTTTTTAACTTGTTTCCATTCAGATTTGTCGTCTATTAATTATTATGAGTGAAAAGGTGAAAAGACAGAAACAACGTGACACTAAAGGAAAAAGCATTGGCTGAAAATATACTCTTAAAGCCTAACTGAGGCATTGATATATGTACATCACAATATAAATTTTAAACTTGTGCATTTTTTCAATAGGAGGCTGAACATAACCTGCGACGCGACAGTAAATTCCAATGAAAACATATTTGCGCTCCAAATACACTTATGAGAGAATGATGCAGTGATGATGTTAAACGCTTCCTAGAATTATTTATTGTGTGATACAGGTATCCTTCTGCATTATATTAAAGTAACCATCATGATGAGTGTGGTTGGGACAATAAAAGTCACTCAAAAGTAATAAGATTAAAATCCCAATGTCGCCACGTTATTTAAAAAAATAGTTGTCCTAGTTTTCTTCAGCGTGCCATGGTCAATGACGGAGATCAACAATTATAAGCCACGTGATTTCATACTTTCTATTTTTAATTTCCGAATCAGGTGATACCTTCTTAAAATATTTGCTAAATTCTCGCGCAAGTTAACCCTAGAGTTATTAAGGGTAAATAAAATACTCAAGAGATTTGAGGGGATTAAGTATCAAACCTCTAAAATAAGATTTTCTTCTAAAGGTCAAATGGTTTCATAATACGCCTCTATTGGGATGAGAAAAGACGAAAACATGATTCGTGTTTGATACGAGGGAGAAATCTTCAAGGACCCTACCTAAAAGGAGTATTGATGGAAAAAATGTCTGTAAGAACTTCTTTATAGTTGCCTGCGTCATATTTGACGTAAAACTACTTTTATAAGGCGGGGAAACAAAGCCTTTTTGACCAGATTTTTACCATTTTAATTTACTGAAAAAAAAACGCCAATGAACCGCTTTTTAATTTCTGGCTGTAATTTTTTTAGAGTTAAGAATATTTTTATCCTTGACAATGAAGACGTCAAATTTAGTTTACATACTGAGTGAGAAGATGCAGTTAAAAGAGCAGATAAAACGGAAACAAATAAAATTAAGAAAAAGTAGTTAGACATAAGATTGATTGAAAACGAGTGGAGAGAGGAAGAGATAAATATGTGGAGGAAAAGTGAACGAAGATGGTGAGGTGAGGGGAAGTGAAATGAGCTGATTTGCGAATTTGAAGAAGACTCTTGTAGTGCGAGGTAATTAAAGAGAGAAAAGGCGTCTCAGTAATGGGTATCGATTTTTGTACGGCTTTCGAGTTTCAACGTGTACGCTGCAAAGCACTTTCTACATAAATTGTAAAATGAACTAGAAGTTGAAGCAGTATCGCAAAGACTAACGTCTCTGATACCAGAAAATATTTTGGGTAACCATGGAAGATGAGAAAATTTTCGCCAAATTAAGATAAAATATATGAAAAATGAGGGTAACTCAAAATTTACATTGAAATAGGGTAAGCCATCATGTGAACCATTAAATTTTCAATCTCCAATTTAGTTGGATTTTGAATACACACACACACACTTACCTAGAGTGGAGAGCCGCTGGGGGTGCTGAAGACACACGAAAAATACAAAAACAACACAAATATGGAACTTTCGGGCTGACGCCCTTTTTCAGCGACGGAGAGACATGTACTGTTTGAAGTGACACACTGGGGAGGATATGGGGGGGGGGGGGGGGGGGGGTAATGAGAGGAGTATATATGTGTGTGTGTGCGCGCGCTCGCGTGTGTGTGTAAATTAAATTAAATGCAGCTTTTATTTTGTACTTTTCAATCTGTGGATTTATTTGGGAATAAATTTTTCAAATACCACTTTCGATTTCTATTTTAATACGAATATGAAAATGTCACAAAATTCACGACAGTATCCGACTGAATCCTAAAACTACTCATTTCATAGTTTTGATGTCTTAAAAATAACGAAATAAAAAGCTATTTTGAATGTTATAGATGAGATGTTAAGTTTATCATCGCAAAATATCCATGAATATCGTACAGTATTCCTTCGCCAACCGCGGATAATAAGTTCCTGGCTTAACTGCGATTGTCGAAGCCCGTAGTTGTTGAGGAACATGGCTTATGGGAAAATGATCGTGTTAGATTTAGGTTCTAAATTTTGTGCTCTTGCGCTCTTCACACAGTCCAATGGTGCTCTTTTTCTACGCCAAAAATTATGCTCACGCGTAACACTTCGGGATGTTACTACAGTGACATGAGGCTACAATAATAATGTACGATCAGGTATGTAGAGGAAGTTATTGGAAAGAGTAAACACTAAATAATGGTGCCATCAGACGGGTATCATTCGGTCCGTGAACTAATTGCACTTCGGATACTTTCGGCCACTACAATAAAATAAATTTTAATATTGATGATATTAGTACATTATCGACGGTAGTATGGAGAACTGTAGGCACTTTAAAACACTTAAGATTCCATTATAATATTCAATGCAAATTGCGGCAAACAGATTCATTCGAATTCACCGCCGGATTTGTTCTGTGGCTAATCTCTCTCTCATAGTCACGCAGCTCAGTTTTTATTGTGATTCAACTGTTTAGGCTTGCATTGAGTTATACGGTGCATTGTAAACTTTTCGCAGTTTCTTCTGTTTACGATATTCAACATATCTAAAAGGGTAACAGATATCCTCATGAGTAATATGGCAAAGAAAAGATATAATCTCCTTTCTACTACGAAGGATCTCTGTGAACTACTTTGAAGTTGGCCAGTGGCATTTCTGTACGGAATTGTGCAATGAGTATTGTGTTGGTAACAACCGTTTATGATCTCAAGAAGCAAGAAAAAAATATTTTTCCTGACAGTGATACGGCAGTACTTTTGCTTTTGCTATAAAAGTTATTTGCTACCCTTCAAATAGCCTTCTTCTACCGTAAAGCACTTACCTCATCTTATTTTTCATTATTAAAGGCGTTATAAACCATTGTCTGATAGTCTATAGAATGCATGCATAACAGCATTGATTAGTTCATTATCAGAGTCAAAACGGAAACCTATCTATTCCTTTATAACTTCCGGTAAATCTGGTAAACATAGTGGATAAGCCGTGATCTCGAACTTAAATCCTTCCATGGTTTATTGGCAACCTTGAAAGCGGTACAAAGGGACATTATCCTGGCGAAAGAAATAACCGCTTTAACAAGACTAGGGCGAATCTCTCATCACATTAAATAGTACCCGCAGTTAACCATTGTTCTCTTAAGAAGAAGACGAGTAATTTGATGGCATAAAGCCACGGGGACATTGGTGGTATACGTTTTATGGAGAGCCGAGGTTGGCATAAGATTTAAGGCCATTTGGAGTAAGTTTGGTGGTGTACGTTTTAGGGGGAGCCAGTGGCGGATTTAGGGGGGAGGCGCACATGGCGCGCGCCAGGGGGCCCCGTGAAGCAAGGAGCCCCATGAAGTAGGGGGCCCACCACAGTACGTTTGTGTAATTTCAGGTCTAATATTAGATTTATATGAATGCGTTTGGCAGGGGGTGTCACAGCACCAAATGAACTAATGCCTCTGTTGGCCTGTCTTATTGTGTCTGGGAAAAAAGATCTGCAGTATTTTTCGGTTTCAGCGACTATTGTAAGGGTGACATTGATTCCATAAATTTTAAGGTGAATTAGATCACTTTTTATTATTTGAGAAAGAAGAAGACAAATCATAGAGCATTACTGGAATGAATAGATTGGTTTCCATTATGAAATCAACTTTTCCTAATGTAGAAATTATTTTAAGAATTTTATTAACAATGCCAATTTCAAATGCTTCGGGGGAAAGATCATTTTCGGCCCTAAAGCGTGTGTAACGCAATGAGTGACAATCGTCTGAATTGTTTAACTTTACTTTGCATTGAGAATGATTTTTACTTTCTCCATACGTAGTATAGGGAAAGTATTGTGATCACGAAAAAAATCGACTTCGAGATTTCAACGGAAATACACGTTTGAGGTCCCTAGAACACGTTTAGACTATTTTCGGAATGATGTCTGTGTGTGTGTGTGGATGTATGCGATTGTGGGCGCTCTAACTCAAAAAGTACTTGTCATACAAAATTTAATATATAACACTTTAGCATGAGCACAAAGAACTGATTAGTTTTTCGACAATAACGGGTAACCAGAAGTCGAGGTTTATTCGAAACCCGATTCGGTTTTTGTGATATTTCTCCGTTAAAACATCATTATTGTATATACAATTCTATACAAGGATTATAGAGAATGTAATTTCCTACAACTTTCATTTGAAACAATTTTCTATAGCAGTTATTGTTTAAGAACTATTTATAAATAATCCGTTTTTTCGGTTTCCGTCAAATATCTCCTTTAAAACGTCGTTATTGGTAATCTTCAGAAGGACCAAAGTTGTAGAGAATAATATTTCTTCCAAGTCTTGTTTGAAACAAATTTTCGTAGAACCATCCATTTCGGAGATATTTTTCTTTTTCTTAATACCAATATACAGCGCCACCACCATGTAGCGGTGAATTCTGTAAACATATTCAAAATATACCTAATTTACGGCAATAAGGACAACTGTATTCTTTTACGATACCAAATAATAATTTTGCCTCATAATGCTATTCATAATAATTTAAATATCTATATCCCAAATATGGAGAAAGTCATTTGTTGGCCACATCAGATTTTTTTTAAATAATATAGATTCGAGCGTAATAATATGTAGATATTTTTGCAAAAGATAAATCTAGGAAAATAAATTTAGGAATTACTTGTACCTTTCATATAGTAATTATACCTGTCGTAATTAGATGCTTTATTTTTATCAGTTGCGCAATGATAATTTTGGATAATATTTTAAGAAATTTATTACTTCTTTTGGAAAAATGTTATTTTCTACATGAAATGAAGTGGGTTTTTCATATTTTTTTTCATTTGTATGTAGTATTTCTATTAATGTAATAAATTTTGCAAAGTATGGTTTTCTATAGATTTTGTCAACTCTTTATAAACATTCCATCTTATTTGTTAGTGATTCTTCTTCCTTCTTAAAGAGAAAATCTGTATTTCCATAGAAAAACCAAAAATGAATGTGAGGGTTTGTAGCAATAGGTTATATGCGTACCATAATATTGAGGGCCCCGAATTTTTTAGCGCCACGGGCCCCGGAAGGCCTAAATCCGCCTCTGGGGGGAGCCGAGTTCAAGTTTGGTGGCATAAGATAATGGGGAGCTTGGTGTAAGGATTGTGTTATACTTTTCAGGGGCTGTCGAGTGTAAGTTGGGTGGCATAATATGTAGGGACATTAGCAGTAAAATTCTTAGTATATATTTTATGGGTAAATGAGTGCAATATTTGTAGCGTAAAATCAGGGAGATATTTGAGGTACGTTTCCTATTATTCGTATCAGAAGTAAAACTACACGTTGGTCGATTTCATGGAATATTTGGTGTTTCTTTAGTGTTATATATTTCTAGGGAGAACAACCGTAGGTTAATTAATTTGAAGGGGCTCCCATGCACACATGTACAAGGAGCCCTCAGCAAGACAAAACATTCGCTGTGCTATGCGGAAAAGGCCATAGCAAAATTGTATGGAGGCTATAATTGGTATTATGCCGCAATAGATCATGGTAGACCTTAGCTTAGTTTTAGTGCAAAATACCGATCGTAGTGATTTTTGTTCATCGTTCATGATAATAGGAACCCACATAGCTGTCATCTTCATGTAGTCCAAATAATCGTGGACAATACCATGAATCACTCCATAACTATTGCCCAAAAAAGCTAATATTTTTCTGAAGCTGTTATGATTGCGATCATGTTGTGGACGGTCGACTACAGTGAGGTTCATCATTGATTCACTCACATACCTCAGAAAATAATTTATGCCTCTCAAGCACTTTAAGGCGAGAGACATAATCCCCGCTGAATGCAGTTTTTATCATTTCAAACGTTTCTGTTCCTGTTTTGTCATACAAACAAAGAAAATTGTAATCGATGTTGGAGATACCTAAGATAAATATTTGATTTTTCTATTTTTGATACTTACAAATACTTAAAGTAGCTTTCAGCCAATAGACGAGCTCAATAATTATTCAGAGAATCCCCATTGAGCAGGCCTGTCTAAATTGAAGAGGTATCAGATCCGCATTGAAGCGCTGGATGTTATAGTTGTTTAATAAGTTTATTTGAGAAAGATATTTTATGTGGAAGATCGAACGCATGTTTTTCCATAACAAACCAAAACTTAAAAAACACGTTCTATTCTACCTGAATAACTATGGAAAAATTGTCTCCTTTTAAAAAATAAAATATTTATATGAAATTTTAAAACATTTAGTTAAGGTAGAAATTCACATTCGAGCCACAGTAAGGCATTGAAATGGAATGCAAAACGGAGAAACCGACGTTCTTGTTTTCATTAACTAGCAATAAAAATATTAAGAGATTGGAATTTATCTTATAGGAGAATTTCTTTATGAGCCTTTGCGACCCAGCACTGGGTCGCGATCCCTACTTTGAAGAACGCTGCTCTAGAGTGATGGATTAAATAAGCTCTGAGTTCTCAAACTGGGGGGTCGCCACCCCTTTAAGGATTTCAGGCAACTCGCTAAAGGTTTTCAGGTCACGAAGACGGAATTTTTTGTTTTATTTTTTGATTTTATGCCTGTCATTTTTAGGATGAAATTAACTTTTTTCAAATCGAAGATATATTTATAACACTTAAAAATTAATACTACATTTTACATTTGTTTTTGGGTGGTTGGGGTTCGCAGGTGAATAAATTTTGGGAACCGTTACAGATTCAATAAATGTTTGCAAGAATTAAGAGAAATTTTTAGAAAGTTCTGAAAATTGGCAGAAAATTAAATTATGACATATTTTTTTTAAATACGCCAAGTTTTCAGCTTGTTTTCATGATTTCCTTCTGTATATGTTCGGTTGTTTTTTCTTAATAGATTAAACATGTGGGCATATCTCACAATCAGTCGAGTTAATATACATATACAGTAGCATTAAAACTATGGAAATTAATATACTGCAGTAACCTTAATATTAAATTTCCTATTAATATTTACCTTTTTTGAAAGTTTTTCATGAAATAATATATTTTCTTAATACCTATTTTTAGTTTATTTTTATATATTTGTAAAAAATACTTATTTTCATAAAATAGGAAACTGTCACGCAAAAATCCTACAAGCTACTTACTATAAGTCGCATGCTAAATTTTCTGTCAAAATAAATATTGAGTAATTAAAAGTAAATATTAAGTAAATGGTTTGATATTGATACAAAATATGATTTTACACACACACACACACTTCAATAATATTTCGTGAATTAAAATACTTTAAATATTTATTATCCATTTTTAATTTACCATAACTGTTATTGTTACAAAGCGATTCGTAAAATTTTCTTTTTAGATCGAATAACAAAAAGGAAATTTGTATTACGATTTATGTACTAAACTAGTGTATAGCCCGTCAAAAATGACGGGAGTAAAGATTCGATCGTTCCAGCAATTTATGGAGATAAAATTGGCATCAGAAACATAAATAGTATAGAAAGTCATTTCCCTCTCCTTCATTCCCACTCTCTTCCCCTCTCTCCTTTCCCTCTACTTCCTTCCCCTTCCCTCTCTCACCCTCCCTCTCCCCCCCTCCCTTCGTCCCCTCCCTCTCTCTCTCTCTCTCTCGTATTAAAAGCAATCAAAGCACGTTTACACCCATAAGTATAGAAATACCAATGATTTCGAGGTCTAACAGTGGAATTGGTAGGCAAGGCAACATCCCCTTAAAATACCTAGTTTTCCTCAAACTGTGCGAATTAAACGTTTAAATTGAGGGATTTCGAACTGTACGCGTAAAAAGAGGAACAGAATACGAACCTTTATAATGTTTTCTTCGAAATGGATCACATCCGAAGTTCATAGGTCAATTATTTCAAATTTTAATCTAAAAAATGAAAGCCTGCGCGTCGAAAAGTTCATTTTTACGTGAAATTACGTGTTACTTTATGGGAAATGGAAATTATCCTCTGGAGTCGAACCCGAGTCTTTGATCTCGAGTTAGATACATTTAAACGTTTTGTTATTATATCATAATGCTATCCTGAAAATTTCATCAAATTCGGTTCAGTCGTTTGCGAGATAATAAGCTTAAAAAAACATTACTGACAAAGTGACACTGTCTTTTATATAGTTTGGATAAAATAACAAATTGATGATTTGTAATAGGTTATGATTCATAAGGAAATTATATACTTGCCTTTGCTAAGGTTAAGCGTGGAGAGTGGGTAGGATTAAGCCTCGTAGAAATGATACGAGTTGTAAAGGAACAGGGTGTGTGTGTGCGCGAGAGAGGGAGAGGGGGAGGGGGAGAGGGGGGGGGGGTTGCCGTGAAGAAGTGTATATTTGGAGGAGTTCATGGGGAAAGAATCGGGACAGTCACTATCGAAGGACATTTAAGAAAGAACGAAGAAGAAACAATTCTGGAGAGGAACGATTGGTCGCGTAGGCGCCTAAGCGATTGGCTAGGGATTAGGGAGGGGCAGAAGAGGGGAGGGGCAGAAGAGGGGAGGTTGGCGTGATAGAGGTCCAAAGACAGAGAGAAGGAATAAAGGCTGAAACGAAACTTTATCATTTGACCGCGTTATAACCTCAAGGCCCTGAGTTATTTATTAATATTTTTTAAATACGAGTAAAATGTATTAAACGATAACAAATTTAGGTAATTTACTTCATTACAAATGACGAATTACTTTTTTAATAATCGATTTCATAATGATCTCACGCAACCATTTTCAAAAGAGCACTGCTTCAGTACTTTGTAATTACTTTTCTCGCAATCAAGATCTCTTTACCCGATACGTATATTTTAGGGCAAAGGTATATAATCTTTTTTTTGCCGACGTTCCTCTCTTCAAGCTTCCGGGGAATCCTCGTATTCTGTGAAACACAGTTTGAAAACCCTATACAAAACATAAGTAAAAATGAACCACACTTGTTTTTAAGCGTACAAAACCCTTTATATGTAAGTGTAAATTATAAAATTATGATGCAATACTTTTGTTTTCGGCATATTTCTCAATATACGACGACTGAAAAAAGTCAATTCCTCAAGGATGAAATTTATTTTCTTGCAATCATTTTTTTCAAAAGATACACGAAAATATTGAAATAATTTTTTTATTGTAACGCTCCTGGGTCATAAAAGGCGTAAATACGTTTTTATGACACTATTCGAAGTTGCAACTTCACAGTCTTGATTCCGAAGCAGCCGTGAGTGATGGCCAAAATATTTTTAGTGGTAATATTTTTAGAGTACCTACACCATCCATCAATCTTCAACGATGACGGCTCCTTTTTAACCTAATGTGCATTGATTTTTCCTCAACCCTCTTAAGGCTATTGATACTCTACAAATTATCGATCGGAATAACCCTAGAACTACCAGGGGGGGGGGGGGGGGGGCTCCGAGGCTCACAAATTTTGTTTTTGTCTGTATCTCTATTAAAAATAAAGGTGACGTCTTGATATTTAATTACATTGTGCAGAGACTTATGGATAACAATTACTTGAAGTTTCCCATCAATGTATGCATATTTCAATTTTCTGCAAATTACTTCGTCATTGGCTGCATGCCTTGACAAGCGGGTGGCCTAATTATAGAGTGCCTTCTGATTGATCAATTCTATTCTTGCAACTCCCGCCTCCCAGTATTGCTATTTATATTCAAATTATGTTGCATTTCATTCTTTTCCACACCCTCATTATTAGTAGTTCATTTGTTTTCTCATAGAGCAATGTATCGGCGTGAAAAACCTTACAAGCAAGCAAGGATATGGGAGGATTTTCGTTTTGATTCTTTCAATATGAATGCGACATTAGTTTGGTCCATACCAATAAGCAATATGGCATCGTGATCGTTTTATGAGAGTATGACAGCGAAAAGAAGGGGCGGTCAAACCCACAGTCTCGTAAAACCTCGGGTTCAGGGAGCCAGGAAAAGAATGACCCTTCCCAAACGAATAGTGGCACAAGCCAGGGCACAGATCTTGAGGGTGAAAATAATGCATTTTACGACATGATAACATACTGCATTGTAATTTCTCCATTTAAAAAGAATTCGTCGCGAGCCAGAAGATGCCATATGATACCGAAAAATCCTAGATAAATATTTATTATAATTCCACGAAAGGAGGGGTCGATACTATAGATCAGATGACAAGGAAGTACATATACTACAAAGAGAGGCACGAGGAGATGGCCGCTTTCGATGTTCCATACTTTTATTGGAAAATCCTCCATGACATGCTCACAGTGTGTGCTCACATGTATGTGGAAAGCACAGTATGAAGCGTGTTATTTGTTTAAATTGTTGTGTCAGATGTAGCAGATTAAATTGTTTTTCTAATAAATTTGTTATTATTTCTGTAAATACAATCTTACTGCAAAATTAATGTCATCTTTAAAACATAATGAGGAAAAATGTAAAAAAATTGTTTTTATGTAAACATTTCTATCTTTATAGTAGATAATGTATGTACATATAATTTCAAATACCTTACTAAAATACAGAGCTTTATTCCTATGATGTTTTTAAATATATAAAAATTGATTCAAAAGATTACTATGGCTTCTTATAGTATTTTAGATGGTGAGCATCTAAGCCTCCCCTCCCTTGGTAGTCCATGGTAGTGAAAATCGCTTGGTAGTTCTAGAGTTAAAGCTCGATAGTTATATTTAGAATCAACGAGATTATTTTTTGAAAAATGTTTTAATGAAGTATCAGGAGAACGTTTTCATGCTCACGCATAGCTAGTCATCTTTTTCCGTAAGGGGTTATTTTTTGCAGGTGAATTTAACTGCTCATTGGATAAGTAGTAAATTCAGTGGTAGAGGGTATAAATATTTATTGAATTTGAAATATTAGCGTTCCTGGCTGGTATTTTAAAATTAACTGTTGGTAATAGAGGTAGAAGCCATTAATTTTTAAATAGACGAGTAAAAATTTCGCATATAAAAAATTACTAACAGCGTATATTTCTTGCGAAGAGTTTTATAGTCTTGATAGGCTGATCTACTTTCATATTTCCAAATAAAAATTCGATTACCATCTTGCCTTCAAGAAAAATGAAATATAGGCCCAGTCTATCATGATGCGCCAGACTTTACAGAATAATTTTTCACACCTGCAAATACACCATTTTGACATCGCATTGAAATCAAAGATAAACATAAGGAGCCCTTTTGATGAGTTGAGCAGGAAAGAGCTGCTTTATTTATCTCTCTGTCCATCACATCCCTTCGTTCTACTCCTCCACGCGAAACACATCTTATGCGGATGAAATTCAGCTCTCAGGAACTCAGAAACTCTGGGAGTCGAAGCGATATGGTGGTCTCAAGAAGCAATCATTGGACTCACCTTATAGCTGAATTCAAATGAAATACTATTTCTCCGACAGTCGAAAATAAACTGAGAAAACACGATTCATATTTCGGGTAAGATTCAACTGTCGTCAGCAGTGATTCACTGATAGTGGATTCTATAAAAGAACCCTATAAGTAGGCGAGTTTATACCCGAAATTGTAGTTCTCAGCCCTTAGTGTTTTGTTGGTAGGAATAACATTTTTGGTGTGGTGGGGTTTGATATATTAAGTCCGAAGTTTATTTTTATCGATGAGTTTGGGGTATTAAAAATCTATAATTTTAGTATCAACTTTTTTTATTTTATTACGGTCCCTTTTTAGAGCAATCACTGTGCATTCGTAATATTGCGTTCAACAGATTTTGTATAGAATTTTAGAATTTACTACTAGTGAATCAACACTGATAAAGTAAAGCAGTTTGTACGCATAACGTTAGATTTGTGCTTTTATGGTTAGTTTATGTGCATGTAAAAATTCTATCATCATAAGATAATACAACATAATTGTATGAACTAATAGTTGTAGTTCACCCTACATCTATAAGAGAAAGTGTGTGTAGTACTAAAATCTTTTGTGGTCTGCAAAACACATCTGAATACCATAAGACAATAGTTTTTTATCCACCTTTCGCGCCCCATTCAAGAATAATTTTTCTCCTCAATCAGTTCTCCCTTTGTGGATTCACTACTTCAGTTTCATCTCCCTTCATATTAATGGCCGAGTTCCACGGAATAATCCGTCCCATTATTTAGGCCAAGGGAAAAAAAGTGTTCGGACGAGATGGCAGGTGGAACGACACCATGCTGGTCGTTCAAGAACTTCTTGGAGAAAAGAGTTCTGATGGATTGCCAGAGGGATAATTAATTAAGAAACTGAAACGCTGAGAAACGAATGGAACGGCTTGATAAGTGGGTCAAAACATTTCACTGGAAGGGGATGGAAGATTTTCATAATGATAATGTTTGGATCAGCCGGAAAATTGCGCGGGTGAACTCACACTGAGTACGAGAAGTGCCTTCAGTCTATCTCTAGACATGTCATGGCGTTGGAGATGGGAATTATACAGCCATAAAATTGGTGTTTCTTTTAAAAGATATCATACACCGTGTAAGGCAAAACCGGGTGACGCGACGCACCGGGACAGTTGTCGCACTAGCTGTAGTTTTTAAGTATGAAGCTATATGGCTCCACTGACCATGGCATCAGCTCCGTTGAGTGAAGAACAGTATTGTGATGACACGTGGTCAAAATCCGTTGTGTTTTTTAGTCGTGGCTCTTGTTTTTGTTAGGTACGTGCACAAATTTTATCATGAAACTTTTTATTCATAGTTGCTTTATCGTTTTCTAAACTACTTCTTTCAAAGTTTTACTGTAGCTAATTATTTTAAACGAAAATAGTCGCTGTGCTGATGCTTCTTCGTTCAAAGTCCGCCATTACAACACAAGTGAAAGCTTATCAGCTAGGTACGGCATCTATCCCAGGAGTTCGGGACACTTGCCGCGGTTTTTTAAGGGCGACATGCCGCACCCAATAGTATTGATAGCAACAAATGTCTCGAATTTTGGGAGAATTATTATGTGACAGAAAGCAAAGCAGACTGGATTAGGTGTAAAGTTTGTAAATATTGGCTCCATGAAACTTGCACAATTTATGGTGAATTGTGTGGTAACTGTGGGAGAACCAAAGTACGGCATGAAAATCAGAAAACTGCCAATTTATTTTTCTCATTTGTGTTATTTTCTATTTTCATTTGTTTTCTCATTAGGTAATTGTATTTCTGTATTATCAAGAGGACAATGAAACTTTTTTGTTTACCTTTTGCCAAATTTTTGAAGTTATAATTTTTAGACCTAAAGGTTTTCTGAAAATTTTCTTAATTTTGAAAACTGAACATTAGGATAATATTAAATCCTTTTTTTATTGTTGAGGCCAATCACATAAATTGATTAAGTGCCTTGTATGTTTTTGAATTTTCCTTTTGAAAATGTGTTCAATAAATAATTTTCAACAGTTAATACTACTCTCACAAATCATTTTATTCTTTTTTTCACATTCTATTCTAAAATTTATTTTATTATCACAAAAATGAAAGGCATTTCGATTTTTTACGTGTGCGCGGCAACTCTCTCAAGGGTGCGGCATAGCACCCGGCAATGCGGCAACTCACCCTGTCTGCTAACTTCTTTTCTTTCACAGTAAATGCCATCTAAATAATTTTTGAAATTAGTTTTCTAGTCGAAATGTGTAGTTCAAGGACCACTCTTTTACATATACATATAGGTTTTTTAGGCCTTTAAATTTGTATCGATTTATAACGGATTTTCAAAAAGTGCGGCGCGTCACCCGGTTTTGCCTTACCATTATAGGATTGAAACATGTTCATATTGCGCAATAGAGAATCTTTGATGCGAAACGCGTTCGCCAGAAGCTATGTATATCATCGTCATCGATAGTCCGTAGACATGTCAAGTGTTTATTCTTGATGAAAATCTTGTTCTTCGCATACTCTTGCTTTCCGCAGTCTTCTTCGTTTCTTGGTGGCTCTCTTTCCCTTTCAAGTAGTCTATCAGGTGACATCGTTTTCCTTCCATTTTTCCTCTTAAAACGTCCCTTTCCTCAAGTAATCTCCGATCCAGTTCGCCTTCCTCTTTCTAATAGACTATACCAATTTCTTCTATTCCTCTTAGTGTTTCCAAGTTATCATCGTATCTGTCCATTTTTATCTTCACAATTCTTCTCCGTGATTATCTTCCTTTATTTTTCTTCTGAAATCGGCTTTTGCTTTCGTTATATTAATCCTTATGTCATCGGTTCATTCTTCAGCTCTTGTTATGTTGCTTCCGAGTACGAAACTTGTTTTATTTTCACCAGTTCAAGTTGTATTCTTCTCCTGATACTCGCGTGGCCTTGAAATTTTCTGCATTTATATGCATTCCCTATTTTATACCTAATATTAACAATCTATTTATCATTTTCTGGAATTCCTTTACCTTTCTTACTACAAGTATATATTTATTTGTGTATATGTATATATGTAACTACCGTTGCAGTTAATTACGACATGATTTACAATATAACAAAAAACTGAATAGTCGAATATTTCGTGTACAAAAGTAAATAAATGCGAAGAATAACAAAACGGTATTAAACTTTAGCCCATTCAATGGACGTCGTGCGCGTATACACACTTTCCTCCTGGAAAAGCTTATCTCTCTAAAAACATTGGACTTGTTTCGATAGCATAAGATATTGTTAAAATTTTGGAAATTTCCCGTTTCCTTCTGACAGCAGACGATTTTTTCAGCTGAAGAAAAAAAATACTTAGTTCTATCGGCCATAAACCTGTCCAAGTCTCAAGATTGTATTTTAATTCTAACTTGCATAAAACCGATATTTTGGATATAAATTTCCACGCAATCTCCTTAACTTTTTTTAAAGTTAAATAATTCACAACTATTTCTTATTTCAATATTTTCCTGATGCTTTCATATTCGTATCTATGAACCTGCCTAGTTTCAGATTCTCGCTTATTTCGATACTAACACTTTCACAACGGTGGGATATACGCACGCAGCTGCACTACAAAATTAATATAAATTGACTTTTCCAACACATGCCTTTGTCCATGCGTAAGTTGTCAACTAAAATCAAATAAATACGGCGATAGGAACAGTTCAACTTACACGCTTCAGCGCAAGCGATTCAATTGTTGTCACTACCACGCGCGCGAACTGCCCACTAACCGTCAATTTCGAAGAAAATTGAATGTCTCTTGAAATATTCCTCATATGAAAATTTAGTTCAAACAAGAGTTGTAGAAAAGATAATATCTACAACTTTTATATATATGTGTGTGTGTGTATAAATACTACGGAAGAGGAAATGTAAGTAAGGATATTTAGGGCAACTAGGTGTTGAAGGAAACCTAGTGAACACTTACCGGAAGTAGAGCCGCTGGGGTGTTGGAGAGACACATTTGTAGAGGTTAGAGTTGCCCTAAATATATATATATTTGTGTGTGTGTGTGTTAACAGAAATTCAGTATTAAGCGAATTATTTAAGAAAAACTGACATTTGAGGGGGGTAAACTGCTACTTCCGGTTGACCGATTGTTATCGGAATCTTTTTAAATCTTATTAATATATATAAAATCACAAATATGGAATATCATACTGATCTGATAAATAGTTTTTGAGTTAGAGCGCCCACAAAATTTCTGTCACACACATACGGAGACACACACACAAACATCACCGAGAAAACGGTCAAACCGTGTTCAGGGGACCTCAAAACGTGTATTTCCGTCGAAATCTCGAATTCGATTTTTTCATGAAAACAATTCTTTCTCTATACTACATATATGTAGAAAGTAATAAAGGAGTAGTTGCCCGTATAGCTTTGTTGGTATATTATGGTAAGAAGGCCCTCCGCTGCCCGACCCGCGCGCCCCCGACGCGACGCACAGTGGCGAATTTCAGCGAAATCCTGGCCAAAAACTCTAGAAGTTGTACAATGGCAGGAATACTGTCACATATCATGGGAATGGCCGACATATGAACATTTGCATATATATATATATATAGTACAAAAACATTTTATTTTTCATGTTAGCCGGGGTTCTAACCTCAGCGATGGTATTAATATTAGTATCGGAGAAACGTTTATTTTGTAAAACTTTTGGGGACTATACTTTTTCATTCCTCATCATTGTATTTCTCATTCTAAGACTTTAGAATGTATAAATGGTGCGTTAAAAATTTACATTAAAAAAATATATTCTTTAATTAAAATTATGTGATTTTTTTATGATTCAGTGAACCACTTAAAATTCATAATCATGAACAGCGAGGACAAAAACTGGACGACCACGAGCAGAATGTTGGGACACAGAAACACTAACGGGTTCACTGATATCCTTATCAAGCTACTCTCTGGTTTGCTTTGAAAATATTCATGATTCCTGGATGCTGATTGCCATTTTTTTATCTTAAATTGAAATGTGAAACCTGAGAATAAATTTTTAATTTTGGTAGGTAGATCTTCAGAATACCCGGTCAGTTTTTTCACATGTTCGCGCAAATGGCCACACCGCGCCTCGAAACTGGTCGATGGACATGACATCATCACTTCCACCATTTCTTTCCTTTTCAGTATTATGTAATTACACTGTGAACCTGAAAAGAAACGATTTTCTGATATGAAAACCAGGGGATTTTTCAAGAAAAGTAAAAGTATAAGAATTTCCAAGAAAAAATGTGTAAGAAGACTAAGATATTAAATTCCATTTACTTCCCCATTAGCAAATATTAGCAAAATGTTTTTTCACATTCCAATAGTAGACATATAAAGCTACAACCTCATGCCAATAAGTTGACTTAATGCCGCTTAATAGATAACTTTATCTCTGTGTTTATAAAAAAAACACCAGCGTAGGTAGTGGTCTTTATCTATTGTCCATTAAAATATTAACGAGTAATTAATATAACTTATTGCTACGGAAATATATTTTACTAACATCCAGGAGCTGAATCCATAGTGGTTTTGCTTCTAGATCGCACGTTACGTACTTCAATTTCACACCAGAGCTTGTCTTCACTTTTTTGCGAGTAGATGTTACCAGCAGAACTCCCTGGTAGAGACTGCTGCAGGCAGCCAGTGCGTCACAAAGGGATGGCAAGGACCCTGCCATTTGTTCCCCAGGTCATTCAACTTAGGGTTGGAAAGCTCATGAACCCTGCAAACCAACTTTCACTTTTTTGTTTTTGGCCAGGATTTCCCTGAAATTCGCCACTGTGCGACGCCCGCCGCCGCGCACTGAGGCTCGAAGCACTATTCCAGCGTGCACCTCTCGCGTCTCACTTACCCTCAAGCGCGGCTTAATGAAATTGGAGGGAAAGCCTTGCTTCGGGTTGTGACTGACACAGGCCTTCCCTTACTTAATTAATATATACGTTGATAATAGAGAAATTTGAATAGCGAGCTTCGTTGTATGGATCAGCCACGACAAATGCGAATCAAAAGGGTTCTATGGAAAATGTTTAAGTCCTGCGGTAAACGGAACAATTAGTGTTCGTAAAACACCTTTGTAAAATAATATTATAAACAATCAAACCAGTAATCTCTTGCCCCTGCTATGATGTCTGAAATGTTTAAGAGATTCAAACGCCTCTCCTCCGTGCGAAAATGTAAGTTCGATTTTTTCTAAAACGATATTTATCCCTCACTGCTCACAATATATTTTCAAATTATATTCTGGAAGTTTGAAAAAATAGTTATTCATTAAATATTATATTAATACTTGAACTGACATATCTGTAGTACTCATACGTACGTCTGTCTCTCATTACATAAGTTTAAAACTTGCTCGGCGTCAGTTCTTTTTGCTAAACATTTTTTTATACATTTAAGATGGAAAAGTGTATCCAATTATAGCCTAAGGGATAAGATCCATGGATATAAGTCCTTTGGAATCGTTGAATTGATCGTCTCACGTGAAACCCTGCTAGTTTCCGTCCAACGCTGACCGCCCGTTCAAATCTCCAAAATGCTTCAGTCCACCTTCTCAAAGTGTTCTCCGGTAAAATGCATGTGTTAAAATAAAAAAGTTCTTTTAAATTAAAGAAGGATATTTACTTTAGTAATTGGGATCTTGAGATCAAAATCAACGGAAGAAGCCTTTACTTGGTGGAACTCCATCATGAATAAAATGAGAAAAAATCACTTGGTATAAGTTCCACTTTATTAAAATAGATACTAGATAGATAGATCTATTTTAATAAAGTGAACGTATACCAAGTGATTTTTTCTCATTTTATTTAGGATCTTGAGATTTTTAATATTATAATAAACTCATTAACGTAGGGTAGCGTACTAAATTCATATTTAAGAAATTTCACAATAACTTTAGACGTGTGAACCATATGTTTATGATTTGCCGATAATTATTTGTGCATATCGAAATAAAACTAGCACAAAATTTAGGATATACAATAATGTTTTCACTCGAAGAGTTTGTATATACGGAATTCATTATTTTAATTTTTGAAAATATTATTCCTAGATATTCACATTTTTAGAGTTAATATCTCAATGAGGAGTTGAAAATCGAAATGATATGTGCTGAAATCAGTGTCAGTCCTTTTTCACTCATTAAATCAGATATTCTGGCATACAACTGCAATAAACGATAATATTTTGTTATACAAATATGAAGATTTTTTACGGTATTTTTTAATGTTTGGAATTATTCGCAGCGTATATTTTATGGAATTTTCTCAGAACCTTTCCGAGATGTATGAATAATTCAAGATATATCTCGAGAGCCGTACAATAAAGTCATTGGCACTGCGAGTTGACCTTGAGAATGTATCCGTTTTATCGAAAGATTAATTTTATTCTATCCCTCGTCATTATCGCTGCGCAAACCAAAGTATGCAAACGGAAAGTTCATTAAGACGATGATATTCTTAACCTTGCTGATATACTTGGAAAATTAAACAACAACATTTATCAGCATAAAATTATTTATACAATATTATTCGATGTTATAAGCCGTAGATCCAACTACCTACTGGAAATGCAAATAGAATTGCAGCTACCAGAATCGTGCTTCCCGTGTGCCCAACTGCTAAAGTCTGTATTTGTTCAACCTTTTCCAAAACATTATTATGCCGTGAAAATCAAAATGAAGTTTAAGTGACCTTCTATCGGTAAAAGTACGGTTTTAATCAATGAATTGAAGTATGCGTGACTAATAAATGTACCGCAGCGAACATTGCAAACAATCGGCCTTCGGGAGCACTTCGCGCATATGAACGCCTTTTGTAACTAAGACTATCCGCTTCTACACAGACTCATTACCTATCGAAACAATTGTAAAATGAATCTTCAGTATCCGAGTTACTTTTCGAATATTCCCGCAAAATTTCAATTTACATTCATAGTTCTCAGTGGCCATTGCAGTATTACATAAAAATTCCTATATAGATCGCGGCTCATAAAAATATGATTGCACATATATAGAAATCCAGCTGTTTCGTTGGATTCTATAAACTAAAGGCCTCTGAATTGTTTTAAGAACGTAGAGTTTTTTCTTAACGGTAATACATGATTTAATGAATTAAAATATTTATTCCCGACCTCACTCAGTAGCCGGAACCCAGTTGATAACAAAGATAACTCCTTTAATCATAAAAATCAAAGGGGCATTTAGGATACAAAGCAGGCATCATCAGTGGGAATTCATCGTTCGTGATTCTTAAGTTGAAATGCGGATAAGGTTCTCTCTATTGTTAAGGACTTACCTTCGTCATAAATAGTAGAACGATTCTCTGAGAGATAAAATGAGAAAAAGAGCCTTGTTTGAGATGTTTATGTGCTTTTATAAGATAATGCGACATAGAAAAGCCGTGTAACTGATTCATAAGAGATTCCGTTACGTATTTTTTTAGCATGAAACTTTATTCGCGATACTTAAAACGATACTAGACAGAGCACAGATCACACATCGAGGATATTTAATCAAAACAAAAAATTAATGAAATTGGCAAAGTTCATTGTACTGATGGAAATTGGAACTTTATGCCATTTTAAGAAAGAAAGGAGAGTAAAATAATTGTAGCTCTTTCAAAGACATTTTATTATTTGGCGGGTAAAGGAAACTGATGAATTACTCTTTCACCCGAAATGTTAATATTTTTCCAGTGTGAATAAAATGGAGTCATCCAGTATGAGGGCATTATTGGCACTTTTCTATACGCTTAGAATTGCTTTCGTCTCTTTCTTCTAAAACTAGAATGTTTGGGACGTAATAGAAAAGAAGGCAGTGTCCTCTATCGCAAAAAATATAATCTGCCAAAAATTAGTCTCTTCGCGGTGCGCTCTGGGAATCGTCCGTAAAAAAAATATCTCGTTTAAGCGAGAGAGGATGGGCGTAACAATATAGCGAAAATCTCCACGTGTCTCGTCAATAAACTCGGTGGGGTTAAGGTCAGCGCCCCCCACGTCGAGACTCTTCAATCGATTCCTCACATTCACGCCTCCTCCGAATTCCAAAGACTTCATCTAGTTAAAGGCCATCCCATCGCAGCGATCGCATCTGATCGAGTGCCTTCCTACCGATTAATCCCACTTCCCTCTCGAATAGGAGATATCGATCTATCCTCCCTTATTCCTCTTCCCTTCCCATCCTCTCATTCACTTCCGTGCTCTCTAATTCGCACTGGGTTTCGAAAAAGCTTACCTCGAAAGACGCGGAAACCACGATGAATGGTAAGAAGAAGAAAGATCACTCTTTTCGCGGAAGAAGACAAAAATAAGCTTTGATAACCGGTTTTTCTAAGCAGATTTTTTCTACAAGTCTTGGGAAAATTTACAACTACGGCAATCGGAAAAATCGAAAAAAAAAGATATGGTTTCCCTTAGCCACGAGAGAGGTAAAGAGAATAATAAGGGAATTGCATTTGTTTGCGACACGGAATGCGACAAAACAACAGCCCGGGAACTTGGCCAAAGTGGTGCGGATATTCTGGAACATCTCCAGAATCGATCGATTGGGCAGAAATAGTTATCTAGCAATAGAAGACAAATACATTGATAAGTAAGATTTCCTAGGCAATTATCTATTACCTGTTTAATCGATTCGGAAAAAATTCTTCTTCTACAATTGGAGTTTGATGAGTATCTAATAAACAAACAGTGATTTTGAAAGGACGGGGAGAATCATTCCTCGCTCGCTCTCATTTGATTTGAATGCAATTCAGTCATAGAATAAGAACGAAGGAGGAAGAATGTGGAGAAGAAAGTGAAAGATACATATATAGAGAACTAGGGAAAATAATATCGAGGAAAGATTTAAAGGGAATAAGAGAAATGTAAAGGAGAATAAGAAAGATGTGGAGAAAGAAATGGAGAAGGATCTTGGAAAAGGAAAGAAGATTTATTATAGCTATAAAAGGGAGGCGGTCGAGAGAGAGAGAGAGAGAGAGAGGAATGGGAGAAGGGCCAAAGGGAAATGTCGGAAGGACTCGCTGCCCTTTTTTAAGCGGCGATCGCAACCCATGTTTGCTCGCTAATATATCGTGGCGAGGGGAGCCGAGTAGATGGCCTTTGCTCCTCATTGCTATGCGGCACTCCACTTTGATAAGTCAATTGCGGCGCATCGGTGTGGATGAGAAGAGGGAAATTGCAAGGAAGGAGAGTAGTGGCTGGTGAAGGGGAAGAAGAGGGAGAAAGGATGTGTAAACAGATTCCATTTTTACTACCGACATTGAGGCAATTATGTCGTCTTATATATACATATTCATTTATAGAAATATTTTCGTATCAGTGAGAAAAAATTCAAATTAATAATACATTAAGGAAAGAGAACTTAATAGGAAGAAAAGGTTTCTGATTATAGCTTTAAGTGGAAAGTTTCTAGGAATTGAGGAGGGTTGGGGAGAACCCGGTTTAACATATAATGACTTATCTACAGACGGATTATTGATGACGAGAAAGAGAGAGAGAGGGTGAGGCTTATACTTTGTGGATTGAGTGGTTATAGAGTGAGAACAGGTAGAGAGGAAAAGAGAGAGAGAGTGGAAGGTGAGTGGAGTTGGGCCGTGGGCGACACAGGAAGGAAGTTGTAGCGCAGCGACAGGAGAGAGGGAGAGAGAGAGAAAGAGAGAGAGGAGAGAGAGAGGCGGGGTAGGAGAAGGTATTGCAGGCACATGTATCGATTGTAAATCTTTTGCGAGGAACGGAATACACAGAAAAGCAATGTGCAACTACGGCTTCAGCGAGAAACGTCCTATTACGATTTGAAGCTCGAAGGAAATTTGATGAAACATTTTCTTCCAGTCGGAATTTGAATAATTGTGAAATACGACCGACATTGGTGGATGGGTGTTTAGCGTGTCTAGCACCCAATACTAGGGTGGTGGGTTCCAATCCAACCGAGGGCATTTTAAAAGGCCGTAAGGTGCAGTTTATGAGCTAGTTAATTATAAATAAATAAATAGGTACTATTCTCCTGAACCATTTAAAATTCTCCTTGAAATCGCATCACCTCCTGTGGTTAAGCACGCACTTGCGAACTCATTATTGCAGGAAACACGCATGGCGTGACGCCAAACAAACTCAACAAAATAACATTAACGGCAATTGCGTCAATGAATGTTTCCCTCTATGTAATTTAGACGAAAATCGCTATTTTAAGCGAGGCGTTTATTTATTTTTCGAGCGAATGGCAAAAGATCACGAGCAAATGGAAAATGACATATATTCTAGTTTGAGAGGTAGAAATAGGATGAAGCTCGCATTCCTCCGCAAACATCTCGTGGAAGAAAAACGGTAATTTTTATATAAAATCGAAAGCTAAATTTACTTATTTATTCCTATCATCGTGAATATTCATAATGATAAAAAAATAAAACTTATGGGTCTATTTCATCGAGGTCACCTGAATAAAAAACTGTATGATTGAAATGGGGAAAGGAACGTAACGTAGCATTCGAAATTATGTAAACTGTTAATCGAAGGATCTCCGGAAACTAAGATGAATTTTCCGGAAACTTACAGTATAACCCCCAAATCCGTGGATCTGCAATACTTTTTCCATTAGCTGACGACCTAATTTATTTGAGGATATGAAGTCGTCGTCCTCATGTGTGACTCAAATCTCTGGTAAAGATATTTCCTCTATTTTTTTATGCTTCAGTTGGAAGTTATTTCCCACTTACCAAATTCAGTGAGTAACTATTTGAATCGGTTATTTTCGCCGATGTGCAGATTCATCGCTCAAGGTTAAACAGGAATCATGCAAGGATTGTTTATTTCTCGTCATAAAACTCCGCAAAGGATTCGCGTGAGGGCGGCGTGGTGGATTGGTTCCAATATCGTATCTTACCTGACGGCAAGAAGTCCACTAATCAAACACGAGTGCTTAAACCAAGTCAACGCAAGGCGATGGTGGAGAGTGTGTGTGTGGTGATGAAACGGATGTGAGAATTTCTGTGTTGTTTTGAGAGGATTATGTACGGATTGGATGAAACGGATGTGAGAATTTCTGTGTTGTTTTGAGAGGATTATGTACGGATTGGATGAAACGGATGTGAGAATTTCTGTGTTGTTTTGAGAGGATTATGTACGGATTGGATGAAACGGATGTGAGAATTTCTGTGTTGTTTTGAGAGGATTATGTACGGATTGGATGAAACGGATGTGAGAATTTCTGTGTTGTTTTGAGAGGATTATGTACGGATTGGATGAAACGGATGTGAGAATTTCTGTGTTGTTTTGAGAGGATTATGTACGGATTGGATGAAACGGATGTGAGAATTTCTGTGTTGTTTTGAGAGGATTATGTACGGATTGGACCGGGAGTGAGGAGAAAGTGGACAGGGAATCAAAATGCCGCCGTAGAAAAGCCGCGGTGTGAGGCGCGGGAGAATGTTTGCAAATAGAGCTTTGGAATGAGAAATAGGATTAGAAGTACGATTAGAGAGAGGAAGATTGGGGGAGAGAGAATGTGGAACGCTTTCAAATTAATATTGACTGTAAATAAAAAGTAAATATGCAAATTTCTAATCGAAATAATCTAATAATTTTCGCATAACATTTATATATGTTTATTAATTTTAATAAAAGTTGGTGTGAGTAAATAAACGCTTAATTATTTTTTCTTAGCACGTTAAAACCTCTACGAAAAAAATCGTTATATTTAACGGGTAACATCGCTATTGTAATAACATTGTTGTAAACTAAGATGGAACGTCAGCTTGGAGTTGGCAGAGTAATGTCAATTCAGATTTTTTATATGAGTTTTTAGAGGTATGTGTTATTAGCTAAGTAGTATATCGTGAAATACTATAAGAGGGTTTATTTGCGGTTGAAAAAGAACCATAAGTGTTTAGATTTTGAAGGGCCGCAGATAAATTGGAAAGCAGAGCAAGGAGAAAAGCATTATCTTGGTGCTTTTGAACGGACGATGTTTCTAGAAAAAATAGTCGCCGTTGAAAGGGTGTAATGGCGTGCGCGCGAGGTGAAATCGGGTAGATATAAACGGACATAACAGTGATTTCACGACGGAGAAAAATGGGTCGTTCGAAGGGCGTCGAAAGGAATGGGATTGATGTTCAGCAAACAACGATCCAAAACCCTGTTTATTTTTACCGCGGTGTCACTTTTGCGGGTCAAAAGGGAGCAGGGTCACCGAATGGCTATGGAACGGGAATCGGGGCCACCCTCTTCCAGGTCGGTCACTCGCACCGCCCCAACCCACGCCATACTTGGTTTCGTGTCCCTCCATCTACGTATTACCAGAGGGCGCCGAGGGGTGAATGGCGAGCGCCCAAGGAAGGCCCCGTGACTAACCGTCAGTAAGTAAGTTAGAGAGTTAGCGATTATTTTTTCTCTAATTCATCTCTCGGTGTGAACGACTTCTCTCCTCATGCAGAATCGTGATCGCTCTTCTCGGAAATCACGTTATTTCTCCGTGTTAATGCACGGTCTCGAATCGATCCGCGAGGGAGGCGAGTCGCAATCGAGGGAAAGAGAGGAAAAAAAGAGGGATTGCGCACGTGTCCCGCGACGTATGCTTTATAGATCGATGGAGCGATAGCATCTCAGCCCACGTACTTTCCAGTCTGGGAAATCTCTCACGCAATGAGCTTTCCAGAGAATGCAGGTTTCTCTCATTATTTATAATCCATTCATGGATAGATTATGTTTGTGGCTTGCAGTTCCAACTTGCGCGATGAAAGTAGTCGTGTAAACGTAAATAATGTGTCGTATATTTATATTTCGTTTACGCTTATCTAAGAGACGAGCCAACGAAACTCTTTAGATAGTTGCGATCCTTAAATTTTATTTTGATCATAGCTTTCGTCGTTTTCATCCGAATTCAATATAAATAATTTTTATATAAAGATCGCCAAAAATATAATTCATCGTCAAAGTAAAACCAAAATGGTGTCACGTGAAACTCTGACCGTTACTGTTACGGTGAAATTAAAATATTTTCATTTCGGTAGAGAATGTTTTCACTTTCGGGTGTAAGTATATGGGGAATCGTGCCGTAAAACCTTAGTAGAATAAAACGCTCGAATAATTATGCGTCAATATGAACTTTAAATGGAATTGTATTTTCATACGAATTACCTTTAATTCATTTAGGAAAAACTAGATTTTTATAAATGGAAATAATCCCAACTATTCGAAAATATCTAGTTTTTATTCATAACATGTTTCAAATTTTAAAAAATCTCTCTTCCGAATTACACACATATCTCGAAGTCTGTGATTCCATATTATTCCAAGAATAATGAGTTGAACCGAAAAAGATTTCGAAAAAATCTACCCTTCTTTTTAAATTGAAACATTTTCGGTGTGTATTTTATAATCACTACTCGAGATCAACACGATATATTTGTCTCGACGTCGCATAGAGATTATCGAAAGATTGCTTGAAAATCTCTTTCATCATGATTCTCAAGATAATCGCAAGTTTTAAGGTACAACTTCATAAATATTTACATGAAGTAACGAGGCGACTAAACAATAATGAACATTACGATACCTAATTTGACGGCGTAGTCTAGTTTGCAAGCAGGAGTGCAACAAGTGTTTTGCCGTGCTTTCTACTGTAATGACTCCGACATGGCATGCACGGCTTTTTCAAAATATTTAGCTAACGCAGAAGAAATCCATGAATTCTTAATGTGGGACATGTTTCTCGATTTTCTGCCAACATTGGCGACTTGTCATTTCGTCAAGGAAGGAAAAATATCTTTGGCACCACCCTTCCGGTTTAAATAAATAAATTATGCATTTATTAAAATAGAAAACATTATATTTAGGATAAGAGACATTTATAATGTTAGATGAAAGATAAAATGACGGTATGTTGTTATCGAAAACGTGTAAGTAGCGACCGCTCTTTCATGAGTCTCCATCCTAAAAGTATTTCTCAATATTTACGGATTTAAATCATTCCGCAGATCAGTGAAACGATCTTTCATTGTCAATAACCTATGATGAAGTATTCGTTATCAATCTTATGGAAAACGTTTTTGTATAAATGATTTGAAATTCCTACATTTTTTTAGAATTAACATTAAATTAAATTTTGAATTATTTTGTTATCATCTAAGAAACTTTTATTCATAAGTTTTGGAGAAAATTCATCCAATGAGATATGCAAGCCTACAAGAGCAATTATTCCTAACGGGAGATGATCTATTTTAACTAATAAAATAATTGTAAACTTGCTGACAACTATAAGTATAACAATAAAATGATATGACAAAAGAAAACATTCACACAAAATATATTAAACTTCACAGAATGATTTTCATTCATCTTGAGTTACTAAATTTTCCGGAATGTTTGGGTATGTAGTTAAATAATAATTCATGTTATGTTGTATACGCGTTTAATTTTGTAGATTTATATAGAAATAGTTTTTTTAATATGTACATTAAAGAATGAAAAGAGCCTGCATAAAATATATTTCTTATTGAAATAATGGCGGCGTCATTGTATTCTAGTTTAGTGCGACTTTCGAGCTTATTTAAAATTTGACTAAAGCGTAAAAATTTGATTATAATTAGTGATGTACCGGGTACCCGGCAATTACCCGGCATACCCGGCCATATTTTCAGTACCCGGAAATTACCCGGACCCGGCACCGGGCGCTGGTACCCGGTGTCGGGTACTCGGTCCCTCATGAGCAAAACAGGATAACAATAAAAACAAATTAAATGGAACTTAATGTTTTACTTTTACTATTTAGCCTGAAAGATACATTCAGAGACACGATATATTAATTTTAATGAACTTTTAAAAAACAAATTACACTAACAAAAGTTAAAATGAACCATGAAATAACATTTTGCATAATATGCATAATTATACTTGACGACTGGTTAACAGTACCAGCTTGAAAAATTTTATAAACTTTATAAAGTAAAGAATAAAATAAAAGTGCAGTCAAAATTTTAATAATTAAATTTCAACAACGGGAGATTATGATGAAGAAACAATTGTTTTTCCGCATTTCGCGAAAGGAGTTTATTCTTCCGCTCTTCGTGTATGATTCCCGCCTCGCTTTGGGGGATCCCCTTGAGGACCACTAAACTAGCGTAAACAGTGGATAGGCCATCTGTGCTATCAAAGGGTTCAAGGCACTTAGTATGGTATTATTAGAGTGAAATCGAGAAAGGCGTCAAATTTGTGAAAAACTGGAAAAAACCATAGCGCTAATCGGCCGGGTACCCGGATACCCGGCCGGGTACCCGGATACCCGGCCGGGTAATTTTTCTTTGCTTCCCCGGTTACCCGGTACCCGGTATTATTTTGTATGCGGTACATCACTAATTATAATCTCCTACTAGTTTTTATGTTTATATCCATAAAAGATACGCAAAGTATTTGGATGAAATTTGATAGCGAATAATCAAATTTGTCCTTCTACAATACAAATAATAAAATTCTCCACCGATAGATGGAAGCACAAGCAAGTTCTTCGATTAAACACGAAATGAGGCCCTTTTCCCTCTCCAATTCTCGCTATCTTACCCAACCTTCGCTGTAGCTTAAGACGTAAGCACCCTCAAAAATATAGGTGATTGAATCCACGACGATCCGTGGGCGTCGACTGTTTTTAAGGGACCCTTTCCCGTTCGCCTTGGACACGCGTGCACACGCAACGCGCCTCCTCCTCCTCCAAAACGTCCTTTACAGGCGACCGAAACCCCTGACCTCATTCTGACCATCTAAGAAGTGGCGGGGAAGACGAAGGGAGAATAACTCCTTCTCTAAAGGGATCACGCACACTCTGGCCAACAAAGGCCTTGCATTGTTATTAGTCCGTTATCAGGGCCTCAGTTGGCGACGCTTGGGAAGGTGCCCCCCCTCTCTCTCTCTCTTTCTCTTCGTCTTTTCCCCTATCTAAACTTTTACCTTAATATTTCACAGTTTCCAAGTAGTTCGTTTTTCTCTACTACGCTATCATCTCTTTCTCTAGCTTTCTCCCTTCTCTCTCTCTCTTTCCATATCTCCATTTTTCCTATACTTCTCTCTCTAGATATCTTTTGCTACCCTCTCTCTCTCTCTCTCTTCCCCTATCACTCTTCTCTTTCCCTCATTTTACCCTCACTCTCTATCTCTTTTCTCATTCACTACTTTCACTCTTCCTTTTCTTTCTCGTCCTTATCCTTTTCACTGCCCCTTTATCTCCATCTCCTTTTAGGCATTTCCTTCTTACACACAGTCTGTCTAACTCTATAAATAAATAAAGATATATATATATATATACTTGTGGAAGAGGAGGGTAAATAAGAAATTCGTGGGCAACTAGGTGTTGAAGGTAACCCAGTGAGCACTTACCAGAAGGAGAGCCGCTGGGGTGTCGGAGAGATACATTTGTAGACCTAGGTGATGGAGCTTTCGGATGATCTCTTCGTCAGCACAAGAGAGACACAACACGTCTACTTAGTTGCCCACGAAATTCTTGTTTACCTTCCTCTTCCACAGGTGTGTGTGTGTGTTTATATATATGTATGTATGTATGTATGTGTATATATATATATATATATGAATGCTTAAAGAAAAGGAAAGGTCATAATAAAGGTGGCAACAAGGTGTTGGAGGAAGCCCAGTGGACACTTACCTAGGTTGGAAAGCAGCTGGGGGTGCTGAAGACACACGAAAAACAGAAACACAAAAACAACACAAATATGTATATATGTAATGTATATGTATGTATATACCTATATCTATTATATATAGACGCGTCTTACACATGATATATATAGATATATATATCAGATATTATCAGTGGCGTATTGAGGGTTTCTGGCGCCCGGGGCAAATAATAATTTTGCGCCCCCAGCTGCAAAGCGATTTACGGCGGGGAGGGGTGGGGGGTGAAAATCGCACCTCGGCGGGTGCAAATTTGATATTTTTGCGCCCCCCCATTTGGCGCCCAGGGCACGTGCCACACCCTAGTTACGCCACTGGATATTATATTGGAGGATACAAAATTATGAGGCACTTCCAGATGTGAAAAATCTTGGAATTTGGTACATAGGTAGGTCTAGTGGCAAAACCGACAGAAAATTACAACAATGACTATTTTATTGGCCCTTAAAAAATCTTAAAATTTAACAAAATATTTCATGGTTTAGGTACTTCTAAATGTGCTACAACGCTAAAAAATTTTCTAACGGTAGAATATGAAAAATAACGAAAAGGGGATTATAGAAATATGAAAATATTTATTTATTTGGTCGTTAAAAATTCATAAATGTTTAAGAAATTGACTAATGTTTATGTACTTTTCGTCGAGCTAGGATGCTGAAAAATTTGAGAAAATTGGAGAATAGCGTTCCAGCAGGAACTAACATTGAAAATGACAAAAAAGTTTATTATTGTGGCTGTTAAAAATTAATAAACTTTAAAAAATTTAATATATATAAATGCACTTCTAGAGGTGCTACATCGATAAAATTTTACAGAAATGTGAGGTATTCGTAACAAATAATGAAAAACTATACAATTTTTATAATTATAAATTTTAGGGGTTGTTTTTACCCCAATATTGTCCAAAGAGAAAAACACAAATCGGTGCAGAGGTGTCAACTTTTGCGTTTTAAAATTATTTGTCCACTCTTACTCTTTATATTAAGGTGAGATAAAATGCTTGGGGAATATATATATATATATATATATATATATATATATATATATATATATATATATATATATATATATATATATATATATATATATGGCAACAAGGTGTTGGAGGGAGCCCAGTGGACACTTACCTCGAAAGATAATCGAGTGCATCAGGGACTTTCTTAATGAGCGTGAACAAATAGTAGTTATAGATGGATTTAAATCAGATTCAGTCAGCGTAGCCTCAGGCGTTCCACAGGGAAGCGTAATCGGCCCCCTACTATTCCTTTTATATATAAACGACTTAGACAAGGTTATTAAAAGTAAAATCAAGTTATTCGCGGATGATACAGTAGTTTACAGAGAGATTAACAGTCCTAATGATCAATTATTACTTTCTGACGACTTAAATGCAATTCTCGAGTGGTGTAAAGAGTGGCAGTTAGAATTGAACTTAGGAAAGTGTTCCTTTATGAGATTCTGGGGAAACAAAAACATTGACACGACGAATTACACTGTTGAATGCGTCCAGCTAAAACTAACCGATTCCGTCAAATACTTAGGCGTTACTTTAACAAGCAACCTCTCATGGGATATGCACATACGAAATATATGCGGGAAGGCTAAACAGAAACTAGGATTCATCAAACGCATAGTAGGTAAAAGTGAGGAAAAAGTCAAAGAGACATGTTACTTCTCGTTAGTAAGACCGCTATTAGAGTACTCGTCGAGCATATGGGATCCGTACGAGAAAGGATCAATCTCAGAGTTAAAAAGAGTGCAGCGAAAAGCCGCTAGATTCGTCAAAAATTGTTACGATAGAAACAAAAGTGTTACAGCCTTGATAGAGGACTTAGGATGGGAATCACTAACTGAGCGCCGATCACGCTCTAGGTTAAAACTTCTTGAAAGATTTAGAACGCATATATTCTCCAGCGACGTCGAAGAAATAATAAGAGCGCCAACTTATATTGGTAGAATGGACCATCCTCGTAAAATAAGAGAGATAGCCTGTCGGACTGAGAGGTATAAAGGCTCGTTTTTCCTTAAAACGATAGCTGAGCAGAACAGAAGTTACGAAAAGAAATCAGCGGATGTAGAGTGATACTATTCATTATTATGCGCTTTCCCTTGGTGCTATTGCACCCCCTGCCACACACCGTTGTGGTGGCTTGCAAGGTGAATTATAGATATAGATATATAATAGGAGAGCCTCGGGGGGTGCTGAAGGCACACGAAAAACAACACAAATTTGATGCTTTAGGGCAGAGACCCTTCCTCAGCGACGGAGAAAAACGGATGTTTGTGTGTATGTATATATATGTATATATATATATATATATATATATATATATATATATATGTATGTGTATGTATATATATATATATATATATATATATATATAAGCTTAAAGAAAAGGAAAGGTAATGATAAAGGTGGCAAAAAGGTGTTGGAGGAAGCATGTCTCTCCGTCGCTGAAGAAGGGCGTCAGCCCGAAAGCTCCCATATTTGTGTTGTTTTTGTGTTTTTCCTGTGTCCTCAACACCCCCAGTGGCTCTCCAATCTAGGTAAGTGTCCACTGGGCTTCCTCCAACACCTTGTTGCCACCTATATATATATATATATATATATATATATATATATATATATATATATATATATAAGAGTTAGAGCAAACAAGCCAAGAAGCTGGTCTTAAGAGGAATCTTAATAAAACAAACGTTATGTATAACTCCTCAAATTCTGAGAAGATACATATCAACGGAGCAGAACTCGGAGAAGTAACAAGCTAAGTTTACTTAAGTCAACTCATCTCTTCGCTTCTTGGAGAAATTAACCGGAGAGTGAAGATGGCATGGAGTGCTTTTGGCAAGAATGCAAACATCTTTAAATCAAATATTCCAGTCTTCCTAAAAAGAAGACTGTATGACCAATGTGTTCTGCCTGTTCTGTCATATGGTTGTGAAACATGGACCATGAATGCCAGAATTATACAGCACCTGCAAACAACACAGAGGGGCATGGAGAGATGTATGTTAGGGATAACCCGAAGAGACCGCAAGAGGAACGACTGGGTAAGAAATAAGACGGGAGTCTGTGACGTGATTAGAAAAGTGAAGGTGCTAAAATGCCAATGGGCGGGCCACATTGCTAGAAGAAATGACCAGCGTTGGACGTCCAGTGTCATCGAATGGATCCCAAGAAACATCAATAGACCGAAAAGAAGACCGAAGGACAGGTGGGACAGAGAGCTTGTTAAGTTCTTGGGGCAAACTTGGAGGAGGGAGGCAGTTGACAGGGAAAACTGGAAGAGTCTGGGGGAGGCCTTCATCCGTCAGTGGATTGAACCGATGAAGATGATATATACACAGCGGATCTCCATACTGGTAAATGTCCACTGGATTTCCTTCAACACCTTTTTGCCACCGCCATCACTACCATTCCTTCTCTTCCATATCTCCAGCTCTGCTTCTGCAAGAATAGTTTCAAAGGAATCGAGAGAAGAGTTGCGAGTTTATGGAGAAGGAGGATAGGGAAAAGTGAGGGAAAAGGCGAACGGAGCAGAGAGAGAGAGAGAAGAAGAGGGAATTGTAGTTATATTTTCAGAGAAGTCAGAAGGGGCGTGAAAGAGAATAAATCGAGGCGGAGTGAACACGAGACATTTTAAATGCCCTATAAAACGAAATATTTCATAGGGCGACGGCGCTTTGGGATACCGTCTCGGAAAAAATTCGATGAGAAATGACGAACGTGATTCGTTTGGTCACGTGATTAGTTGATCCGAAGGACACCTTCAGCATTTCTGTGTCTTAGAATAATTTAAGTTTGTGTTTTATAATAGGCGGAGAGATCGAAGTATCCAAAAGGCCGCCATCTGGAAGACTTTTCTTTAGAAGATATTGGAGTGAGAGAGATCTGAACAAAACAATTTTTCACGTGGAAATTATTCACATTGAACGTCGACCAGCCATCTTTGTATCACATAAGCAGCGCTAGCATTTGTTTTCCACGACAACAGATAAAACTTCTCCATCATACTCTCTCTTTCTCTTTGGGGTTAGATGGAAGATGGGACTATTTAGTCTCAATATAACCCCGAATAAAGATCACATCAATAAATCAATCTCTATTTCTTTCTTTTTCTCAATTTTACGAACCATCGCCGGGATTTACACTGGAATGCTTATTCGTCGGCTCACTCGAGCGACTAAAATCCTCGCTAATAAAATTGAAGATACGTGCAAAGACTGGAGACGTTTGTTCCGTCGGTATAATGCTTTTGTAAATGTTAAGTGCGGTAAAGTATATTAAAGTTGAACTCCGTGAGGTAGGAACAAGGATATGACTCAATGATAAGACCAGTGGAATTGAAAATTCATCGCCTTTAGTTTTTATTCGCTTTTTGTCGTTTATCCTTAAAATTCGGGACCTTTTCGACCTTTCTCCCTCTCTCTCTCTCTCTCCCTCTATCTCCCTCTTCCCCCTTCTCCCCCCCTCTCTCTCCCTCTCTCTCTCCCTCTCCCTCTACCCCCTTCTCCCATCTCTCTCCCTCTCTTCCTCCAGGTTTATATACGAGACGCGCTCTTATCACACGCGGACGGCTCCATTCTTTCTCCGTCACTTGGAACAAAAATTGCTGTTTCACCAAATATTCTTTCTTTTTTGTTTCTTGTTGAGTTTTTCCGTAAAATCTTTCCATATAATAAATACATTTTCATTTATATTCTATATCCCTGATTTGTTATAAACTTATGCATTTGAGTGGAGTACGAAGATCTAATTTTGTTTGCTAGGAAACATATTATGTGTTTTTAATGATTTTTGCAATTTTATTTTATCATTGAATTTAATGAACCCGAGTCATCCTGATCAGTGTTTTTCAGTCATATTCCAGAATTATAGAAAGTGATCTTAATACATTGCATGGTTATTCAAGAGATCGCTTAAACTCGCTTGTTGTTAAGTATCCCTTTCGGTCTTCTTCCACCATTAAATTTTCATATATCATCTTTCGTTCTTTAAATGATTATTCGTGGGGTGTATTGTTTACACAGCGCATGGTGGCGCAGATTTGGATATTTGCAATCCTTTTTCTATGTGAATTATTTCTATTATCCTGAAATGGTTCACATTACTATTTATTATATGCATCAATAGATGATAGGATGTAATTGACTTTGCAAAATGAGCTATGTTTTAATAATGAATATTTTCAGTGTCTTAATCCATTTATATTCAATTTGCTATACATATTACATATGTACAGTACAATTATATCTTATGGTCCACTGCCTCTTTTAATACGCTTTGACAAATTTGCTATTTCCTAAATTTATCTTTTGTATTCTAGACATTTAATTTTGGTAACCGTTTTTTCGAAACTGGCAACTGAGAATTTCATCAACGGCCACAGCGGATTCTGAAAATTGGTCGTATCACGCTTGAACTTCTTCGAATTCTTTTTGGCTTTTTATTTTTTTATTGGGGCAGTGTTGCGTGGAATGCTCTCACTTACTTTTGCATATCAGAGCGTATTCCCCTTACTCAGCATTTTAAATTCATGATTTCTTCGAGTCAATGTTTTTCGGATGAAATAATTTTTTCCTGTTATTTCTCACGTCACGACATAAATTTTAGGCCCATTTCGCGAAAAGAATTTTCTTAATAGAAGTTTGGAGAGAAGCACGGAACAACTATTTTTTAACAACTCAGAATTAATTGTATGATATTTTAAATTATAAAAATACGCTTCGTTTCTAATAAAATTAATAAGATATTAAAGGGATAAATTTTTAAAAACTTTAGTAACATTTTAAGTGGGCAATTTTCAAAATGGAAATGTCAGCATTTACTTCGAATATAGATGGGATATATGAGCATGTACATGTAGTAATATCCGCCTTATATCTGTGTCATTTTGTTTAAATATCATTTAAAATGCAAAGGGAAATAGAATCAATCTTGGCCATCATGGACAGTGAAGTTAATATCAAATATTCAAAGCACTTGCTAGACAGGCGAAAAATGTTATGAATAAAATTATAACTAAAAAGAAAATATTAAACGAAATATTTTAAATTAAAATTAGCCTTGCGAAAAAATACACAGTTTCAATATGAGAGCCATTTCATGTGTGGATTTTCAATTTCAATTGGAAACAATTCTTGTGACGAATAATAAAGTTTAACCAATTGACCAAAAAAAAAACAGTTTTATTAATAAGTGACGACTGATCACCTCTTTAATCTGTGTCTATATATTATATATACACACAGATTAAAGAGATGATCAGTCGTCACTTATTAATAAAACTGTTTTTTTTTGGTCAATTGGTTAAACTTTATTATTCGTCACAAGAATATATATATATATATATATATATATATATATATATATATATATATATATATATATATATATATATCCCTTCCAACTGCCTCAGTTCACTGCCTCAAAGTCGGCGGAAGGGTGTAAACGGAGGCTAAAGGGCGAAGAACAGTGGTGTCCTCGGACACCGGTAGGTTCAACCATGCTGTGAAGTCTTTCTGCAATATCTCCGGCCAAAGTGAAAGAGGTACTCACCAACCCGCTCTGGGCCAGCGTGGTGTTTTAAGGCCCACAATCCCCCCCATGACATGTACACCCATAACAAACGGCCCTCATTCTCCGGAGGCTGGATTGCCTCTGACCGTGGCAGTGGTCAGGAACAAGGCAGGAAGGCAGAGGGTGCTAAGAATCCCCGGAGGTTAAACGCCCACTGCCACTCTTTCTCATCCTTACCCAATTCCTTTAACCTCAACCTAACTACCTTTAACTGCCGGACTTTGTCCAGTGAAGATAAACTTCAAGAGCTCCAAGAACAACTGGAGAAGATCAAGTGGGACATTTTAGGACTTAGTGAGGTGAGAAGAAAAGGTGAAGGCCTATTGGAGTTGAAGAGTGGAGATATTTTTTATTACAGGGGAACTGACACAGGAAGAACAGGAGGTGTTGGATTCATCATCAACAAAAAATTGAAGAATAATATCGTGGAAATGGAAAGTTCATCCGAGCGGGCAGCTAGACTAGTGCTTCAAATAAATAAAAGATATCAACTTCAAATAGTCCAAGTTTATGCGCCAACGTCATCATACTCGGATGAGGAAGTGGAAGATTTTTACCAAGAAGTTGGAGAACTGCACGACAAAGGAAGCTGCCATCTAAAAGTGGTCATGGGTGATTTCAATGCCAAGGTAGGAGAACAAAAGGAAGACGACAGCGCAGTTGGAAAATGGGGCTATGGAGACAGAAATGAACGAGGGGACCGCCTTGTAGACTTTGCTGAATGTACTAGTCTATATATAATGAACACTTTCTTCAAAAAGAATCCCAATAGAAAATGGACCTGGAAAGGACCCAATGGTACCAAAAACGAAATTGACTACATACTAGTAAATAAGAAGCAATTGGCTGAAGACTGTTCCGTCCTCAACCAGTTTAAAACTGGAAGCGACCATCGCTTGGTAAGATGCAGAATAAAATTCAACTCAAAGTTAGAAAGACAGAAGCTTATAAAGAAGAAGCCTAAGTCTATTATCAACACGCAGGTGCTAAAAGAACGAAAAGAAGAATTTCAGCTCCAACTGAAAAATCGATTCAGTGCACTGGAAGACCAAGAAGTTGAATCCCAATTTATAGAGATACTCAAGGAAACTGCTGAAGAAATAGGCGGAACAGTTAAAACAAAGCCAGAGAAAAAGTTGACTGAAAAAACAAGACTGCTGATGGAAAAAAGAAGGAAAATGTTAATTACTAATGATCCTAAAGAAATGATCCATTTTGCAGAACTAAACAAAACTATAAGGAAGTGCATCAAGGAAGATGTGAAAAAATATAATTATGAACTAATCGAGAAAGCCATAGAAAACAATAGAAGTTACAAGAAAATGAAGCAACATCTCTCGATCGGAAAGAGACAGCTGGTGGCCTTGATGCTAGAAGACGGCTCCATAACCCATAGTAGGAAACTGATCCTGAAACGGGTACAAGAATTTTACACCAAGCTGTATGAGGATCCTCTAGGAAATGATGAAGTAAATGATGATGCAAACATGCCCACCGAAGAGGTCCCAGGTATCCTTCCGGAAGAGGTGAGACACGCAATCAGGAGTATGAAGAATGGAAAAGCATCTGGAATGGATGGTATCACAGCGGAAGTATTCAAAGCAATGGGGAATCATACGGAAACAATTCTCGCTAAGATTTTTAATTCCTGTCTGAGGAAGAAAAAGATACCAGAAACATGGAACCACGCATGTATTATCCTTCTGCACAAGAAAGGTTCCAAAGAAGACTTGAATAACTACAGACCGATCAGCCTACTCCCAACAGTCTACAAAATATTCACCAAAATACTCACTATGCGCCTTCAAAACCATCTTGATGCTGCCCAACCCAGAGAGCAAGCTGGATTTCGCAGTGGGTATAGCACGATGGACCACATCCAAGTCGTGAGAGAGGTAATCAGTCGGACCAACGAGTATGAATTACCTCTATGTATGTGCTTTATCGACTACGAGAAAGCATTCGACTCTGTCCGAACTTCGTCGGTGTTACGTGCACTAAAGAAACAAGGAGTAGAAGAAACGTACATAACCTTGATCAAGAATATCTACGAAAATGCGACAACATCTGTCCAGCTGCATGAAGAGACGAGTGCCTTTAAGGCCGAAAAGGGAGTGAGACAAGGAGATACTATGTCCCCTAAGTTATTTACAGCAGCTCTAGAGGAAGTATTCAAAAGGCTAGACTGGGAGGAAAAAGGCATAAAGGTAAATGGAGAATATCTGAGTCACCTGCGCTTTGCAGATGATATCATACTGTTCGCAGGAAGCCCAGAAGAGCTCCTTAGAAGAACTGAAGAGCTTGAGCAAGCAAGCCGAGAAGCTGGACTTAAGATGAATCTTAATAAAACAAAGGTTATGTACAACTCCTTCACAAATTCTGAGAAGATACATATCAACGGAGCAGAACTTGGAGAAGTAACCAGCTATGTTTACTTAGGTCAACTCATCACTACTGATGGTTCGCTTCTTGGAGAAATCAACCGGAGAGTGAAGATGGCATGGAGTGCTTTTGGCAAGAATGCGAACATCTTTAAATCAAATATTCCAGTCTTCCTAAAAAGGAGACTGTATGACCAATGTGTTCTGCCTGTTCTGACATATGGTTGTGAAACATGGACCATGAATGCCAGAATGATACAGCGCCTGCAAACAACACAGAGGGGCATGGAGAGATGCATGTTAGGGATCACCCGAAGAGACCGCAAGAGGAACGACTGGGTAAGAAAGAAGACGGGAGTCTGTGACGTGATTAGAAGAGTGAAGGTGTTAAAATGGCAGTGGGCGGGCCACATTGCTAGAAGAAATGACCAGCGTTGGACGTCCAGTGTCATCGAATGGATCCCAAGAAACATCAAGAGACCAAAAAGAAGACCGAAAGACAGGTGGGACAGAGAGCTTGTTAAGTTCTTGGGGCAAACTTGGAGGAGGGAGGCAGTTGACAGGGAAAACTGGAAGAGTCTGGGGGAGGCCTTCGTCCGTCAGTGGACTGAAAAAGGCTGATGATGATGATGATATATATATATATATATATGGAGATTTAATTTTAAGTTTTTATATTAAATTGTGAAAATAAAAACAGCTGTTTTAAAATATCAAATTGTTTATAATGGAAATTTTTGGATTTCTTGAAATAGATGGCTTATAAAATTTGATAATACATAGAAGTCTATTTTTGCGCCAAGAAATAAATCACTAATGAATCTTCAATTCAATAAACTAACGGTATTTGCAGTAACTAGATATTGTTAAGGAAGCTCTTTTCCTTTATTTCTTCTTCCTTCGCCTGTTCTCTCCAATCCTTTCTTTGTTCTAAAGAAAGAAAATGTATCTGCTTCTATATTATTTGAGTCCTAAGCCATTTTTCCATTATTAAAGTACAATTGATTGACTTGCAATAACTACACGATTTTTTCAAAATAGCATCTGATAAAAACGTTATTCTCGCACAAATTACAAATTTCCCATTTAAATTGGCAAATAACTCAATTTTCACTAATAATAGTATCAGTGGCTGCGTTATTTGACAATAATAATCAATTATTGAACATGACCAGGAAATGGAAAAGTTTTCAGAATTTTTATTTAATAATTTCATGATTGCTTTTAATAAAAATAACTTAATTTTATAAAACTTTAAATAGAAACCATTCCTACATAAAGACCTGTTTTCGTTATTATATTAGCATTAAAAAATTCTAAGAAACATTTTCACTCTTAGGCACGCACTACCAAAAATATGTCGACTGAAAATCATTGTCTGGTTCATTTCACCATATTTTATCCCTGTTCGCACTTAGTTTAAAATTAGCACAATCTCTTATTTAATAGTAAAATGCACGAAGAATTTTTGGCGGGTTTCTAGAGAAAAAACCTCGAAGAGTCTCCGTTAATTAATTCACGTCCAAAATGTTAATGCGTCCGCGATTGCGTTTTGTTTTTTTATTTTGCATCAATGATCCGTAAGAGCTGCATAGACGGTTGGATAATGGTCATGGGGTAAGAGAGGCAAGCGTTTGAGTTTTTGCCAGTTGTGTACAACACACAGGAGGGTTGTTAAGAGGGAGTGACCACAGGTTATTGATCTGCCGCCCCGAGAGGATAATGAGATGCGCAAAGAAGGGAAAGGCGGTGAATGAGGCCGAGACGTGCCCCCGCACCACCTAACCCCTCGCCAACACACCTCGCCATCCACTGACCAACACCACCAATCTACACTCTTCTCCTTCCCTCTTTATCCATATCTATCTCTCTCTCTTTTTCTCTCTCTCTCTCTCTGTTTCCTCACTCCCTCTCCTTCTCCCTTTCCTACTCCTTTTTTCACCTATTTTCCTCTCCCCTTCCCTCATACAGTCATTTTCTTCCTCCTTTTCTTTTCATTCTTTTTTTCATCTTCCCTCCATCCCTCCTCTTCCTTTTCCATCTTCTAGCCCATAACTTCTTTGCACCTCCTTTTTTAATATTCCGAAAACGAGGTCCCATATGTCGTGTCTCACAAGAAGTGCAACAGGAAGTACTTACCATTTTATCTCTCCTGCTTTTCCATTCTTCATGTCCCTCTACTACTTCCCCATTCAGTTCTCCATTCACTTCCTCGTTCTCTCTCTCTCTCTCCAACTACTACGTTAAGATCCCTTCCTTCTCCCGTTTCCCACTCTTTTCTCTTCCTCCCTTGTTCTGTTTCTCTCTCTCTCTTCTTCTTCCCTCCACATTAATCTTCCACTCCTTCCATCTCATACATTCTCTTCGTTACCCCCTCTTTTCTCTCTCTCAATTTGCTTCCTTATCTAGAGTGGGCCTTAACTCACTATCCATTCCCTAAAGCTTCGGCGGTAGCTTAGTGGGGCTTGGAATGACCGCCGCTACGCTGTCCTCGATTGACCCCTTTAAAAGAGAAATTGTTTTGCAAGGCAAACTACCCCCCACCCCCCGCTAACAATTTTAGATATCGCACTCTGATTTGGCAAGTCTCGTGACGCATATATTTCGCGTCCGTCGAGCGCATTATACAGCAAAGCGAGAGCAGGAAAAATGCACGATTTTTAATTATTATCATTTTTAATTGCTATGCTATGCGTAGTATGTTGATTTTCGAGTGGAAAGAATTCGAAAATATGCCAATAATCGTGGAATTTTCTCAGTTGTGACTGCATTTATCAAACGCTTTAACGTTTCCAACGAAAGAGTTTTCCAGAAATGTGATTATCCGAAGTATTTTTTCGGAGACACCCAAATAGAATAATTTAGGAATTACCTCCGCGATAATGGGGTCGAATGCGTGATGCATGTGTGTTCCGCATGCACGGTTTCCACGTACTACACCGCTGCATAAGTACCTAGCCGTCGGTGAAATTAAAAAAATAAATCGAGTGAACCCATTCGAACTCAGACGCTGGTCGGCAACGAAAGAGGGCAGGACCCAACCCAGTTTCACTTGCCCGCCCCCGCGGCCCCTTTCTTCCACTTTAATCGCCTCCGTTCCACTCCACTCCCCCTCCTCAGATCCCTCTAAAAAAACAACCTCCTCTCTATTTCCTCAGCTCCTTCGTCTATGTATGTCTCTCTAACTCCCTCTCTGCTTTCCTCTTTTATCCCTTTACCTCACTTGCTCCCTCTATCATCATCTAGAACAGTGAGCACGCGACTGGAAAAAAGGGGTCAACCTTCTGGTGGAGATGTAGAGGGGGAGATAGAGAGGAAGGGGAGTGGGGGGGGGGGGGGAGAGCGAGTTTGCCATGGATACGGGAAGGGGGCGAAAAGAGTGGCGAAAAATAAATCCACGACCGATCAAGATTTGGAACATTTAGCTAGCCACTTATTTTCAGCCTTCTGTCAATATAAACGTTATAAATGTATGTGACTGGTCGAAAGGGAGACAGGACGGACCACGTGACCGATATGTGGATTGGAAAGGAACCGGATGTCACGAAAACAAACGAGGATTCGACGCGAGCTGAACGTCAAATGTTCGAAGGCATTCAGCGGTCGAGGTCCAGTCTGTGCTGGCGATCGCGTACCCTAAGGAAGGACGTAATGCTAATGAAACTGGGTAGTTTATCCTGAGCGATCTCTAGTTTTCTTAATAAGAAGTAATAAGCAGCCAGAACAGGTATCGGTTGCCAAGCGCGGGTTGCTTAGGAAACTCACTGTGCAAGAGGGCTCCTGTCATTTCAAGAAGGAAGATAAGAATTGGAAAAATACCGTAAGCATTTTTTTAAATTTTACAATTGTTTTACAAAATCAACATGTCAATTTAATATTTTAAGGTTGACTAATTTACATTACAATTACAAGATGTATTCGTAAAATAGAATGCACAATGCAATGGTTATGTGCGTTTATACTATATTTTTACCCCGTTCTATCTCTGTAATCGCAAAAAAACTTCAAAGAGCAATGAAAAAGAGATCGACGGGCAAACTATAAAATCCCTTCGTCTTGAGGCATAAGATTTACATTTATCTATCGTTAGTTATTATTATAATTATTATTTTTAAGAGCATTTTATATGACCATTACGACCGCAAGCTTATAAACAGTGACAAAGATGAGCACTTGCAAGGCAGTAGTCGAACCCAGGAGCTCAATCGTGGGTTTGCAGAAAGGCTGTGTCCCTTCTAAAAAATAGAGAGGAAGAGGAAAGGATGCGAGAGAGAGAGAGAGGGAAGTAATTCGACGAGGGAAAATAATCATAAGTCGGAGGGCAATCGGAGAAAGAGGGACTTTGAATGTGTCTAATATACGATTTAAGAAATATATGAAGGGAAGATGTTGAATGAGAGGAGTGTTTTAGGGAATCACCGTGTTTATATGTGGAGAGTTGGAGGTGGAGGAATTGTAGCTATATTTAGTTTATTTCATTGTTTTTTAAAAAATCATTCTACTTTAGAACCTCTTTAAGATTTTCGCTTCAGAAAACCATTTTATAATACCTCAGTTATGTGGGAAGCTTTACTTCGTTGACTAATTGGGCTAAATTCACTATGAAAATATCATGTCTTATTTTAACCTCCCGTCTGCAATTATTATATAATTAAATCATTCTCATTTAATTTTCTACTTTATTCCCCGATAATATTTAGTAATTTCATTAAAATACTATGCTTCGAAATTGTTTTTAAAATAGTAGCTTAACTTTTATAACAAATTCATACAGGCGTTAACAACTCCGCTTATTTAGAGACTTGTAAGTATACAATTGTAAGTGGGGACAACAGTTTAACAACAGAGAACAATCTCCTATAATAAAACGGTTAATGTCTTTGTCGGTGTGTCTCTAGTTTTGAATATAAATTTCCATCTTTCAGGTTTATGAACAATATGCTACAATACCTTACATGAAAGCGGATTTGAAGAACTGGGAAAAATGTATTCTTGCAACCATAAAACTGCACTCAGGCATAAAACGGTAGCGGTACGCCTTTCACTGACCTCACGTCTCATTCGGTGTGAATCTTGCTAAAACGCGATTAAAAATCTGGAATAATCATGCATTGAAATTTTCCGAAATTGCTGTAGATTCATAGAAGTCTCGACATTTCCCGAGAAATGCCATCTGTTCAAGAAATTGAGTCCAAGGGAAAGTTTCCTCCAGGGAAGCTTGTTTTGGTTGGGAGCGTGTGTGAGAGAGGGAGAAAGAAATGACTGCATTTGATCCCACAATGCACCTGAATACCTTTATCGATCGCCTCCTTTCCCTTCCTCTTCGCTTCCAAACTTCTCCATAGTTGCACTGACTTTCCCACAACACTGGCGCGCACTTTCTCCATTGCTAGTCACGTGTCTTTCGTAAAATTGCCTCTGAATTTCTAATTTCGCTTGAACTTTGACTACCTTTACGAAATTGAATTAAATGCTTACGGAGTATTTGATCGTCGTGATATATTACAATGAAAAATTTGTCGCCTATGCCGATAAGTTTATGGAGCCATTTTAGCTGCGACTTTAATTTACTCGAGTATGATTTTATCAGCTCGAATCTATGCTTATATTCTAAAAAAAATTCAAAAATATATCCACGTTAATTATATGAAATAGAAAACATGAAAACCCAAAGCACCAGTTGATCATTTTATTCATTGGATTTAACAAAGCAATCGAGTAGGTGTGCCCCACTGCCTATTCGCTTTGCCTTACACCTTCGTTAATTTACGTGTAACTATTATCTATTTGTGTTTCGAAAGAACCAATCAATTACGTCATAGGAATGTTAATACTTACTGCTTTGTTAAGATTCTGGCGTTTTATTTATTCTAATAAATCTGCATAATATCTATAGTTCCTTAATTAATTCTATGAAAAAAACAATCTTTGGATTTGAGAGTATAAATGTTTATTAATAGATTTCGTTTAATATTTAGTTCCATTGTTTATTTATGAATAGCGTTTCAGTGTGCTAACTTGCGTTTCAAGAATTTTGAGGTGGATATTAAAACCGAAATGAACCATATTTATTTTCATCTGAAAAGTATATTTAAAAACTCTTTTTCTTCTCAACCAGAGATTACAGATTATTTTGAATTAAACCTAGCTTTCCGATATTATGTATCTTATTAAATTACAAATCACAGTTCACAGCAATTAATTTAATTATTTTAAAAAACGCACAAATTAATGTTCATCGTTAGAATTTCATAAAGTTGCTACGATCGAAAACAAATTATTGATGGCTGTATTTATAATTATGTATCTCTCAGTTTTTAATGGTTACCATTTTCAAAATTCCAGCTTGACGGGCGATTCATTACGAAAGCGTAACTCATTTTGAATATCACAGTTATAGAAGCGTAAAATAGGTTGAATTCATTATTATAAGCTAAGCAGCAGAGAAGAATTTAATAGTCGCGATGTTCTTTAAAGAAAAATGATAAGCGAAATGTGTTACTTTTCCATAAAATGGTTAGTTGCGTTGCTTGTTATTTAAATCTAATTTCGATCTTCGAAGAAGTTGGCTCGTATATTCTCTCTGAGTATCCAAGAAATTTAAAGCCGCTATACATAGTTTCCTTCATTTCAGCTTCACGCTCTGCATCTGTACATAATCGAGTGATTTATATTCGTTTACTAACTCAATGAATAAAAACCCTTCTTCGGTAAGCAGGGAAAACTTTCCTTTGTTCTGTGTATTTATATCGCCATTTCCAACGAAACATCAAAGAACAAAAATAATTGAGAATTAAATTAACGATGTTTATGCTTACAAAAGAGGAATTTATTTAAAATAATTTCGACTGATTCTCTTATTTTTCCTGCTAAATTGTTTGCGAGTTATTTGAAGTTAAAGTCTTCGAGAATTCATTTTAATATATTTTATGATCAAATCGCGATGACTTTCAAAACAATTCATTTGTGTCAAATGATAAGGAACGTTTAACGTTTGCTAATATTTTTATTGAAGGCCGATGTTAGGATGTTTTAAAGAAAAATTATTTTATCATGTTTTCCTTTTTAGGCGCGTTTCGCTTACAGCGTGAGCGCCTATTATCGTCGGTCGGTCCGTCCGTCTGTCCGTCCGTCTGTCCGTCCGTCCGTCCGCATGTTCGTTCTCGGCTTCTACCGAACGGATTTTCATGAAATTTGATATTAAGGACTTTCAATCAAATATAAGAAGAAAATCACATAAATGAATCACGTAAGCCAATCAGGGATACCACTTTACTGGAGATAAAAAATCAACTTTCCGTCATATCTCGTAAAATATTGCTCATCAAAATATTTTTCAAATAAAACTTGTAGAACTAATAAATTAGAGTATTTATTTTCCTATATATTTTTATTGTAGGAGTAGCCGTTATTTATAAAATCGAACAAGAAAGTCTTAAATCGAGTTGAACTTAGAAAATTCCTTGCATGGTTACTTCTTCATTGTTGCTAATACAAACAATCTCACAAACAAACGTTTAATTTACTTACGTGTACATGCACTACTTTATAAATAGGAAGAAAATGGATTATTTATGATGAAGAAAAGAACTTTAAAACGCTATTTCCCTTACGTACAGGTACATATATAATTTCTTTCTAATACTCCATTGCACGAAACGCGCCCATTTGTGATACGTTGTACACTTTCCTTACTTGTTTCTGTTTACAAACTATTAAATAATGGATATAAAGTGTATCTAAAAATTTGTTTGGCATTATTATTAGGAAAAAGATAAAATAAAGCATGAACTGATTTTAATGGAAGAAAACATTCAGTTGTATACCGTTTGTCAATAGTAAACATTACCATCATTTAACACGACAACTTGAATTTGTATTGAGTCACAATGCCCACGTGCTTAAGTTTCCAGGGTTGTAAAAAAATCATTCGCCAAATTATTTTGCAACGCTAAAAAGTTTCCAGAATCCTCGTGAGTCAGTGCTGGCGCTATTGACTGACCCCAATAAGTGGGATACGACCTTGTAAGGCGTGGTCAAAATCACATGCCGTGACATCTGATATGTATCACGTCCAAAAATATCCTCTAAATCTCCTTTCCACCCCATACATTATATTTCATTTTAAATTCATGATTTCTTGAAGTCGAGAATTAAATTTATCAACAACCAGTAAATAACATAAACGTTATCTGCCCACTCGGTTGGCTTTCCTTGGTTGCAAATCGGATCTAAACGATTCCTCCCAAGAAATGAAAAAGGAGGTAAATACGAGATGGTTGAGAATTCTTTGCGAGGTATAAAACATAACGGACATTTGCGTTCATCCTTCGTTATAAATAAAGATACGGAAGTGGTGTTTTTACGTGATTTTCTTTGACGCGACAAAGATAAAAACTATAGAGACGATTTATTAAACGATTAAATAAAACAACGTAAATTCATGAAAGTTAAAATAACAAACGCGCACAGAAATTAGAATAAACAAATTAGATCGATCCTGGACGTTCTTCCTTTACAACGAGACGGTATGCCGCACTGTTTTCTTTATCGCGAAGGGAAACACAATTCCTACGAAATGGAATTGAGGGTTTTTTAAAAACTATATCTCTACTTTCTTACCTTGAACGACTTGTAGGAAGAAGCGACGTAAGCACCTCCGTCCTCCAGTTCTTCCAACCTTGTCTTCCTCTCACCGTCCACCGAGAAGATGAACCTGGCTCCTCTGGGGAGGTCCATCCGAAGGGACAGTTTGTCCAAAAGGGCTTCCATGTTGCTGACATCTCGACCCGGCTTGAAGCGGAACTCCAGGCCGGGAGAGAAGGGGTCTCCATTCTTGTAGAAGGTCACCCTCCTGGCCCTCCAATACGACAGATTGGAGTAGTACTTGCTCGTTATGGGCGTGGGAGTCGGAGGCGGACCCACGACCACCTCCGTCTCTTTTCCGGGGGCGTCCTTTCCCGCCTCCGCCCCCCTAAGGCGGCTCTTTGATCTCGGAGGCGGCAGGGCGGCTGGCTGCGTCTGTCCGGCGGCCGGCGCTTCTTCCTCCGCCATTCCCGATTCGGGACGGCTCTGCCCCCAAAACCTCTCCCTGGAGGCGTAGTTAGTCCTCCCTTCCGCCCCCACTTCCTCTTCCTCGTCCTCTTCTTCCCCTCCCCTCCTGCTTCCCCTCCGCCTCCTCCTCTGTCTCCTCCTCCTCTCCTCGCTCTCTTCCTCTTCCTCTTCCTCCTCTTCCGAATCGGGCGATGCGGCCAACCGACTCTTGGGTCGCGGGAGCGTCTGCGTAGCGGGCGTGGCGGACGAGGATGAGTTGGCGCCGTTTTCGCCAGGAGGCGCTACGATCGGGGCGCTCGTCGCGATCGCAGCAACTCCGGGCCTGTCTTCTCCTCCTGGAGAGTCGTCGGCCGCGTGTGAGTCGGCCATGGCGGCCCCCCTGGAGGCGGAGGAAGAAGAACGTGGAGGCGGGAGGGAAAGGAGGGAGGGGGGCTGGTGCACCAAAGCGACGTGCTGCACCTTGGAGCGCCGAGGCGTGGGAGGAGAAGAGCTGAGCGTGGGAGACGGCATATCGGCAGTGCTAATATCCTCGGAGGCCTCTCTCTGCTCGGGGGACCTTCTCTCTGTCGCGCACCCGGAAGCGGAGTGTTTTTGGGAAAACGCGGAAGTTGGGGAAAAGCTACCTTGGGTCCAACGAGCGATTGTTATCGCTGGCTAACTTGAGGCCTTCTCGACGGCAGCAGTAGATGGCACTACTTGTTGCGCGCCACTTTCAGCCTCCCCTCTTTCTCTGCCTTAGCCTTCCTACCTCCCTCCTCTCAATCTTTCCTCTCCTCCTACTTACCTCTCCCCACCCCCTCTCTCTCCCTCTCTTCTCCCCCCTCTCTCTCTCGTTCTTTTCATATAATTTTTATTTATGCCTCTCCTCCCTCCATTTCAGCCTCTCCCCCTCCTCTTTGTTTCATTCTCCCTTCGCTCTCTTACTTCCTTTATTTTCTTCCCTTATTTTTATTCTCCTGTCATCCCTTTTCTGCTTTGAACCTTCAGTTGCCATAATTTAGGTCTTTTTCATACCTATTTCTGAAATAAATGCAGACTAAATGCTGAATTGAAATATCTTTAGTAACCAAAATTTCATGACATAATTCTTTGTCCAATGATAATGTACGGCTAAATTTTGCGTGGCGTCAATCCACATGTCTTTCCCTCTGTCCTTATCTATGGACGGACAGAACAGTAAATATTTGCGAGAAAAACTTGCAATGTTATTCTTTCTTCACTTGTTTAATCTTTCCTATTGCCTATAGGTACACATTTGAATCCGCTCTCTTTTAATATTTATTCTCTTTCTTTTCTCCTTATTTTTTACATTGTATCTTCTTCCCTTTCACTCCTCAATTCTGCTATCATCAGCCTTCTATAAATTTCTTCCAATTATTTCCCCTTTTCCCTATCTTTTCGGTCACATTTAAACAATATCCATTTGACAAAATCCATAATAAAGAATAGGAACAGGCTTTTTTTTGATAAAAATTCAAATTTAGGGAAAAATGTGTTAAAAAATTGATTATCTTTGTTTTTCTGTAGCTGTTTTCATCCAATTCCCTTCCTCTCACTCGGTGGCTATTTTTAGTTCGTCTACCGCCCTTTCGACTCGCCCTCCACATCTCATCCACCTCCCCCTCTCTACCCCCTTTCTTTCCCTCCACTTCCTCGCCCTCCTTTCGCTCCCGCCTTATGTATCTATCTCTTTTCCTCTCTCTCTCTCCCTCTCCCTCTCTCTCTCTCTCTCTCTCTCTCCCTCTCCCTCTCTCTCTCTCTCTCTCCCTCTCTCTCTCCCTCTCTCTCTCTCTCCATACTTTCGCGTCTTCTTCCCCTTCCTCTCTTCCTTCAATCTCTCCATTTAATAGACAATCTCTCCCTCCCTTTCTCTACATTCCTCCTCCTTTCCACCTCTCTCAATCACTCTCCCTATTTCTCCCTCCTCCGTCTCTTCCCCTTCTTTGCTTTCGTACGATTTTTTGGTCGATGACCCCGTTTCTGCCCTTTTTCCGCTAGGAACAAGAAAAAGGCAGAGATGTGGCAACGACGCGAATTGCCGCGCCGAAATTCAGGACCGGCCGTCCTCTGCGTCATTCGATAGGACTCGGGCGTCGGCCAATGGCGGAGCGTCTCGTGCTCCGCCCCTTTTCAGATGCGCGCCATCCCCGCTCTGCTTCTCCTCGTTACTCCCTCTCCATCCCCATAACGTCTTTCTTCCCTGCCTCTCCACTTCGATGACGGCGCTGCTTTTCCGGGTCTGCACCGCCGGCGGTGGCAGGGAAAGAGGAGAAGAGGGGGAGGGGGGGTGGAAGAGGGGGTTGGCGGAAGGATAGGGGTGGGGGCGTGGCGAGTTATCTCTCGATCATCGCTAGGGGACGCGTGGCACAGGCGATTGGGGCGATTTGGCCACTTCCTGCTCCTTCCCCGCCCCTCCGTCGTCCCCTCCTCCTCCTCTCCCGCCTCTCTTTCTCCGCCTCCCCTCTTACGCACCGCTTTCTACTCCCGCCGCCTCCCTGCTCCACATTTCCCCCAAATTTCCATTTAGCCTCCTTTATTTTTCGGGACTGCTATCTCGAGCTCTCCAACACTTCCTCCTCGCGCATTTTGACGGCCTTATTCTGTTTTTTCCTTTCGTCGCAGCCTTCGACGATACCTTATTTACTTCCACTTCCGAGATTTTCGTCGAATTTTTGCGACACGTAGCGTTAAATTTCAGAAGTTGAACAAGGATTAACTATTTGATTTCTGTTATATTCTATTATATTTTCGTTGATACTCTTCACATTTTAGTATTCCAAGACTGATATATTCCATTCTGACCTTTAAAATTATTCATTTATTCTGAATATTTTTTATATACATTATTTTCTTTTTTCAGCTGCTTCCATAAAAAACCCAGCTCATATCCATAATGTACTAAAATTACGTCGCTAGGCCGATAAAGTACTTCACATGAGAACGAATACTTATTACATTAACTGCAATTAGAATATTAAATGCCGCAAATTATATCAATTTTCTAATAATTACATCTAGAGGCGATAGAAGTATCGTAAGCATCCTGTGATATAGGCAACGTGTAATGCATTTATGTTTTGCTGGTAAACGACATTTCAGGATAAGAATTCTATTCAAATTTCCTTTGGAGCACGAATGTCATTAACTTTATATTTTTGCGTATAATTGATATGATAATAACTTTTGTAATAAAAAATAATATGGTAATTATTTATATTTCAGATTGTTTGCCTAAACATACTTAAATGAGCGACCATCACCTAAAACTGACTCACTAGACAATCTAAGTCAAATACAAAATCCACTGGCAAGCCGATAACTACGTGGAAATCCATTTCATTATAAGGATAAGGCAAATGAGCCTGTAAAAATTCGACTAAATAATTAATTACGAACCACTGATTTTTAATACATTTATATCTGTTGATTGCAGACATTTTCATTGTAAAAAAATATGGCTTATCTAACTTCCACGCAATATTACAGCAAAGACCTCGAATCATTCGCACCCAAAAATAACGAATCTCGAAAAAAGAACGGTTTTTCGAACATTTGTCACTCTAGTTGCAAACAAGAATGATGCTGATAATCATAGTTTAAATACAATTTTCTCCTATAGCTATGCGCGCTTTACGTTAAGGCCCAGTTTCCACAGTAGGTGACGCAAAGTCATAAACGGTAAAAACCAAATAACGAGTCGTTTTCTTTTGAGAAATCACGCGAAACCGCCAGCAGCGCTTTGCAGCGAGATGGGAATATCGGCCGAGGAGAGAGGCCTTTGTCGGCGGCTAGACGCTCGGGCGAGGCGCATTCCAGGGAAAGTAAAGAAATGAACAACGGATCGCACGCATGGGACACTCACCTGCTGCTGCCTGAATATCAGTTACTCCCGGAGCTTCACTCACGGAGGACCCCCTTGCGAACACCAAACCGGAGGATGAAAAAGACGCTTCCGGGTTCAGCTCCTCTCTCTCTGCTCCTCCAAGTGCGGATTTCGCGACAAGTGCACACTCTAGCGACCTCGCGGACAAACTCCCACGCCGCGTGCTGTGGTCACGCCAAGGCCCCGTTCCGTGCGAATGGAAGGAGGTGGAATAAAGGGGATATGGGTGGGGGAAAGGGAGGGCCGGCGAGGAGGGAGGAATAAAGGAGAGACATGGAAGGGGGTGTGCGGGGGGGAAGAGGGAGGCGGAGAGAGAGAAATATACAGAGACTATGAAGAATACGAAGTGGGAAGAGGAAGTGAAGAGGGGAAGAGAGAGAGAGAGGAAGAAAGGTAGGAGTGAAGAAAACTGGGGAGAGAGAGAGAGGAAAGAGATAAGAGCGAAGGAAGGAATGGGGAGAGGGATAAGTAGGCATTATTTTGAAGGTAAAGAGAGAGTGGAGGGACGGAATAGAAGGAGAGGAGAAGAGGGATGAAGGGAGAAAGAAAAAAATAAAACGGATTAGGAGGAAAGATAAAGAGGGAAAGAGAAGTGAAAAGGAGTAGATAAATATTTCGCGAGGAGAAGATTGTGGGTTGAGTGCGTGGAGACGGATATAGGAGGAATGCGCGAGATAAAATGCTTGTATGACGGAGAAGAGAGTTGAAGGTCTGAACTATAATATTAAGAAATTGTGAAAGTGTAGGGGGAGTGATAGGTTCAGAAACAGGAGTGGGAGGAGAGGAGCGGGGGCTGGAGGAGGGAAGAAGGAGGCAGTAGGAATAAGGGAAGGAGGGAACCGCGTCCCCATTGAACGTGTGACGCACGCACCCTGGTGGCCGTATGCGGCGTCTGGAGAGCTGCTCCCTTCGGCCAAAGGAATTGCGAGAGGGCGGCGGCAAGGGGGGAGTTGTTGGGGAAGGTCGGAGGGTGTCTATGCGTCAGGGACGTGGAAAGAGGTGCCGTTTGTCTGCAGAAATACGTACGTCGGGATAATCTCCTTTCGGATCGTGTTTTTCGTTTCTTTTCCCTTTCTGCGATTGATTAGACGTCGTTGTTCTGTGTTTTATGGTAAGATATTTTCGGCATGACCACTGAATTTGGTTTGTTTTGAAAGAGGTAAATTACCGATTTGCAAATAGACGGAGAGCAGAAAAAGACAGAGCGTCGAAGCGTTCGTTAAACTCGACCTAGGTCACGTTGCGATGAGTCCACATCACCTGTGGAGCGGCAGAGAGCTTAATTCATCGCGTTTGCGCTAATTGCTGTACGCAGTCGCACGAGGAACCGGAGAATTTGGTGTGATTAATTATCTTTCCAGAGGGCCTCTTTCAATCGCCAATTAGACACAGGAATTTAGAATTTAGACTTATGATGCTGTAAAAATTTATCGCAATTCCACGCAACGTGAAAAAAAACACTAAGCGTCGGTCGCCTACTACGAAGGGTGGAAATGCAAAACACGCATTTCTATTTTATAGGCCTGCTAAAACTAATTCGGCTTCGAATCAACGTTCACGATTCTGTTTGATTCGATTTTTATAGATTCGCGCTGATATAATCTGATTATTTCGTGTCCCGCGGCGATTTTACGTTGTGGTGAGTGTGTCCCCGTCCAATATTAAACTCTAAGAGTTTGTATTAATCAGATATGTAGGTGCTCAGGTAGGTGAGGAGACCCCGACTTGTCCAAATGTTTGGTGGAATATTTTTGTTAGAATTGAGCCCTCCCCCCTTTAGAGAAAATCCTGGGTGCTCGCCTGAAAAACCTTGATACTTGGCTCGTTTAAGGCACAGCCCTAGATGAGCCAATACTTCGTGGCTGGGCTACGAAATGCCAGGTTACTGCGAGGGCACGAAAGGTAACTAAAAAGGACTTATTACTGGAGGAATAAATGGGCAAGCAAATAATTTATCGTTTTTAACTAATCCATAATCTCCTTATGATATGACACAACAGGCATTTTGAATTGGTAGATGTAAATGCTTCTTCCAGCCAACATAACCCAACGGTTTTTTGATACGCTATGTTCATAGAGTCAGGTACATGAACGCAAACTACAGTAAGCATATGCTATGCATTGAGCAAAGGTGCAGAGGCTTTACCTTCCCCTCTACTTCCCCTCAAGCGTGACATTTGAAATGGAAGGGAAGATTTTACTTACGAAATCGGTACGGTTTCAATATTCAAATTGGAATGCTTTGTCCAATACATTTATTTATATATTAATCATTTAAGTCGCTGCCGTCGCCGCTCACTTAGGCTCGGATTCTTATTCCAGGTACCCGCAGGCTTTCTTTGCGCCCCGCTCATTACCTTCCACTCCACTTCCACTCAAGCGTGCCTGAGTGAAAGTGGAGGGGTAGCTTCGCTTTGGGTTGTAACTGACATGGCCTTCCCTTACTCAGTTAATATATACGTTGATTACTGATCAGTATCCTGTCTTTCCAGTCTACACCTATATCCTTTATATCCTCATCAGCAGTACCCAATTTACTCTATCAAAGGCCTTCTGCCAGTCGACGAAACATACGCAGCAATCTTGGCTGTACTCTATTGCCCTTTCTGATATGATTCTCACTACACCGATAGCATCTCTGGTTCCACGTCCTTTTCTGAAGCCGAATTGATCTTCCCCTAGCATTTCTTCGGCCTTTTTCTTTAGCCTTTTATTAAGAATCCTCGTGATGATCTTCGAAGTGTGTGACAGTAGAGATATCGTTCTGTAGTCCTTACACTGCATTGCCTTTGGCTTCTTCTTTAGAGGGATCATTGTTACATCTAAGAAATCCTGAGGCCACTTTCCCGAGCCGTAAATCTTGTTAATTAGTTTCGTAATCACTTTTAGTCCTTCCGATTCCATGACTTTAAGTACCTCTGCCGGTATTCCATCGCTGACTGTAGCTTTTCCTTTCTTAAGTTCCAGTATCACCTTTTCTACTTCGCTTTTCATAATACTTGGTCCCAAGTTGTCTTCCAGTTCCATTTGTAGCGATCCTGCCTGCTTTTTGTATAGTTCCTTAATGTATTCTTCCCGTACCTGTGCTACATCCTTTGGTTCAGCGACTAATTTTCCATCTGTATTCGTAATTCCTTTACCATAAATTCCATTAGGCTTCTTATCTTCGAACCCCAGTGCCCTATCGTACATCATATTCCATCTGTTGTATTTCCTCACATTTTTCTTTTATCCAATTTTCCCTAGCTTTGTCAGTTACCCTTCTCAACTAATTGTTTATGCGTCTATAGTTGGTTCTACCTTCTTCACTTTTAACGTTTTTCTATTTTCTTCTCTCATCTATTTTCTCCATCATTTCCTTAGTGATCCATGGTTTTCTGATTTTCTCCTCTTGTTTTCCACTCTTTTTATTCAAGGTATTTTTGATGCTGTTTTTAATTTCCTCCCGTTCTGTATCCTCGGTCTTCGGTTTGTTTTCCAAATTTCTAAGACGATCTTCCAACTTCTTGCGGAATGCATCTTTCTTTTATTTCAGTTTTCTAGGTCCCAAGTCTGTCTATCCCTTCTCGTTTTCCTTATTTGTTTAAGCTTTGTAGTTACATCGACTATTAGAAGGATGTGATCTGAAACAATATCTGCTCCTGGTAATGTCTTAGCATTTTTTATGCTGTTCCTTTGTTTTAGTAAGATGTAATCTATTTGGCATCTCATTCTATCTCATGGGCTTTTCCATGTATACAGCCTTCGTATGTGATTTTTAAACCATGTATTAGCCACTACTAGGTCGTTATTAACGCATAATTCTACCAGTTTTCTCCTCCTCGTTTTTTTTCACAAGTTCGTATTGACCGACAACATTTTCTTCTTGTCCTTCTCCAACTATGCTGATCCAATCTCCCATTATTATGCAGTTTACCTTTCCTCTTCCGTCTTCTTCGTAAATGTCTCCTCGATTTCTTCTTCTTTATGAGCGGACGTTGGCATAAATACCTGGATTATCAACATGTCCACTGGGCCATCAACCTTTCGTTAGATGCTATTATTTTTATCACGCTCTTCATCATATCTTTCCAGAGTAAACTACCGTGAATTATTCCTAGTCGAACTGCCCTTCTCCTTCCCATCTAGCTTCGCTCAGCCCTATGATGTCAATCCTATTTCTTCTCATTTCTTCTTTCAGATTCTCTAGCTTTCCTGCCTTCCTCAACGTTTTTACGTACATTCCAAGTCCCTATGCGCAAATCACCTTCCTCAAGGCAGTCCCCGCCCGGAGATCCGATTGGGGAACTATTTTACCTCCGGAATATTTTACCTCGAGAGAACTCATATTGTCCAAACATATAATCATTACTAGGGAATTGTAATGTGGTAGGTAGTTTCTCTCTTGTTTTCCACATCTCAGTACTATAGCCGTTCAAATCGTCCCGATCACGCCTACAGCTCTATTGGATATAGACCCAGCCAACATAATTTGTTTTTGGCTCTATACCATACTGACAGTACCGATTATAACTTTTTTAAATTAATTAATTTACTTTTTGGTGAAAAAACATCCAATCGCTGGGATCAAACCCCGGATAGAGATTCGATTCATAAGAAAATTTCATATTCACAAGCATCTGTTGTTTTCATATTTTAAATCATATAACTCAGGGGTGTCCAACCCAAATTAATAGTGGGCCTGATTCAAGATTAAGTCTGACTTCGCGGGCCAAAGTAGAAAAAAATAAAAGTTTTCCATCTTTTACCTTATATTTATTAAAGAAATTAAAGAAAATTAAATTACAAATAAAATTGTTGTGCAATATAAATATTAATGGGACACTTGACAATTTTTCTGTTTACATAAAAAGTCAATATCAGGTGAAATGTTCGATGTACCAATTCGTAATACACCAGTCAGATGTTCATCCGTTGAGCATGATCGGTTCTTTGTTTTAATATTTTTCATCCTGGAAAAGAACTGTTCACAAGTATATGTGCTGCCAAATAAAGACACTTGTAAAGTTGGGATAATGTTCAACTTTAACATATTTTTTATAAAACGTTAAAAGATCATTTTCAACGTAGGCCGTTTTCAGGGAACTATTACATTGCAGATCAATTAGTTCTAATTGGAATTTTTCCTCAACATTTTCAACATCAATAGAAAAGGGATTACTAAACACTTTTATAAGTGGCTCATTGTTTCTAAAATCGGTAAATCTTTTTACAAATTCATATTTTAAATTTACTAGTGAGAATGAATATTTTTCAATATTTATTGTTGTCTTTTCCCTCGTCGATAATGTTTTTAAATGAACAAAATTCTTATTAACCAATTGATTTTGTAGCAAATTCAACTTTTTAACGAATGCTTGAATATTTTCAAATTGCTGATTAACAAGCTGGTCTTACCCTTGAAGTTTCAAATTTAGGTCAGCAAGATATTTTGTCATGTCTACAAAAAATGCCAAATCATTTATCCACTCGGATTCTTCTAAATAACTTGCATCCTTTCCCTTGCTTTTCATGAATGTTTTTATTTCTCCTAGAAGTGACCAGAATCGTTCTAATGCCGCCGCTCTTCTGAGCCAACGAACGTGACTAAAATAAATTACATCATCGTGTTCTGATCCAACCTCAGAAAGAAAGTTTTTGAATTGTCTGTGGTTGAGGCCTTTTGATCGTATGAAATTTACCATTTTAACAACTTTTTCCATTATATGTTTCATTCATAATATTTTTTAACACAGTTGCCCCTGGTGAATTATACAATGATGTTTAATGATTTCGTGTGAAATTTCATTGCTCATTAAGCTCAGAAAACCCTTTTGCTTTCCTGTCATCGCTGGGGCACCATCGTTTGTTAAACCGTAGTGATTTTCATCTTTAAGTTTAAATTTTTTAAAGTTTTCCTGACTTCATCCAAAATATCCTGTCCCGTTGTTGTACCTTTCATTGGACACAAGTCTAATAGTTCTTCAACAATATCAAATGTGTTCGTTACTCCTCTCACAAATATAGCTAGTTGAGCTGTGTCAGATATATAGGTACTCTCATCTAGTCCTAAACTGTAAAATTTACACTCGTTCAATTTAGCATTAAGCGTAATTTCTATGTTATTTGTCAATTCATCAACTCTCCTAGCAACTGTTTGGTGTGACAAACTCGTATTTTTCACCAATGTTTTTTTTTCTGGACACGCAACTGAAGTAAATATAACTAGGCACTCTTTTACAAATACTCCATCAGAAAACGGTTTTCCTCTTTTTGCAATTGCTTCGGCTATCTGAAAACTGATTTTGGTTGCAGCCTCAGAATCTTCTTTTGGTATTTTAAAGAACGACTGCTGTCCAACAATATTTCTTCTCAATGAATTCACTCGATCGATTCTAATTTGACCTTTCAATTTGCTATACTCTGTAGCGTGCTTTGCTAAATAATGTCGCTTGATATTATATTCCTTGCACACTGAAATTTTTTCTTGACATATAAGACATGATGTTTGCATTTTGTTCAATCACAAAAAATCTTCAGTCCAACTGCTCTTGAACACGCGACATTCTGCGTCAATTTTACGTTTCTTATCAGCGATCATTATTAAGGGTTAATAGCTTCAATGGGTCGATTCTGTAATTATAATTATAACTAGCAGCCCGTTGCAGCTACGTTTGCAAATAATCTAAATAGGTCGGCCTTAGGTTAGACCTTCTTTGTTCCCTATTCATTTGACGTGTTTCCCTATTTCTTTGTCTTTCTTGTACTCTCCGCTTCTCATCTACATCTCTTTCTCTCTCTTTCCTACAATAAATACTCTTCCTTTGATCTCTGGCTCCTCTTCCTTTCTCTGGCAGCTGTAGCTGGGCTAATAGCTCTCCTTTTCACTGGTCTACCCCTTGGCATTTTTTAATTTTCTGCGATTTTACAGCAATATATTATAGCAATTACGTGATCACAATGTCACAGAGTTACTCAATGCTAGTTTAATATCGCGGTATATTCAAAGGGAAAAAATTTTTAATTCTACCTTACCTTAGTTCCAATGATTATCGTTGCACCCTTATAGACGAACTCACAAACAGTTGCCTTCCTTCAAGTGTCTTTCAACGACTGCTTTTAACTTCTTACAGGACCTACTATAAAGGCGACGTCAATGCAAGCGTTTATTTAGATTATCAATGAAGAGAAGATAACATATAATGTGTTTACAAAATAACGTACGCCCCTATTCTCATCTAATTTTTAATTCATGCGCCAGTCTATTTGCGTTAGTAAACATTACAGATGTATAATATAATAGTTTTACTTACAAAAAGTTAAGATTCCAGCATATAAATAATGAAATGCCTTGAATAACCGTTAAAAACGCTTCCCAGACGCAGTCAACAGTACAATTATCTCTAAATATTTATGTTGATATGCGTCATTAATTTCGATGCTTAAACAAAAGTTCGAAGAGAACAACGCTTTTCCTTCGTCAATTAGAATGTTTAATTGGCACTAATTGAATCGGAGACAACGAGAGTCTCCTTGGCAACGCCCGGAAGGAGTACGAAAAATCCGCAAAATTTCGTAAAAGAATAAGTCTTTCTGAAAACTTCGATCGTGTAACATGTAAACATTAAAAAAATAAGATATAGAGTATTAGCCGTCGAATAAAGCAAAAATAAAGAAAATCGGTCAATATTTACGTATTTTGATAAACGAAGGAAAAAAACCTTGCACTCTGAAAAATCGAAAATCCTGTGTAGACTTATGGGAAAATATAATTGTCTCCTGGATTCGAACCTGGGTCACTTCAGCAAACGAAAATATTTTTCCAGGGACACAGTAGAAACAAAACGCCTTTTACCGCATATCTTTACGACGAACGGTTCTGAAGATATATGCCGATATAATTACGCGAGGTTTCATACGCACGCAGCTTTATTACGCGCATAATATATAAGATCATTTTATAGTATAATAGCCCAGGTCTGTTGGTTGGTTGTTCACGCTTTCACAATGGCAGATATAGAGCGTTTTAACAAACTTCCCGAATAGGTAGAAGATTGAAATTTGGCAAGGATGCTTGATTAACATATTTTAAGGTAATGATGAAAATAAATCTCCAAAAAAGTCCTGGGTTCAACTTCAAGGAAGACATTTCCATTTTCCGTAAGGTAACATGTAAAAATCAATTTTTTGATGTGCAGGCTTTTATTGTTTTGGAAATTAACATTAGAAGGAATTAACCTACGATCTTCGGATCTGAACCATTTCGAAGAAAAAATTACAAAGTTTCTTATTCTGTTCATCTTTTTCCGCATACAAGTGTAATCTCTATACAATTATAATGCGTTCATTTTCGACCGTTTGGGATAATGAGTGCTATATTACCTTTAGGACAAGAAGTCTTACTACTGCTGAAATTTTGGAGGAATGTGTTTGAGCGATGATGACGTTCCTAATCCAATTTATATATTACCACCGATGGATACTATTGTAGGGCAGAAACTGACGAATATTCTGGAGAGGAAGATGATTGTGATCCGAATACACTGACTCATAATCAACTGGCTGCACCAGCAGAAGTTTCATTCCGTGATGATCAAGATGATCTAATTCAAGAAATGGAAGAGTCTTCTATAATAAAATACAATTGTCTGTCTGTCGGAACGCTTCAGGAATGCAGAAATGGGACAATTTGTGCACTTCCAGATATATCGGCTTTATCCCTTCTGTTTGGGGGGCAAGCATAGAAATATACCTGGCAAGAGGGGACTAAGGTCAGTTTTTGAATCACAATAGATACTCGCGGCCAGGGTTTGGAACCTTTCCTCGGATCGAAGGCAACCCTCTCAGCAGGAGGTGTGATTTCAGGTTAAATAAGACTGCCTCAGTTTTATTTCAGAATAATCGATCAAGATATGTATGTATTATTTGATGAATTATTCGTATTCTCTGTGAAAAACTACACCAAAATAGATTTTTATTTGCGTTCCTGCGGTATTTTTTTAAAGAAAACCGAGCTCCAGCTATATCAGATGAACTTGAAATTTGGCACAGTTATATGTTTTTGAACAAAACCGATGGAAAAATATGAAATTGTAAAAATTCCACAATTTCAAAATGCTAACCAACTCTGTACGTGCATTGTCCGAATGTATGCCCACTCAATACATTTTTATTTAATGTGCACCGTGCAAAAAAAAAAATGCGCAACTGAGTGAAATGAGATATTGAAGAAATCAATTCGTTACCATTACCAGGTGAAGAAATTTTTCTCCCTGTTCTAACTCTGTCTGAACATTCAGAGCCAATTGATTTTTTCCATTTATTTCTCACTCCAGAAATTATCAGTGACTTGTCAAAGTATACATCCTTGTATGCCTCGCAGAAAAATTCCAGTCTCACAACAGATAGTGGTGATATGTACGCTATCATAGAAATACATACTGCTACTTACTGGTTATAACAAATATCCCCGGCGCAGGATGTATTGGGAAAATCGAACAGACACTGAAAATTCTCTAGTGAAAGAGACTATGAGAAGAAATCACTTTGACGAAATTTTTCGTCATTTCCATGCATGTGATAATTTAAATTATTCACTGAAGATAAAAGTTGTTTTAAATTTTGCAAGTTTACTCGAGTCATCGTATCCAGCATTGCAATTTTCGTTATTCTTTTATAATTATTTTACGAGTGCTAAAATAGTATCAGAGCTTGACGCAAGGGGAATGGGTGTTACTGGCACGGCCCGTGAAAATAGAGCTGAAAAATGCGCCGTCATGTCAAATAATGAGATGAAGAAAAAGGGCAGAGGGGCACAGACAGCTGTATTGAACAGTAATATTACAGCTGCGAAATGGATGGATAATAATGTCGTTTTATTGCTGTCTAATAAATCTGGTGTGGAGCCATTGCAAAAGCTTGCTCGATATTCATTAAAAGAGAAGCGTAAAATTGAGATTCCTCAACCTTGTATAGTCAGTATGTACACTAACTATATGGGACGAGTTGACCAAATGGACAGCCATGTCTCAAATTACCAAATAATCATTAGGGGAAAAAATGGTACATGCCAATATTGTTTTGGATAATAGATGTCGGCTTGGCTTCTAAGCAAAAGTTTTAATTATACTTAAGTTAGACAAGCTAGAATTTGTCCGACAAGTAGAAAATGGATTATGCACAACTTACGGGATAAAACGCAAAAATCCGGGGCCATATAAAAAATAGAGTAAGTCAGTCGCACAAAGATATTTGGTTATAACCGGTCAAAAAAGGAAAAATTGTGCATATTGTAAAAGTAAAACTGTCACTGCATGTGAAAGTTGCAATGTTGCCTTATATGACAAATGCTTTGTACTTGATCATAAAATTATTTTAAAATGTCAAATAATCGGTCATGCTGTAATGAAGAGATAACTGTAATGAAGATTTTTATTGCAAATAATACTTCTTTGTATTCTCTTATTTTGAGAAAAATAAAAAAACTTAGTGGAATTTGATATTTTCTAGCCCTATTAACCCAAACGGTCGTTTTCGCCCTCCACCTAAAAGGTGTGAAAAGCATTAAATTTTTTATGATTTCATGAATTTTTCTTATTTTGAATTAAATTAACTACAAAATCCAGAATATAATAAAAAAAAACAAAATTAGAATTACGGGCATTTAGAGGTATTTTATTTTCTATAATTCTGGGCTGAAATGGGTTAATGCTACACAAAATAATTAAGTATTCGCGTATCAGTTGCTAGTCTTCTATCGCCCTATATTGTAGTATGGCGAAAGGGAACAAATTCTATTTCACTGATGATTATCTTTGGCACTGGTCAAGTCCTTCAATTTTTGCCTACCAAAAATATCGTAACTTTACGTAAATTGCACGAAAATTTCTCTTATCTGGATAACATGTCGCATTAGGCGTAACAACAACGCTCCTTCTGCAATTTTAGGGTGCTATTAAAATAAAGTATTTACATAAATTATTGTACATCATGTTTCATAATAGCGATTCGTATGCTCCCGGCAACCACCATTTCTCCCTGTTTGTTGAGGATTTGATCGGATGACTGATGCGAAACACTTGATCCGATAACATTTTTACTAATGGCTGACTCCCTTCCAGTTATATATGGACGTGTGCGTCTCATTGCTATTTAAACTTTAATTCTAAGAAATTATGATTTTTTAGTGGTTCAAACATAAAGTGCGGATTTCGATAACCATTCTCGATCAGACAAAATTAGATCTACCGACAATTTCATCGTTCTCCTTCTAATTAATGTGAGGCGATTGAAATATAAGAAACGATGTGCGCATTTTTGAGCGATATTTTATTGAAAAGTAAACTGAATCTTACAAATGGGTAAAAGAAGATTTATATCTGAGAATTCTTTTTTTTGACGTTAAAACGCTTTCTATTACCTTCTTCAAATGAAATACTCCTTTTGGTGTAACTGGAATTAAGAATCTCTGAATAAATGAGAAATTAATTTGAAAAGTAGCATTAAGGAATATTACGTAATGATATTTTTTCTTCCCACCAAATCCAAAGTTTGAAAAAAAGATTTATGTCATGTAAAATTTGCTTAACAAATGCTGCTTTAATGGAATTTAGATATTATCTTTCTTGGTAAGTTTGGTAGTGCAATGCATAACATCGTCCAGCGGCAGCCTCACAATTTATTACTGCTTTTCAGTGGCGTGCTAGTAATATTCCAATAAGAGACGGTTGACACATCAAGCGACCCACTTTTCCGGAACTCCGTCAGTCTTTTTTTAAAATTTTTTTGACGCCAACACAAAAAAGAACACGTTTATTCATTTTATCGATCAGGACCTGGGAATATGTAGCCGCCAATGAAATGAAACTTATTCTTTTAAATTATTATTATTATGCTAGTAATAATAATTCATTACAATTATTTATTTTTACCGTATTATTAGTCAGTTTAAACTTAGGAGGTCTGCGTGAATTTTATTGAGTGAAGTTTAAACGATGTCATTGATATTTGAAAGAACAGATTTAATCAATATAGTTATACCCCAATTTACGTCGGTTATGCGTTCCTCGAAAGTGCGACGTAAATCGAATTGACCTAAATCGAAGCAGTTTTTCTCATAAGAATCAATGATATTAAGGGAGATGCGTTCAGGAGTTAAGGATAGTTCGGAACAACCGATTAAAATTAAGTCCGAGTTCGGACGGGAAAAAACGCACGTAATAGGTCAAACTGAAACAGTATTAGGTGAGTACGAGGACGAGAATTCTTCGTCCGACGTGCTGCGTATCAGGATCACCTGCAGTAGGATGGCAACACCGATGCGTTTCTAATACGGTTTTCGGACATAGCCGCACGAGGCGATTATCCTCGCAACGACGTTGTTTTGTCATAAGGAAACATGTAATTCTTATTTGCAGAGAAATATTAACCATTGAAGTTGAAAAAGTGCCTATTTAGGATAATCTCGTATAATAATAGACAAGTGTTGGGTTGCTAGGTTGATGATCATATAAAAATTGGAATAACTCGATAAATAAAAAAATGTAGAAACTCTGAATTTGGCAGGAATGCTCGATTTACATATTTTAATGTGATGACGAAAAAAATATCAAAAAAGTCCTGGGTTCGACTCCAAAGAAGAAATTTTCATTTCCCCCAAGCCGGCCTAAGGTAACACGTAAAAATCGGCTTTTCCACGTGCAGGCATTCATTCTTTTTACTTTCTCATACGAAGTTGTTATCGCGAAAAAATTTGACCTCGAGATTTTTACGGAAATATACGTTTTAGATGTCGCTGAATCCGAAAAAGTGGTTTTCGCAATGGCGTCTGTCTGTCTGTTACTGGCTCTGCAGCCTAGACAGTAGAGCGAAAATGAATGAAATCTCGTACTTAGGCATTTTATCATACTGAGCAGAGTATACATAGAAATGGTTAACATTGCTCAATAATTAAGAGTACTTTATTCTATGCATTTTTAACTTCAATCCGATTTTCTCGAAAACGGCTCCAACGATTTTGATCAAATTTCGTACAGTTACTTGAGTTTACGTCATCAATAATCTACTATAATAAAAGGCAATGTCTGCGTGTCTGTCAGCAAAGGCTGAAGCTTAATATCTCGCTAATTAATGAACGGAATTTGATGTAATTTTCAGGATAGCATTATGATATAATAAAATTACGTTTTAACATATTAAACTTGAGATCAAAGACCCGGGTTCGATTCCTGGAGACATATTCTACTTCCCATAAGGTAACACTTAAAAGGGACATTTCGACGTGCATACTTTCATTCTTTTTACTTTCTCCATACGTAGTATGGGAAAGTATTGTGATCACGAAAAAAATCGACTTCGAGATTTCAACGGAAATACACGTTTTGAGGTCCTTACAACACGTTTAGACTATTTTCGGAATGATGTCTGTGTGTGTATGTGATTGTAGGCGCTCTAACTCAAAAAGTACTTGTCATATTAACACCAAATTTCATATATAACACTTTAGCAAGAGTACAAAGAACTGATTAGTTTTTGGACAATATCAGTGAATCGGAAGTCGAGGTTTATTCGAAACCCGATTCGGTTTTTGCGATATTTCTCAGTTAAAACATCATTATTGCATATACAATTTTATACAAATGTTATAGAGAATGTAATTTACTACAACTTTCATTTGAAACAATTTTCTATAGCAGTTATTGTTTAGGAATTATTTATAAATAATCTGTTTTCGGTTTCCGTCAAATATCTCCTTAAAAGCATCGTTATTTGTAATCTTCGTGAGGACCAAAGTTGTAGAGAATAATATTTCTTCCAAGTTTTGTTTGAAACAAATTTTCGTAGAACCATCCATTTCGGAGATATTTTTCTTTTTCTTAATACCAATATACAGCGCCACCACCATGTAGCGGTGAATTCTGTAAACATATTCAAAATATACCTAATTTTCGGCAATAAGGACAACTGTATTCTTTTACGATACCAAATAATTATTTTGCCTCATAATGCTATTCATAATAATTTAAATATCTCTACCCCAAATATGGAGAAAGTCATGTGTTGGCCACATCAGATTTTTTAGATTAAATTTAGAAAGAATTGACCTACAATCTTCGGATATAAACCATTTGAAGAAAACATCATAAAGTTTCTTATTCTGTTCATCTTTTTCCGCCTACAGTTCGAAATTTCTCAATGTAAACGTTAAATTCACACAGTTTGAGGAAATCTTGACATTTTAAAGGGATGTTGCCTTGCCTACCAATTCCATTGTTAGGCAATGCTTTGAATGCTTTTAATACGAGAGAGAGGGGGGGAGAGAGCGGTAGAGGGGAGAGCGAGAGGGAGGGGGAGAGAGGGAAGTAGATGGGGAGGGGGAGAAATGAGGAGGGGGAGAAAGGGGGGAGGAAGAGAGAGGGTGTGAGAGGAGGGGGAGAGGGAGGAAAAGAGAGGCAACTATTTTAAGTTTAACTAAAGATAGTCCGTCAACAACAGAATATTCACTATAAATGTAGTGTGTGGCAAAATATTTCATATGTAAAAGTGTGATATTAATTATTTTAAGTGAAAATAATAATAATCTATCTATCTATCTATAATTCTTCCGTTGATATTTAAACGGGCATTATACAAGTCATAAATATTTTAGAGTGTATGTATGTTCTTTATACGTTTTTACACCGTTGAAGCTATCGAATTCAAAAGTTTCATGGGCCATCCTATGGTCCAAAGGAAGAACTTGGTCTAGGTTTGCAGACTGGAGTCTTTTATACCCCATTGGGTCAACAAAATATTATTTCCATAAGAATGCATGGGAAATGGTGTGGAGAAACCCCAAAATGCCATGCAGCCCTGCACTGACGTGGTTATAAATATACCTAAATATTAACTTATGGTCACAAGAAATGGATTATTTTACGCACGAAAGACTGAATATTTTAATTCTGTTCATATTTTGTCGTTTTACATGCTAAATCGCTCGAAATTTTCCTTTAAGCGCAAATTTATCGGTTTAGATGTCCATCTTCCAGGCGGCAACAAAGCTAAATTTCTTAATTGTTGTCCTCTTCAAAGGGAGATATACACGTAAAGATTAATGCAAGGAAAATCCACGCCGAGGCACGCCGTAGAGGAAGAATGCTAACGCCAAGATAAAGGATACAATGGATTCATGCCTAAATATAGTCTATGAATACTTTTAAAGGGAGTCAAATGATTTTTAAGGAATATTTGAACATTGTTATCTTTTACCATTCACACTGAGAGATTTATCGCAACATAAATCGATACATTTGTTCAGTAACCAAGTTGTTGTTTATTGTTTACGTTTTGGCTAATAGTATTGACATAATCCACATAATTTTATTGCTGCCTTAAAGGCTTCGGTGCATCTATCCATGTGAATATTAAGTAAGACGTTAATGCGTAATTATGTTAATGGTAAAACTTTACAATACAATACATAAAATAGTACATGTTAATGTAAGCCTCGCTTGCGTAATTAAGGAATGGGGAACGTTTGCTCCTAGCAATAAAAATCGTTTGCCACTTAAAAGAAAACTTTTTCCCGAGCGAAGCCGGGCGTTTCAGCTAGTACTGTATAGTTCATATTTCTCAAAAAATGAATATAAGGCTAGTTTATTCTAGGCAACTTTAAAAATAATTCGATTTCCTCAAAAACGGCTCTAACGATTTTGATCAAATTTCGTACAGTTACTTGAGTTTACGTCTTCAATAATACTGTATAGTTCATATTTCTCAAAAAATGAATATAAGGCTAGTTTATCCTAGGCAACTTTAAAAATAACTCCATTTTCTCAAAAACGGCTCATACGATTTTGATCAAATTTCGTACAGTTACTTGAGTATACATCTACAATAATACTACGTATTTCATTTTTCTCAATGAATGAATATAAGGCTAGTTTATTCTTGGGCAACTTTAACAAAAATTGGATTTTCTATAAACAGGCTCATACGATTTTCATTTTCTAAAGATAACTAAACGACGCATTAGTACCTATATATGAGAAAGTTTGTACATGTATGTTGTACCGCTTTTTTAGATTACAATTAGATAGACTTGACCTACAATCTTTGGATATAAACCATATTGAAGTAAACATTACAAAGTTTCTTATTCTTCTCATCTTTTTCCGCATGCAGTTCGAAATTTCTCATCCATTGTTAGACCTCGATATCATGCTGTTATTTCATTCCTTATGGGTATAAAGGTGCTTTGAATGCTTTTAATATTAGAGAGAGAGAGAGGGTTGGAACAGGTGGGGGAGGGAGGGAGAGATATGAGGATAGGGGAGGGGGAAGGAAAGAGAGGGAAATGATCTTCAAGACAATTGAAGTTTCTGATGTTAATTTGATCTCCATAAATAGCTTGAACAATCGTATATTTACTCCCATCATTTTTGACGGGCTATACACTAGTAATGTTTAAGAATATAGGGCCAGAATTAATAAAATGAATTAAAATGATTATTATTGTTACCGTCCCGATATTTTTGGCTTCTTTAATACTAAATACTTTTATAGATTTTTTCGAAAATTATAATATACCTAATCAGATTCAGCATGAAATTTATTACGGTTGAGGGTCATAATTTCATTTTAATGACATAATCACGACAACTTCTAGAGGACGTTGTGTGACTTCATGGTCACCTAGGACATGAAAAAATTGCTCTTGCCTGTTTGTTAAGAGAATTGCACACATACCCACGTGTGGTCCTATCTAAAAAGAAAGTAGGCATACGCTTGAAGAAACATTTGGTTTGGCGCATACCTTGGTCTTGTGGATCAAGAAATGTTAGTATTCCACGGATTTAAAATATTAAATTTAGAAAAACTTGTTGAAGACTTTCTTAAGAGGGGGACAGAATAGAAAACAAAATTTATTCTAGTAGGCATTGTACAAATACAATCTTTAGAATAAGAACATTTTTTAAATTCCTTGTTTAATAACACATTATGAATTTATTTAACTATATAATTTTCTACAATTCCTGTAAAAAATTCAACTTCTCTTCATTTTTAATGCCCTTTTTCTTGATTGGTTGTTTTTAGCTAATCTGTGTGAATTTTTCCACGATTCAGCATACCTGGCTGGAAAAATTCCCCCAAAGGTGGCCCATTTATTTTAATAGTTATTAATCTACTGATATTTGCCACCAATTTTATGAGTGCAAATCTGTTGCAATCAGATTCATTGCAGAATAACCCCCCTCACATTCAGTCGATCTGCAAGGAAATGTTTTGGCTAATTTAAATACGAGTAATAACTCTAAATCAGGGTTGTCCAACATATTGCCCGTGGGCCAGAATCCGGCCCGCCACCCTTTCATAACCTGTTCAGATAAAATCAGTTTTCACAAATAAAACCATATTATCCCTTTTAACATACCAATATTTAAAGCAGGTGCGTACTGACAGTATCAAACCTCGTATATATCTTCTCCATGCTATTCGATAGCCAGGGAGTCCAGAGGCAGTGATAACAAAGGAATTTCATGGGATGGAGGACATGTGTATGGTTTCAAATTTTTAAGTCTTGAGTGTTATAATCTATTTAAAAATTCTCAGGTTCCATCTTAATTGAATGAACCCACAAAAACACAAGTGGGTTGGTAGTTGATCTTTTGTTTTCGAAAATATCAACTTGTTTTCTGCATGACAAACTCTCTTGAGCAGAAGCATGAGATTAACACACGAAAATAATCCGATGTCTTTGACTGGTGACGTAATCCCTCCTTTGCAGTCACCCAAATCGGCAAGTAAACAGAGTATCCTCTGGGAATTTCATCATCATTTCCCCTTGTCCAGTGGGTCGGGGTGTGGATGGTACTTCTCCACCTTCCTCTCTCTCTCTCCATCAGTCCTCCTCCATCATTGTGTTCCAGTCCAGGTTTCTTCTTCTTACGCTGTCACTGATCGAATCCACCCGTCTCGCTCTGGGTCTACCTCTGGCCCTTTACCCCTTCATTTTAGTCATTGCCTGTTTCGGTATCCTTCCTTCTTCCATCTTCTTCACATGTCCAAACCATCTTAATTTATTATTCTCAGTTTTTTAAATCAATTTTTCTACTCCAATTTCCTTTCTAATATCTTCATTTTTCAATCTATCCCTCCTTGTCTTTCGTAACGTACTTCTTAAGAATTTCATTTCATTAGCCTGTATTTTACTCTCCTCCCTCTTTGTCATCGTCCAGGTCTCGGCAGCATATGTTAGTATGGGTGCGTAGTACATTTTGTACATTATCTCTTTACACTTTCTTGGGATTTCTTTCCTCCATATTAATTTCCTTACACTCTGGTAAAATACACTCCCCTGTTGTATTCTATTGTTAATCTCCCTGTCTACTCTTGCATTTTGCATTATTTCACTTCCCAAATACTTGAAGTTCTTCACTATTTCAAGATTCTGACCCCCCCCCATTGTTATAATACCTTACCCTTCTCTTTCCCCTCTTGTCATTACCATTGACTTACTCTTTTACACATTAACTTTCATACCATATTTCACAATTTTTACTTTCTCATACGAAGTACCGAGAAAGTATTGTTTTCGCGAAAAAATTCGACATCGAGATTTTTACGGAAATACACGTTTTAGGTGTCACTGAATCCGAAAAAGTGGTTTTCGCAATGGCGTCTGTCTGTCTGTTACTGGCGCTGGAGCCTAGACGGTTGAACGAAAATGAAATCTTGTACTTAGGCATTTTATCATACAGAGCAGAGTATGCATAGAAATGGTTGACATTGATCAATAATTAAGAGTAATTTATTCTACACATTTTTAACAACAATCCGATTTTCTCGAAAACGGCTCTAACGATTTTGATCAAATTTCGTACAGTTACTTGAGTTTACGTCTTCAATAACACTGTATAGTTCATATTTCTCAAAAAATGAATATAAGGCTAGTTTATTCTAGGCAACTTTAAAAATAACTCAATTTTCTCAAAAACGGCTCATACGATTTTGATCAAATTTCATACAGTTACTTGAGTATACATCTACAATAATACTACGTATTTTATTTTTCTCAATGAATGAATATAAGGCTAGTTTATTCTTGGGCAACTTTTACAAAAATTGGATTTTCTAAAAACAGGCTCATACGATTTTCATTTTCTAAAGATAACTAAACGACGCATTAGTATATGAGAAAGTTTGTACAATGTTTGTTGTACCGATTTTTTCATTTAACACATTCAGTTGTTCTTGTACTTCATTGCTGTTATTTCTCCATACTACGATATCATCTGCAAATAACTATCTTCATTTCCATGCCCCCATATGCTTCTTTTGTCTCCTTCGTAATTTCATCCATAACCATTATAAATAACAGTAATGACAACACTCTTCCCTGTCTTAGCCCTGTTTCATTCCTAAACCATCCTGTTTTCCCTACTTGGGTCTGTACACAGCTGTAACACTTGTCATACATTGCTTTCACCATCTGTATTGTTGCATTTCCAATTTCTTTTCTTGTCATGGTTTCCCAGACTTTTTCTCTGGGAACCCTATCATACACCTTCTCTAAATCTAGGAACGTCATTTCCATATCTTTTCCATACTCCCATTTTTCCTCCATTCTTTGTCTCATAGCAAAAATGAGATCTACTGTTGACCTACCACTTAGAAAACCATACTGTTCCTCCTGTAACTGCCTCTCTACCTTATCTCTCATTCTCCTTTCCATTATCTTTGCTACTTGCGAAATAAGTGTGATTCCTCCTTAATTATTACACACCTTTTTGTCACCCTTCTTAAAAATTGGTATTATTATACCCTTCCCTCAGTCCTCTGGGACACGTTTTTCTTTCCATATGCACTTTAACAGTCTGTACAGCCAATGTACTCCCACAGGTCCTGCTGCCTTTATCATCTCCACTGATACTTCATCCATTTTCTTCCTTTTAACTGCTAATTCTACCTCTAACATCATTTTCGTTTTCTTCCTCTATGCCCAGACTATTCACCACTACACTCTCTCATTTGTACCATTTCTCACATTCAACAGTTTGTCAAAATACTCCTTCCATCTATTCCTTGTCTCTTCTGGCTGTGTTAATATCTCTCAACTTTCATCTTTCACAAACTTTGTGTATACTCTTTCTTTCCTTTTGCTTTTAATAAGCCTATAGAGTACTCTTTTACCTCCATGTACATCCTCTTCCATTTCTCGTGCAAACTTCTCCCAACATTTCCTCTTTTCTTCGTCTATCATTTTCTTGTAGCTCCTTTTTATTTCCTGGTACATACTTCCTTCTGCTTTCCTCTTTTTTATCTCTGTTCCATTCCTGCCATGCTTTCTTCTTCTCTTTCACCTTTACTTTCACCCTGTCATTCCACCATGGCATCTCCTTTTCTCTCTCTCTCTCTCTCTCTGATGTTCTACTACAAGCACTTTCTGCACTGCTTACTATTGCACTTTTAAACTTTGCCCATTCATCCTCCACACTTCCTGTCTCTGACTTAGGTATTACTCGTTTTAATTTCTCCCGGAATTTTTCCTGTACTTCTTTTTCTTTTAATTTCCATCCTTTTATTTTCCGTTCTCATTCTTCCTTTATTCTTTCAATCCTTCCCACTTTCAATTTTGCCATCACTACACGGTGGTCTCCATCAAATGTCTCGCCTGGTAAAACTGAGATATCTTCCAGTTGTCTGTGATTTTCTCTTTCCACTAGAAAGTAATCAATTAGCATTATCGTTCTTCTATCTCCCCAACCACATCTTGTGATTTTTCTGCTATTCTTCTTTCTAAACCAAGTATTTCGTCGCAATCAGTCCATTCCTCTCACAGAATTCTACCAATGCCTCTCCTTCTTTATTTGTTTGTCCTGACTATTTCCTCTCTCCCTTGTCTGTCCTTTCCCACCTGTGAATTTAAGTTGCCCATAATTATCACTTCCTCATCCGTTATTTCCCTTTCTAATTTTTTCAGGAATTCTTCAATGTCTTCTTCCCTGTTTCCTGTCTGGGGTACATACACTTGTGTAAAGTTCTTCACTCCACTTTCCATCATCAACCTAGCCTTTATCATTCTATCTCCTATATAGTCAACTTGTTCCACATACTCCCCAGGTCTTTCCTTATAATGATACCCACTCCATTTCTTGCTTCCTGTCCACCACTCCAATATAGTGTGTAGCCCTTTCTCATTTTCTTCACTCCCTTCCCTTTCCATTTTGTCTCACTCAAACCCATCATCATTATGTCTCTCTCTATCGTAAAATCTACCAGCTCCTCCATCTTTCCTGTCATGGTCATTATATTGGCAATGCCTACTTTAAGAATTTTATTTACTGGTCACCCATTTCTCAGTTTCCCCAGCTGCACATCGCTTGTTTGGTATGCCCTTACCTTTTCTGAGGCTGATGTATCTGTACCATCGTTATTGTTGTTATAGGCTGTTATTACAATAAGGTCGCCGCTCCTAAGGGCATTTTATATCTTCTGCCAGGTGAGGTATTGAGGCCACTCCTCTGGAGACAGACGCCTTTTGTAGCCGCCCCACTGAGTACAGACGCTACATTTTGATGGCTTTTCAGCGGCATTTCCTTGGCTGAGGGTCCATCCTCCCTCCTAAAGGAAGCTCATATGCCCGAAGTCATTGGCTTCCTTCAGGTTGTCAAGTTAGTTACCGCCGCCTGACACTCGGCATTGAGACACTGGCTGTATGCTCTACTCCATTACCATAGCAGGATTTCTCCTGTCCAGACATTCCTCTGGGAATTTATCAAACTTTAATAGGCAATTCGAACTGCATCCATGATACTTGTTTACATTTCGATTGGAGACTGAGTTCAATCAGTTGTTTGGTGAATCAGATACTTATTCCAGCTTTAAAGGATCAACAAAATCCGGGGGAAAATTGAAGACCAAGTGGGTTGATATTTGAGTATACAGTGAGAATGATATTAGTTGTTTCATATTTGATCATACCATGAGAATGATTTTAAGTCACCTACCAGAATCCATGTGTACATAAGCCAACACAATCAACTTAGGTTGTGAGTGCCATGACCTTTATTACAGAACTCATAAACCAGTCGTAGAACAATCATTTGTAGCATCAGCAGCAACACGCAGCATCACTATGAGAGAGGTGGATTAAATATTCAAGATCTCTCTCCACTGATAAATATAATTTATATGTGTGTATGTATGTATACCGTATTCACTCATTAAGTGGCAGAAAAACATTTGGTTTAACTTAGCCCAATGGAAAAGAATTACTATATTATTATTATTAAACTGTGAATAGTTTGGCAGTCATCAGTTGAAATTATAAGCAAAAACAATGCCAAACATCTCATTAGTATGTAATAATAATTTTTATTTTGTATGTTGTACTAAGAATAATATATTTTTTAAATTGTTTTTATTTGTCAATATTTTTAAATCATGAAAAATATCTTTAAAATAATAAAAGCATTAACTATATACAAGAGGTCTCCATGGCCTAATATGACAAAAGGATGATTTCTAATCGCTCTTAATGCTTCAAACTGCGCCATGCTAGACATTAGCTGGACAATTTTTACTTACCTTTATAAAATTTGCTCACTGGCCCGAGGGTGAGAAAAAATTTGAAAAAAGGTTAGACAACCCTGCTCTAAAGGAACTCTGGTTATAAGCAAGAACTCACCAACAGAAATTGCTTCTATGTCTTGGACCAGTTTTTCTCTAGGGCCGTTTTTAAAGGATGGTAGTACTCTGACGGTTCGCTTTCTACACTCGTTTGCTTACTTAAGGGGAGTGACTATGATTCTCTTAGGGTTGCTAATTACCTCCTCATCTGACGGCATTAAATATGATTCTCTTAAGATGGTCGATTAACTCCTCATTCGGTGGCAGTAGCTATGATTCTCTTAAGATGGCTGATTAACTTGCCATCCACCAGCAGTAGCTATAATTCCCTTAATTTGGCTAGTAGTGGCTGGTACCACCTAATACTGCCACTACTGGTGATGAGAGCATTGCTCTCAAAATATGTATTTATTGTTTCACCGAATATTTAGAGAGTTGCGAGTGTTACTTGAATGTATTTGTGAGTGAGAGTTCCGTCTGACATGTACCTGTCATTGTTGAAAGACACGTAAACCTACAGACATCGTGTGTGATTAAGGTTGCCACCTTTTAGGAATAGGAAGTAAGGACACGGTCTGACCTCTTTTTTTTTAGGGAATGCAGTGGAATATCAACTTCGGCGACAATGAGAGTTGTCCTGGTAGCTTATATTTGGCATTCTCGTAAAACTGATAAAATCACGTATTTTACTGACTCCAATCGCATTTTTTAGCTAATTCGAACAGGGTTTGGACTTTGTCTTTCAAAAAACGTTTGTTCTTCCATGAATAGAACCATCCAAGTCTCAGGTTTGTAGGTACAATGTTAACAAGTAATTTTAAAAGTCAAATGAAAAATAAGCTGCATTCATCCCGATGTAATTCAGTTTGAGAGAATGAAAAAAGGAAACATTTTTACTTTCTCCATATACGTAACACAGAGAAAGTATTGTTATCTTGAAAAAAATCAACTTCGATATTTCACAAGATATGTTTTGAGGCCCCGAGAACACGTTTAGACTATTTTCGGAATGATGTCAGTGCGTATGCCATTTTGAGCACTCGAACTCGAGAACTGGTTGCCATATTATTACCAAATTTCATAAATTACTCATTGGTATGAGCACAAAGAGCTTATTAGATTTCGGACAATACCAGTTAACCGGATTTTAAGGTTTATTCGTAACCCGATTCCGGTTTGGCAAAATATCTCTGCTAATACATCATTATTGTATATATAATTCGATACAAAGTTTATCTAGAATGCAATTTTCTACAACTTTCATTTCAAACAATCTTCCATAGCAGCATTTGTTTAACAATTACTTACAAATAATCGTATTTTTTGGTTTCTGTCGAATATCTCCTTAAATATCTTGTTATTGGTAATCGTCGTGAGGACAAATGATGTAGAGAACAATATTTCTTCCTAGTTTTGTGTTAAGCAAATTTTCATAGAACCATTTAGTAGATAATTAATTTATTAGTAAATTTCCATTATAGAGCGTCGCCATCTATCGGTGAATTCTGGGAACATATATAAAGTACATTTCATGGCAATAAGGACAACTGTATTCTTTTACGATACAAAATAATAGTTTTGCCTTATAATGCTATTCATAATAATTAAATATCTATACCTGAATCTTGTGCTGGCCACATAAGATTTTTTATTTTAAATTAGAAAGGTAGTTGATATCGTTATATAAACCTCACTATACCACTTTACTGTTTATTGAGTTTAAAACGAGGCCTTTTTCTATTTTCTACGTGCTGTAGAGTCTGAGCTATAAAAACATATACATACATACAAACACCTTCTTCGTTTTCGATATCTATAGATTCCGACTCTTATTTTAATTACCTTTGAGTTCTTAGATGGACATTATCTTAAAAATATTTCTACTAAATAATAATATTTCATTAAGTTTAATAATTTGTGTTTTTAATCATTTCAAATATAGATATGAAACAGAGAAATTATAGTAATGTAATACATTTATATGTAAAATGTGTTAAGTCACAAAGAAAATCCATCATATAAGGAAATTAAAGGATTTGTTTATATTTTGTATTATTTAAAAGAAAAAAGTTAAATTAAAACATCTTTGGTGATTCAGCATAAGTTAAGATGACGTTATATACAAATACACATTGCCAAAATGAAAAAAAAATTATTAACTTAGCAACGGTTTCGAACCCCGAAATTTATTATTTATTTATTAATAAATAAGTTGCAGTTAAACGAGTAAATGTAGAAACGTAAGTAAGCAGAACAATATAATTTCACTTACTTTTGCTTCATAAAACTCACAAATTTCACAGCAAGGTTTTCATGGTCACATGTAATTAAAACAGGAAGCAGTGTACCACACGTTCATTTTAAACTGCAATTGACATCGAATAACAATGCCATGAAAAAGTTTATTTCATTACTAAAATAAATGTATCTAACAAACCAAGAATTGACTTATAATACTTCTGTTTGTGATGCTGTAATAGTTAAAGAAGGCTATAGCAGAAGGAATTGGGTTGAACCATAAAGAATATTGCTGAAGAATTAAAATAACATTTTGTTTTCGCTGTATTTAAGGTACATTTATTACTCTTAGGTTTCTTATTAATAACAAATTAGCGCAGCTACCATGCAAGGCAGCACTGCTGCCTATATTTGGCAGTTTCGCCGCCAATTTTATGGAGTTAGGCCGCAGAGCGGCCAGGGGCAAAGCCCCTGGTGTATTTCAATAAGACAAATTCTAATTAATGTCAAACGACAAAATCGGGACAATTTGGAATAAAATCGGGAGACGAGCCAAAAGTCGTGATTGTCCTGCCAAAATTGGGACGGATGGCAACCCTTTGTGTGATACTATGTCCCTAGCAGAATTACTTCTTGTAAACCTACTATTCTTTCCTTTCCTATCACTTTCCCCTTTTTTCCTAATTGTGTGAGTGCATATGGTTGCTGAGTTGGTCCCTGTCGCAATCGTCCAGATTCACAAACCTACCAGCATCGGTGTGGGTTCAGGTCCCTGGCACAGTTTAATACCTCGTAAACCTCTCCCATTATCCTTTCCACCTTTGGATTAATACTTGTGTATGAGTGATTGACAACAGGTCCCTGACGAGGATTAATACCCTGCACACCTGTAAGTGTGCCTCTTTTTTATGTATCTATTTTTTCCTTTCTTGCCCATCTTTTATCTTTCTCCTTTTGTGTTGCCTCTAAATATTTGCCTTGTACAGTTAAGGAGTTATATGCTCCAAGTGAATAAATGAAAATGTAATTGTAATGCACGTTTGCCCTCTCATCACTCATTTAGTCACATTAAGAAAGCTAGGAGCAAATTCACATTTGAATCGCGACTAATCATCAAAATCAAAACTCCAAGAAAAATTGTTTTTACCAATGTTACATATGTTAATGTAAAATATTTACCATGAAATGTTATATTTAGTTTCCATCTTTATATAAACACCTTTTCCTCTAAGAGGAATATATGTAATTAATTTTTATATATTCAGTAAGGGCTGTTGAAGGTGTCTATGGAATAGGTGTAATTAAGCATCTTTGAATTCTATTACACTTTTTTGGAAAAACTGATTGATGTCATATCTAATCTGACAATAAATCCTAATTTTTTTCGTTCTATTATTATAAATTTTACAATTTGAAATGCATTTAAATTAACATTTTATTCATAATTACATCAATTCAAATTCATCATTTAAGATGTGCCCTTAAAAAATGAAAAATTCAATAAGAAAATATTGAAGATAATTGTTTTTGCAAAGTTTTTAATTCTTAAATTTTTACCAAGCATCACTAACACCTCTAAACGTTTTTATATTAATCACTTTTCCAGAATTTGAAAAATAAATAAATTTTAAAAACATTTTTCTCAAGTTTCAATATCATTCTTAACATGGAAAAGATTTTTAAACCACATAATTGAGAAATAAAATACATCACGTACTCTCCTCCCATTTATTTATTAATTAATTAAATATTTTCCATAACAAAAATAAATAAAATAATGGTTAATTTATGCCCTGAACTTCTTAAAGAGTGGATGTTTTATTCCACTACACGATGATCTTTTGTACTCATAATATACAGTGTCATCTGCTCCAGACATTGAACTCATGGTCCCAACTCTGCGAAACATCTGAAAAAGAAATCCACAAATGTTAATTTAAATAATAAATTGGAGAAATTAAACAGATTAAATTACTTGGGAATTCTAAGAATAAAGTTCCATTTTTAACACCCTTTAGTTTGCCTAGTATTAATGGATTAAGCCTAGTCGTAGGCAATTTCTAAGGCAGGTATAAAAGGTGCTCAATTATTATTTAAGTTCTAATCTTATTTCAGTCATTCCATACTTTGTATGTATGGTATAGAACCTTTTATGCGACAAGCGTGGGATATGGGGATAGCCAATTATCTGGAATATACTAATAAACAATGCTCGGAAAGACCTAAAACCTACCGGAAAGGTGTTCTGGCCTATCATATGTGTCAATAATATTGTTCCATCTTATCAAACATTTAGTAATACTGTTTTGTTAATCTCATTTAATAAAAATAATATAAAACTTTTTCTTTACTTCATCGTATTACATGAGAAATAATTCAAAATTTAACTTGATTTTAAATGTATATAGTTAAGTACAGCAATAGTATAGAATGTAGAAGTAAGGAAACCCTGGTGTGTATATGAATCCACAATATAAGTAGCAACAACATAACCAAGGGATGTAAATTATCATATTTACGTTTTTTCCAAAAAATGTCTGCAAAAAAATTAGGGATTGTCTTAAAATCGAGTATGAAGTTTTAGGTGGGAAAAATGCGTGCATTTTAAACACCACATGGATCACCCGGATTTCGAGTTTATGTCCATGAAAACGCCTTTATAAATGCATACAACAATAAAATACATTTAATTAATTACTATAATACATTAAAAATTTTATACTATAATAGCCCAGGTCTGTTGGTTGGTTGTTCACGCTTTCACGAAGGCAGATATAGAGCGTTTTAACAAACTTCCCGAATAGGTAGAAGATTGAAATTTGGCAAGGATGCTTGATTAACATATTTTAAGGTAATGATGAAAATAAATCTCCAAAACAGTCCTGGGTTCAACTTCAAGGAAGACATTTCCATTTTCTGTAAGGTAACATGTAAAAATCAATTTTTTGATGTGCAGGCTTTTATTGTTTTGGAAATTAACATTAGAAGGAATTAACCTACAATCTTCGGATCTGAACCATTTTGAAGAAAAAATTACAAAGTTTCTTATTCTGTTCATCTTTTTCCTCATACAAGTCGAAATCGCTCCTGTTATACGTTTAATTCACATATTTGGTGGAAATATTGCCATTTTAACGGAATGTTACCTTGGCTATCAATTATATTGTTAGACCTCAAAATCCTATTGTTGTATCAATCCTTATGGGTGTAATCATGCTCTGAATGCTTTTAATATGAGATAGGGAGGGAGAGAGAGGGATGGTAATACAGGGGGAGAGAGGGAGGGAGAGGGAGGGAGGGGGAGAAGGGGAGGGTGTAAGGGAGGGGGAGGGAGGGAGGAGGAGAGAAGGAATGAGGGGGAAGGGGTGGAGGGGGAATGACGAGAAAAAAGGGAGAGAGAGGGGGGGGGAAGACAGACAGAAAAATTTTATTGAGGGTGAAATTGACACTATATAGTCCCTTCTTACATTTAAGAGAGAGAGAGAGAGGGAGTGAGGGGGAGAAGGGAAGGAGAGAGTGAAAGGGAGGGGGAGGGAGGGAGGAGGAGAGAGAGGGAGAGAAAGAGGGGGAGGGAGGCAATTATTTTAAGGTTAACTAAAGATATCTGTCATATTGACGGGCAATTATGCTAGTTCATAATCATAATTCTCAAAGTTGCACATAGTACAAAAGAGTACCTCGAGGGTACTGATGGAAGGGGTGTGTTTACGGCTGGGTAGGATATCTAATGTGTGTGACAATGTAAACAGTTAAGCAAGGTTTGGCGGCCATATTTTAGGCATCTTGTTAAACATTTAGTAATGGATGGTGCGTACGAACGTCTACCTTCTGACTACACGGAAAACCTGATTGCTTTCCAGAAGCATGCAATTGGGTTGTGGAAAATTTACGATTACCTCCTGAGCCAAATGGGTAATGCAAATGAGACACCTATTTATTTCGACATGCCATCCAATTATACAGTTAACGAAAAAGGCACAAAAAGTGTCACCACAAAAATTTCCGGGAATGAAAAAATACGTGTTACGGTAATGCTGGCTGCGTTAGCGGATGGCACGAAGTTGCCGCCATATGTTTTAAAATGCAAAACAATGCTTAGGGAACTGCTACTTAAAGGAATAATTGTTAGATGTCAAAGCCAATGCCTTTTCTATTCATGCTCTTAGTGTGTTGATTGGTATTTAAAAGTTTTTCGTAAATATACCGTTTTTTTAGGGGTCGTCTTAAATTCGAGGTCGTCTTCCTTTCAAGTAAATATGGTAATACAGTAAGTCCCCGACTTACACGGATCCGCAGATACATGGATGAGGGTAGTTGAACTGCTGCGTGTATACAGTTAGTTGGACAGCTGCTCAATATATGGCATTACTTGTACATTGCAGGAAACACAGCAGACAGAAGTGCTTTTATTAGATTTGTTTTTTATTGTGAAAGAGCTTTTAAGGGCATGAAAGTTATCTTGTAATTGCATTAAAACAAATTTGATAAACGCACTAGGTATAAGCCCTCATTATGGCTGAGAAACGTAAGAGTGACGGTTCACGAAGTTATCTAGAGCAGTTAATGATGCAATTGCATGCTATAAAATTATTTATGATGAGAAGAATGAAGCTACTATACAAACATCACTGGACAAGTACATATGTAAAACAGAGACAAATGATGTAATGCCATAGTCACCTGCAGAATCTGCTTAAATACGTGTATACTATGTACTAATACTCTTCTTGCAATTACTAACATTTTTACTTAAGTATGATGTATTGCAATGAATAAATTTTCATTTTCTTAACATTTTGTTATTATAAGCTCTACTTTTTTCGGCTTTAATTATCCAATGAAGTGAATGACAAATTTGTGTAACTGCCATGCGTATTAGATTACTTGACCAGCTACTCAAAAGATGGCATTTGCCGTACATTTCCACTGAAGTTCTCTTTACATTGCCGCTAGTACTGCACAGCCAACTGCGTTGCTTCAAAAAAGGTATTGGTTTAAACATTGTTCGACTTACACAGAAATTTTTGGAACGAATTAACCGTGTAAGTCAGGGACTTACTGTAATTCAATTTCAAAGAAGTTAATTATCCAGGACACTCTTAGAAACTGAAAAAATAAAAGTTAAAGATGGAGATATATGTGGAGCACATTGCTAAATTAAACTGTTAGTTCTTGTTAGTTCACTGATTTGTTGAAATACTCCAGGGTTTACAGAGTTGTTCTCTCTATCTGCTCTGTGCACATGGAAACGTATCTCTAGTCTGTTCAGAAAACATTGGAACATGCACAATTCAAGTGTTAACATGCAATTGTACATTAAAAATAACCAATTCTTGCTGTTTTAAATAGCAGAAGAAATCTTATCCTGGAACGCAAACTTTAGCTCATGGGAGGGTTTAAATGTCCTCCCTCCTACTTTCCCCCTTGGATATGCCACAGTATTATGAAATTAACACCTGTCTTTACAAATGTGTTTTAGTAGTAATGAATAAGAATGACATGGTTTTTATGAAAAACTGACAGTAATGCTTATTACACACGGAACAAGATTGTGATACAATGTATGAAAAATACTTACTCCAGGTGCACCGCCTCGAGGTCCTTCTCCTGGAACCCTCTCTTCGTCTGCATCTATCTCACTTGCAGCTAGAACTTGCTGCAGAAGCTGACCCTGCTCCTCACGTGTCTTATAACTAAGGTCCTCCTGCAAAAATAAATTTTTAAATTGCATGTTTTCTAATCTCAAGTCATTATTTATTCTCTTCAGAATCTTACTTAAATAAAATATACATTATTTAATACTAAATGGCATGATACATAATCTTTACACAAAACATTCTGAATGTCAAGCCATTTACCTCTTCCATTCCAGCCAATTTGGTGATAACCTTGTAACTGTAACCCTGGTTGACTAAGAAGCGTTGCCTTTTTCTAGAATAACTCATTTCCACAGTGTCTTGAGATACAAGAGTGTAGAAAAAAGCATTATACTCTTCTGCAATGGCTCCTGCATAAATACACAAATGAAAACTAAAATTTTTAATTTTTAAGAGAAAATAAAGAATCTGGTATATTCATCTTTCTATAAACAAACTTTAATCAATTTACAAATATATTTTAAAGCTAATGAAATTAACAATATAATTAGACATGCATTTAGGATGAATGTTCATTTATTTGTTGAGTCTGTTTCTTGTTTTAGATTCTGCATGGGATCCTTAATTTCCACAGTCTTCATGACTAATGAAGTGCTCAGGTCACTAACCTTTTAATATCTTAGAGAATAATGAGAATGGCCATTAAGGTTGTGTTGGATTACGAATGGTGTTATTTGTTTATGGTTCTGGGTCTTGTTTGATTCTTGGAGAAGCTGAATGAAATCGTAGGTTTGTGGCACAAAATTTGACTTCCTCTACACTTGTTTCCCGTGCAGGGTTTTCTGTCCCCCATCGGGCGCGTCCCCAGGTGGCGGATTGGGGAATGCTCGGCAGATATGCAGGGTAGGTGGGAAATAAAATACTACCCGCGGACCAAAACAGAAGCAAAACCCAGGCACGTCTGTTCCCGTATCGGGCGGTGTCCTGGTCGGCATCTGCTCCCATGTTAGGGGTGGCCGCTGTGAGAACCTGGCTGTAGGTATAAAAAGCACCCAGCATCTGTACCCAGATTGGGTAGCTGCCAATAGCGTCTGACCCAGAGTGGGCGGCTATATTTCTCCCTAGAAATAGGATGTGGAAGGTCACGAGAAGCCACCACATTATCTTTTCCCAAGATTTCAACTGCTAGACATGGATACTCGCAGAGTAGCAAATTCATCTGGAGGTAAAACCCCCTCTCATTCGGATCTCCGGGAGAGGGATACTATGCGAGAGTCAAAAACAGGCAAAGAAGAAAGGTACGATGGAAGGAAGATAAGGAAATGTGAAATAGTTCGCATCGGTACGTGGATTGTCCTTACTCTACTACAACCAGGGAAACTAGAAAATGCCAAGGATGAAATGGAAAGAAATAGGCTGGATGTTTTGGGAGCTCGTGAGATTAGATGGGGAGGAACAGGGGATATTGAGAGTGGAAAGTATAGGGTTTTGTATTCTGGAGAAGAAAAAGGTGGAATGTATGGAGTGGCAATTATATTAGGAAGGCGGCTTAAAGGAAAAGTGATAGGAATAGAATTCATTAGTTAGAGGATGATCATGGTGAGGTTGGGAGGAGATAAGAAAGATCTAGTGTTGGTACAGGTATACATGCCAACTAGCCAGCACCCTGACGAAGAAGTGGAAGAGATGTATGAAAAACTAGAAGAGATTATCGAAAGAGAGAAAAGGAAGTCATGCATTATTATTATGGGAGACTGGAATGCCACTGTTGGAGAGGGAAGGGAGGGAGAGAGTGTTGGGAAATACAGGTTGGGTAAAAGGAACGAAAGAGGAGAGCGGTTGGTGGAATTTTGAGGAAAACTCCTTAATTGTGGGAAACACATGGTTTAGCCATCATAAACGGAGAAGGTACACATGGACGTCGAGGTTAGATGGGAGCAGGCACCAAATTGACTATGTACTTATCCAAAAAAGATTTAGAAACTGTTTGAAGAATGTCAAATCTCTACTGGGGGCTGACATTACCTCTGACCACATTCTGGTTAGGGCAGAAGTGGAAATCCGGTTAAAGAGAGTACAGAAAAAGGAAGGACAAAAGAAACTGAATGTTGAAAGCCTGAAAGAAAGAGGGGAAGACTTTGCTAGGTGTTTCGAAGGAAAAATTAATCAATATGGACGAGAGGAGGATAGACCAAATGAACATTGGATAAATATAAGAGAGAGTTTGAAGAAGGCGGCTGAAGATACGATAGGGTACAGAAAGGATAACAGAATAAGAAAAGCTTGGGTTACACAGGAAGTGTTGGATAAAATGAGAGAATGAAGAAAGTCGAAAAACATACAAACGGATGAGGGGAAACGAATGTACAGAAGATTAAATAATGAACTGCGCAGGGAGACAGATAAAGCAAGAGAGAAATGGTTAGAGGATAAATGTAGGGAAATGGAAAGGCTTGAAAGAGAGGGAAAGTACGAGCTGCTGTATAGGGATGCGAGAGAGATGGAGTATGGGAAGGGAAGAGGGAGAAAGAGTGTTCAGACAATAGAAGGAAAGGACGGGAGGATACTGAACGGAAGGGATGAAGTTAGAGACAGGTGGGCAGAGTACATAGAAGAACTGTACAATACAAAAGGAAGACCAAGAGAGATAAATATAGAAGAGGAGAGAAATGTAAACGAGGATGAGAGAGGATTCCAAGTGATTAGATCGGAAATAGAAAGAGCTATAAAAGATATGAAAGATGGACAAGCTATGGGAGTGGATGGAATACCGGTGGAGCTTATTAAGAACCTGGATAAAAGAGGAATCAATGAAATAATGAAACTTTGTTGTTTGATCTATGAAACAGGTGAGTGGCCAACTGACTTCCTAGAAACAATCATGATGCCGATTGAGAAAAAGTGTAATGCTAAGAAGTGTGAGGAGTATAGGACTATTAGCTTGATTTCTCATACGGCAAAAATACTTTTAAGAGTGATTAACAGGAGGTTGAGTGGAAAAATGGAAGAGATGATTGGGGAGGAGCAGTTTGGTTTTAGAAGAGGAAGGGGCACTAGAGACGCCATTGGAGTGTTGAGGATTATAGGAGAGAGATTTATTGAAAAAGGAAGAGATCTGTATGTGGCATTTATTGACCTTGAAAAGGATTTTGATAGAGTAAACTGGACAGTACTGAAGGATATTCTGAAGGAGGTTGGAGTGGAGTGGAAGGAGAGAAGACTTATAAGGAATTTATACATGAATCAGAAGATTAGAATAAGGTTGGAAGATGAAATGACGGGAGTCGGATAGGAAGAGGTGTGCGGCAGGGGTGCTGTCTTTCGCCAACATTATTCAACATTTACATAGAGCATGCTATTGGAAGGTGTTTTAAGGAAGAACAAGGCATAAAGGTCGGTGGGAGAAATATTAATTGTATAAGGTTTGCAGATGACATGGCTATAATTGCAGAAAGCGAGGGAATGATAAATGAAATGCTGGAGGAGTTGAGAAACAAGGGAAAACAGTATGGGATGAAAGTAAATGTGAAAAAGAGAAAAGGCATGGTCATCAGCAAAGAGGGCAAGAATGAAGATTGGAAGAGAGGAAATAGAAATGGTTAAGCAGTTCAAGTACCTGGAGAGTGTGATATGTGACGATATGAGATGTGATAAGGAGGTAATAGCTAGAATAGCAATAGCAAAGGCAGCATTCAATAAGAAGAGGCAATTATTCTGTGGACCGATATATATAAGTTTGAAGAAAAGACTGGTAAAATGTTATGTTTGGAGTGTGGCGTTATATGGAGCAGAGAGAGGAAAAAGGAAAAGAAGAGGCTGGGGGCATTTGAAATGTGGGTTTGGAGAAGAATGGAGAGGATAAGTTGGAGGGACAGAGTAAGGAACGAGGAAGTAATGGAAAGGATAGGTGAAGAGAGGTTAATACTGAAATGTGTAGAAAAAAGGAAGAAGAACTGGTTGGGACATTGTTTAAGAAGGGACTGTTTAATAAAGGATGTGATAGAGGGAATGGTTGAGGGGGTGCGTGGTAGAGGAAGGAAGAGAATGCAGATTTTGGAGGAACTGAAGAAAGGAGGTGTTACCTATGCTGAACTGAAGAGAAAGGCTGAGGACAGAGAGGAGTGGAGAAGAGAGGACTAGCATTTGAAGCAAACCTGCCAACTGGCAGAACACAAATAATAATAATAACACTTGTTTCGAGTTTTTAAGTTATATAATTAATCAATTTGTAAGTAGATGAGTCAAATCCACCACCTGTAAGTCTGATTATGATGTTTGCTTTATTACTTCTAGACCTGTGATGCATTTCTTAATAGGAATGACTGTTTTTCTCTGATTGGATAATTTTCTAAAATTCTTTAATTTTACTTTAATAGCAGCGAGAGTTCAGTATAAGGGTAGAATTCTCTTTGTGCCTGTCATTCTTTGTAGACTCAGAAGATGTAATATCAAAGATAGAAATGATTAATGTAAAAAACAGCCCATCTATAGACTTAAGTATGCAGTAAATCGCTGTATTGCAAAGGAAATCAACAGCCAATATGTTTTATTTGTAATGATGAAGTTGTTCCTTCTGGATTTTAAAGACAAAATTTTTATCACTACAGCTACATTATCAATTAAATATTTTGCAGAGCTTGCCCTTTTTGGCACGAAGAATTCTTCCAAGACGCTGAGCTTCTTGTCTCCTAGATCCTCCATGAGAGGATATTTGAATCAGAACATTAGCTTCGGGAAGATCAAATGATGTATCAGCAACTTTGCTCACAAATATAGTATTCACTTTTGGATTAAATTTAAAGTTCTGCAATATTTGAATTCTTTCACTCTGAAATATGACAAAGTATTGCATTAAAGTTTATTTAACAGTTCTTTATGAAATGCAGAGATTGTAGTGCTTATGAAAATTAGGTAGCATTTATAAATTAAATTAAAAAATGAAACTTTCAATGCTATAGTACAGTGATGGCGAACCTATGGCACGCAAGACGATTTTAGTTGGCACGCCAACGAAATGTGAAAACCAATCAAAGCATTTATCATACTGATTTAGCACCACAAAAACATTTGTGTTATTTAGTCAACTATTGTAAATGTTAGTTTTACAGCTACAATCTTATGTCTTGATCACAAATTTAATTTAGTTGGAATGCAAAAAAATCAAGGAAATTTTTGGCATGCAAAGTGGAAAAGATTCGACAATTTTTATTAATATTGGCATGCGGACAGTAGGAGATTCGCCATCACTGCTATCGGTAATATATAAAAGCCTTATTCTGTCCCTTTGTCACTCCCTCTGCCACGCTCTGAAACAGCAAAAATATTCATTGCGGACATTAATTTTAAAAAGGTTCGTTTTCTTATAGTAAATTCTATGCTGAATTGTATTATGTTTAAAATTTCTGAAAAATCGGCAAATTTGAAATTTTTGTATTCCGCATATGTCATCCTTTTTAAAACATACATCATCATATCTCGGCTTATATTGATCGAAGTGTCAATTATTTTCATATAACTTCTTTAATGATTCCTAATGACATTCCTATAACTGAAAAACATATAAAATGTATCATGTGCCTTCAAAAAATTTAACAAACGTAACTTTCATCTCAAATTTTTAGTCGAGACATGAAAAAGTTGACATTCGACAAACTTTTTTTCTAATTGTTTTAGGTGGGTACGTCATTCAAATGAAACGTTCGGAAATATTGAAATATGTTTTTGAAAAAGATTCAGTATAAATAACTTTAATATTTTTCATGATACTGATTTATATATGAAAGCGTGGGGCTGTGCGTGGTCAGGCAAGCGATCCGTACGTTGCTGGCGGGAAAGAGATCGTTGGCTGATGTTTCTAAATAGCATTCAAAATTAAATAATACAGCAATATCCTATAGCCACAGAAAGTTAGATCTATAGCAACCCAGTGTTGCTCACTTTGCCATTTTGTCTCTTTATCGGTAACGCTTGATTTATCAAAATTATGTGATTTACAAAAGTCCATCTAATAAAACCCCTCATTTTATGACGGGCAATATTCTAGTTGTAGATATAATTTTTATTCCTCTTTATGTTAAACACCAAATTTCTCTTATCTTTCATAAGAACTATTTATGAGAAATTTTACAAGGAAATTTAAAAAATACTTGAAATACTGAAAAAAGCTAAGCTAGTATGTACAAGAAATTTAGAATTTTTTACAAGTAAATCAACTTTCTGACTCACCTGTGATGTAGGACCATAAATGTAAGGTTTATTCATCTTGATTGCATAGTGCTTCAATGCAAAAACATTGTCTGAGAAAACAATTATTTTATCGCATCTTCTTTCATGATATTTTATTAGGAATTGGCAAGCTTTAAACTTGCTTGGATTCATTACATATAACAGCTGAAAAAAGAAAGTGGAGATTAACACTGTAAGACCTATTATGAAGTAAAAAGCATTCCTCAATGTCAGATTTATTGCAAACATCTTGCAACAGGTCGAGAAAATTTTATACAAGAACATACCAGCTTTTTCTGTGTCTTGCACATAAGATATTCGCGGTAAAATTCAGAAGTCATGGGACACCAAACTTCAGCACATTGCACTCTTGCAATGAAACCTCTTTTCTGCAATTCCAACCAGTTTGCCTCGTAGAGTTTTGGCCCAATAAGGAAATTAAGATCAGCAATTTTGTCATCTTCACGGAGGAGTGTGGCCGTGAGACCCAACTTGCAATGTGACTGAACCAAGGTCAGAACACGACGAAACATCTTTGCAGGAATAGTGTGCACTTCTGTAACAGTATGACAAATAAACAGTAAATGATTGTTCGTCTTTGGTGACAGAATTTAGGTCTACAATCATATTACATGGAATTATTATTATGAAGCAACAAAGGGAGAAAGGATACATATACCGTATTTACCCGAATATAAGACAAGGTTTTTTTTCAATTTTAGCACCTGAAAAATCTTGAGTCGTCTTATAATCATGTAGTGTGGAATAACTTTGCATAAATCAATCGTATGTTGTGAAACTGGATGACAATTGTTTTGATGCCTGCGGATGTAATTGTATCCTGTCACAATGGAAAATTGGGGTTTAGAAACCTGATACTTCATGTACTAAAATGTAGTATAGTGTAGTGAAAGCTAATTAGAACAGTACTTGTTGAAAGCAAAAACATTCACTTCGGCACCAGCAAATGTCATTATTTCCTACTGTGGGTGCATGAATAATAACGCTGGTTTTCTTTAATGGTTTATTTAACAACAAATAACAATAGCAATGGTAACAGAAATGCAAGGTATGCTAGAAATCTCATGCTCGCACATGGATGATTCAGTGTCACAGGTTCACTTAATCGCCACCAGGATCCAGGTCCCACAGCAGAGAAAATGATCTCCAGCTCAGTTCAGCAGCCAAGGTATGCTCCGAGAAACAATTTTAATAATTGTAATTATCACTTGAATGCAAAACTTGTAATAATTGACTATACAGACGACTCCCGAGATATGACCGTTCGAGATTCGACCAACTCGAGAATTCGACCGGTCGAATTGACCCAGCCGATCGATCGGTCGAATTAGAAACTAGTTTACACGAAGTAATTTTCGGCCCGCCCGACTACAAGAGGTTTAGTTTCAGTCTAGACATCGTTATTTCTGCTCTAATTGGTTGAATTTGTGCTGATTCGACATTCGGGTGTTTGAGATTCGACCACGTTTTCAGGAATGCATCCCTGTCGAATCTTGGGAGTCGACTGTAATCAAAAAATTACTGGTTTAAATATTTTTTCTTAAATACCGAGTTTAAAAAAGGGGGTCGTCTTATATTCGGATAAATACTGTATTTTAAAGGAATAGCTCACCATCAAGAACCATAATCCCCCATTCCTGTTCCTGAAGCCATCGCATAGTCTGCTCTGCCTCCCATGACCTCTTCTGGGTATGGGTGATCATGGAGTAAGTAGTGACGAGGATCCCACAGCCCATTGGCTTGTCTTTGGCTTCGGATGTGAACCTACATATCATGCTGTCATCAGCTAAAAGATGAGGGTCAACTTTTAAATTTTGCTCTTATTCAAATGGTAAGGCAATGCCCTGTGCAGGCAATTACAGAAAATGATATTTTATTTAATATTATCCACGATATCACATTGATGTTACAGCAAGTCAAAAACTTGAAAAGTTTGACATAGATCAACATTTAAAAAGCCTAATTTACAGTAAGCAACTGAATTATTTATTTTACAGAATAGACTATGAAACGAGAGCAGGCAGAGAACAGGTTAGTTAGTTTAACTGCAGCGATATGATAAGTAACCATGAAAAAAATTCTTAATATCAGAGTTATACAAAATTAGTTCATATCTTAATCATGATTATTACATGTTGAATCTTCTAGTGTTTAAGAGCAATGTAAGATTTCACCCACAATTTAATGTTTAACGGTTTGTAAATTGATAATGATGAGGATAATGATTTAACCAAAAAATTATAATAGCAATGTATTCAATACCTGTTGACCACATTTTGAATTGCTGCTTCCATTGTTCCACAGAAACACCCGAGTTACATAACACCAATGCCCTTTTTCTCACAGTACAACATGCTGTTACACCCACCAAACTCTTGCCAGCACCTTAAAGGCAAAGATTTAATTTACCTAGTTTCACACAACAGAACAGCTAATCTGAATGTCCAAAGTGAACTACATTTCTGGTTTATAAATAGAAATTAATCAAAATAATTAAGCATATATTTCAGAAAGTTTCCGATAATGTCATTATACATTCTTCCTAAGAAAATAGTTACAGTTTCTTGATTTTATATTTTCATGTACATTACATCTTTCAGAAAAACTTGAAATACAATCTCCATGAGAATATTTCTGTAGGGGGAGCATCTCATATTTCCAAATTCTGTGTTTTGTGTTTACTTTTGGCTATGTTGAATGTGTTTATATAATTAGTTTTGGCTGCTTGTAAGAGTAGTTTGAATCATACATATTTATATTAAACTATTATTTTTTCTAAAATTAATGGTATTTTTAGATGATAGTTGCAAATAAGATTTATGTAATTTGAAATAAGCACATGTTTTATTGATGTTAAATGCTGCAAAATGCGGAGATCTTTCGAGATATGTAATGGAAGACATGAACATACTAACTTCAGCATAAAATTTTAACTAAAAATATACTATCCAATGAATACTGAATCTACAATGAGTCTCCAGTTTCCATCTACAACTAAATAATGATTCCAATTCTATAAGAATGCATGTGCACACTGAAACATACCACATGGCAAGACAATAACCCCAGATCGAGCCCGACCATTCCCAAACATTTTTCTGAGACTCTTTTCTTGATATGGACGCAGCACAGCTGAGGGTTTTAGATCTACGCTGAAATTAAAGATTACTATATGAGTTACAGATCCAAATAAATAGTATAAACACAATCAGAAATTATTTATCATGTTAATCCATTTTATTCTTCAAGTATACCTGAAAAATTTGTGATATTTTCAATTGATCAAATATCTATAAAACATTTCATGCAGTTGACACAATTTTAGCATAATTTTCTTTTTCCGTGAAATATATTTATTTTTTAAGTTCATCCACTCAATTTGATTCTTAATCAGGCACATAATGTTTATCCTTCCCTCCCGTTGAATTAATATTCAGGCAAAAGTAACCAAGCATAGAAAACTTCATTACCTCAAAGTCTCATCTCATGTATGTATTTTTATTATTTTAATTTTTAACTGGTTCTTTGAATTTTCAAAAGAGAAATGTCATACACTGGGAAAAATTTTCTTCATGAACTCTTCTATCATGTTTGGACAGTTCATATATCATATTTCTATTTGATGCTAGTTTATAATAATACGAAAAAGAAAATTTTTATAACATAACTTGTCAACATTTTATCGATAGTCCTTTGTATTTTTTTTTCCCATTCACCTATGTAATTCACTGAGCATTATATCATATACTATATCAATATATATATCAATTCATTAAAAGATCCACTGTTGTTTCTTTGAAAATTGCCTGTTAACAGTTTTAAATGTCCTTTTAATTTTAATTGAATTTTAATTTATATTCGTTTCCAAACTTCGGCCATTGTTACAAAATTAATTCGAGGAATAACAATATAAATTCGTAAGCATGTATGGTTTGCAAAGAATTTAATTTAAGAATGCTTTTTATTTCCAGTTTTTCTAAAATGACACTGTTGATACTTAAAATTTTTTATATTTACATTAATATACTTATTTTCCACAAAACACACCAATCTCTCCCCTTCCTTCCTCTCTCTCTCTCGTATTGAAGCACTCAAGGCACGCTTATTCCCAGAAGGATGTATACACTAACAATGATAATGGTCGACATAGCAATAACACGTTAAAATGCCGAGATTTCCACAAAATATGCAAATTAAACGTTTAACATGGAATATTTCGATCTGCGGGCGAAAAAAGACGAACGGAATAAGAAACTTTATTACTTTTTCTTCAAAATGGTTCAAATCTGAAGGTTGTCTGTTAATTTCTTCTAATTTTAATTTCCAAATGAATAAAAGCCTGCACGTCGAAAAATCGCGTTTTACATGTTAAGTAATGGGAAATGAAAATGCCTCTCTTGGAGGCGAACCAAGGAATTTTTTTGTGATATAAATTCATCATTCTCTGAATAAGTGTTAATCAAGCATCCCTACCAAATTTTGAGTTTCTATCATTATTATTTCTCGAGTTATTAGCATTTGCATAGCGTGACCAACCAACCAACCAACCAACAGACGACGGCTTTTATTATATTAAATTATGAATAGCACAACCAATAACTATTAGCATATTAATCTTATAAATAAAATTGAAGTGGTGTCTGTCTGCTACTCAATCACGCAAAAACTACTGCACCGACGGAGCTGAAATTTTGCAATGACATAGATGGGACACCCACTTAACACATAGGCAAAATAAAATTTGTTCACCATCTTGAAAAAAAATGATGGCCTGCTATCTCAGAAACGGTTAGTCCAATTCTAACCAAATTTGATGAGATGGTCTGTGGGCCTATTTAAATAGTAAAAAGTATATTCTGAATTTCATCCGCCATCTTGAAACAAAATGGCAGAGTGCCATTTTAGAAAGGTTTAGTCCGATCCTATTGCCGATGGTGGGTGGGCCATTGGAGAGGCCACGAGAGTACTTGATGGACACGGTGGCCAGCGATGGCTCCGCCAATGCAAACGATCTGGGCCAAATGGTCATCCTGCCGTCCATGTTCACGGTCAGCCCGTGCAACATGCAGGAGCACGCGCAGGACGCACTCACCTATGTGAGGTACTACGGCCGACTTCATCACATTGACGTTCAACACAAAGTGGCCAGAAATAATAGCGGAGTTGCTGCCGGGACAGAAGGCGGTAGATATGCACGACATTGTGGCCCGCGTCAAAAAATACTGTTTACAAGCAACCTTCGAAATAAATATTAAAACATATTTTTCTAATTTATAATGCCTTCATCCTTTGGTAAAAAATTCACAGAAGGTGAAATGATTGTATTACCATATAATATATAATTTTATTCGCCAAAGACGTCTGCCTTAACCCGGGCATTGCCGGATACTTTCAGCTAGTATATTATAAATGGAAAAACCAAACTCATTTCACACATGAAACAAGTCTTGCAAAACTTATCCATAACTTACATGACCTAAGTCAGGGGTCTCCAACCTTTCAGCACACAAGATCTATTATTCATTTGTAAATTTACTGAAGATCGACCCAACAGAGTGACCCTTGATATGAGAAATACTGTTAAGCAGGGGGGCAGGGACATAACTAAGAGGAGGGGGCAGGGGAGAGGGCCTTCTTAAAAGTCCTCGGCCCCCTTTACTATTCACTGAATGCCATCAACCAATTGTGCAGCATGTGTAAATAGCACAAATAAAGTGAATACTTCAGCAATGGTCAATCATTATAAATGCATTCCTGAATAATTATCAGTATCTATTTACGTGATTATGTATAAAGATTGACATTGATTAAACAAAAATTTGAAGATCATTAGAGAGACAATTGAGAAGCACTATATCACTGATACTCTTATTAAGGAACAAAATGCTTTCAGGAACCCTTGATAGATATTAGGGAAGATGGACATACTTGATGTCAGGGTTGACAGTATCATTCCTGAAGTCATACTCTGCTAATAATGGATGTTCAAGCTCAATACATCGTTTTTGTATCACTTCTATTTTTTCCTGGAGAAAAATGAATGAAAAGTAAACAAAAGTTGAAGACAATAATAGGCTATTTACGGCAAATAAAGAAATGTCACATGCACTGCATATTAATAATAATCTTAACGGGTGATGATGAAAACAAATCCACAGACCTGATTGACTTCAAATGAAACAGTCTTTAGGATAGCCTCTTCCTCATCATCCTCATCAGCTTTGTCAATTTTATCATAGAAAGTTGAAATATCCTCAGGCACATAATTCTGTTCTTTTCCATTAGCTTCACCTTCAGTTGGATTGGGTGGTTGGTCAGGTTTTGCTGGCTGTGCTGGACGGCTTGCAAACTAATGAAAATGTTGAATGAGAGATAAAAAAGTTAATATCTTATGATTACCACTAAAATATTTAGAAGAGGATTCTCAACTATGACTTGACAAAAACCAAAATAAAAAGAATGAAACCGAGTGAGGTGAATGTGTGGACCCAAGCACTTAACAGAAAAATTAATATCTGTACAAAATTAACCAACTTTCATAGTTTACAAGATTCTTTCATTTCTCATTCCTCTATCTCATTTTTGTTTCATCACTACTTAATCATAACACTTTCAACAACTGTGTTTCTAAAACTGTGATTGATGTGGTATATTTTACAGAGTTTCTATTATCAAGGGTTTTCCTATTTAATATCAAATCATTCTCTCAATCTAATACTAGTTTTTATTTGATTAGAAATGCTAACTTCATATTTGTCAATGATGCCACTTCCTTAACACTTGAAATAATTTTCTGCACTGCTCAACAAAAAACATAATTACATATTTCCAGACGTACATGTCGTGTTACAGGCTAAAGTTGCACCGTTATACATTAATATCTTGGTTAATATTTTTATTTGATCTCCAAAACTTTCTTTCGTTCAAAACATTCACTCTGGATAAACGTTATTCCTATATTGAGACTGAAGGTTGTAGTTTAAGAAAAAAACTACTACAATTTGTCTTGACGAAAAGAATTGCCCAATTAAATTGATTCTTCGAGCAAATACAGCAGGAAGGAAGATGAAGGGATAGTGAAAATTTTCAGTCTCAAATTGAAGGGATAGATGTAAACATATTTCAACCAGTCACGTTAAAATAACTGAATCTATTAAATGTGTAGAAGAAAGTATTGTTAAACTAAGTGATACTATGTTCTTTAAATAATAGAAAGAATCTTTTCCGTTTAGAGCAAATTATATTTTTGAATAATTACCAGTATAAGTAGAAATGGTTGCCACTTCTAAAAAATTACTTTGAATCCAAACAAAATTATCATTCTGGTTATGCAATTGCCTGAAACCACCGTGACTACATTTTTTATTCAATCTGTTTGAAATATTTTAATGACACATTTAACATACATTAATAAATGACAGCAGCAGCAGAGAACACCTTCATAACTTACAGGTAGAACAGCTCCTTTGGTCTGAACTTGTGTGATTAACCCATTCTCATGTTGTTCTAAATTCTGACGTAGGCGACACTCTTGAATAACTGGATCTTTTAGCAATTTTTGCAAAACCTCAGGAAAAGGAGATTCAATAAAGTATCGATTGTGTTTCAATACAAGTTTCACCTGTGAATAATACGACAGTTTAGTTTTTCTTGGAAAAAAGTAAAAGCCGATTTAGAGAAAATGGAACAGCTTTTGTTTAGATTTTAATATTTCATATTTTGTTATGATATAAAAGGTGCAAGGAAATCATTTTTCTTCAATTAAAATGTTACTTTTCCTCCTACAAGAAAACCTACTCCATGAAAAATAAATCTCAGGCATTCCTTATTTGAAAAGAGAGAAATGTAAAAAAATGAGGTCAATGAATGATCCCGTGATAACAACTTAATTCCGGTAAAGCTACTCTAGAATTAAAACACAAAAGGTTGCCATGACAAATTTTAATGCTGGGAACATGACATTGCAATATAATAAATAAATATGTGAACTAAACTGTTGCTGATTAAAGCAGCGTACCATCGGAAGTACAAATATTCATCAAGAAATTGACACAAAGATCTATCTTAGCCAATATGAGAGAAAAATATCCCACCTTTCCATATGACAAAGTACAAAGCTTAATAAATTCCACTATACCATCAGGTATACTTGTTTTGCTGAGTCTTTTTAAATAGTCAATTATGTCATGAGTTTGTAAGCCCACACTTACAGCGGCATAAAGTGAATATGCTGTTAGTTTGTACTGCAATAAAAATAAAATTACATAAATAAACTCAAACAAATTAATATGGGAAAATTTTCTAAATAATTAAGAATCACCCTCTTTTATCTTACCTCATGTATAAATTCAGGTCGACAAACTGGTTCTGAAATTGCAATCAAGAAATCGTGAGCATGCCTGTAAACAGGGGAGAAAGATTCCAAAAATATATGTCCGTTGGGAGCCTGAAACAAACATGATAATAACAGAAGTTATTATGTCATATATTAAGTGTACCTTACATCAACATATAATAATAATATTTTATTTACGGGCATCAGCCCTATTTTCAGTAAATAAATAATTACTCATATAAATGAGATTATTACAATACAAGCTTTAGAAAAGATATATATATATATATAACGATAGTAATACTGTATAGCATACCACCCAAAGAGGCCGAACATTATGATCTTGTTTTAACACCATTTGAGATCTATAATCTTTAGCTCCATATTCGTCTTCCAAAACGGCACTTTCTTCCGTGTCAATATTCTTCTTAGCTGCGTCTGGGATACCTTCTAAAAAGTGAAAGTTTCCTTAGTTTATTATCACAGAATATGGCGATAAAACATTTAATTTAGAAGTAAAACCAGACCTGCATCACCAACATCTCCACCGTCGTCGTCCGCATACACATCCTCGTCTTCATCTCTTTTCCGTTTCTTCCATTTTTTTGCATCTGTGTACGTAAAATCCCCATAAATTTGGTTTCAAGCTAAATTGCTAAACATAATATTAAGAATCAATCATCACGCATCAATTTACCATTATCCTTCTTGTATTTTTTTGGTCCCCCCATGTTCTACAATCTTACAAAGATTAGTCTTTAAAATAACTAGTTCAGAACTCGCTCTTCTCATTCAATACACATTTCTGTTCAGATTTTGCGTTTTAATTATTGCTGAGAAATAAACGAGTAAACTTTTTCGATTTACAAATAAAAACAAAGTAGACAGTACTTGCGCTAACTTGAAATCACAGCAGAAACCATTTCAGAAACAACGAACGCATCATACCGGTGTCTTCCTGCGATATATCGATTGTCGCTTCAGTCAGCCAAATCATTTCGATTGGGAGATTCAAGCAAAGTGGCTGACCTCTGGTGAGGAAATTATGTTCTGCTGAAATTAGGACGGGCAGGGATCCCGGGATGGACGTTTTGTAGGGGGATAGTTATTGTGTTGATTGTGTTATATTGGCTTACTGAATTGGCTTGTTTTTCGCGTTGGATTGTTTTATTGTACTCTTTTATTGTTTTATTCTTCTATTTAATTCTTTTAGTGCTTTAATATTTATTGTAATTACCTTATAAGGACTCTGTATTACTTTTAACTATCCTGTAGGTAAAATCTACGTCGTTTGCTTTTTTTTTAATTCTTCTGCTTCTTTCCTTTAACATAATGTCTTTTTCAGTTATTATGTGATATTTTTGAGTACGTGGGTGACTTTAAGAGGCCATTTATTGAGGGGAATTAAGTTTTAAAGGCTAAAATTAATAATTTGCTATTATCACAGTTTCGTGATGTAGATAGTATACCAAATTAATTTATCATTATTGAAGAGTTATTGTAATAGGTAGGTACTTGTATTATGACAAGTTAGGTACCCACCTAGTTACATCTAGGTTCCCAAAAACTACCCACCGAGGTAACATCAAAATACTTTAGTTGCAATTTGAACGATTCAACAGTAAAATGTTCGCAGCAAACGAGACATTTTTCGGTAAAGCATTACCAATCGTAATAATGAGCCATGATTTCTTCATTTCAGCATCTTTCTTGAAGAAATGCTCAAGGATAGAATATTGTGACTTTTCCAATGCTAAGTGAATATGTCAAATTATTTAAATAGTTATAATTGGTCCCTTTATTTTTTCACATCAAGCACTTAATGTATATACTATATTACTTTTATTTAAAACAAGGATACAAAAAGTATTTGTTAAAAATGTTATGATAAGTATGCTGCAAGAAATTAACATCTTTCTATATTAACCCGAGATATTTTAGGAGAGCTTATTGTTTCAAATAATTCTCTTAGAATGAGTCCGCAATTGTAAATTCTTAGTAAAAATAAAATGAAAAGAAATCACAGAATAGCTAAGTAATATCGCTATATTACAAGGTTTTATAAATTATATTCAGATAATTGATGAAAACAATAACTTTCTTAAAACTTAAAAGCAATTAAGTAAATTGTAAATGTTTTTCAAAACCATCTATTGAAAAGCGTACGTTATAGGACTAAGAATTCAATTTCCAAATTGCCTCTTGGTTTTCATCGTGAATTTTAATTTTTGAATGACAAACTTGAGTATCTTTGGCAGATCTATGATTACTCAACCACGATCGAATTCCATACATTTTGTGATTCACCTAGTAAAGTTATGGATATAAAGTCCGAAATATGTTCAACTGATAAACTTGCTCTTTTAAAAGTGCAAATATTCTTCATCAAGGAAAATGCCCTTTCAGCTTCTGCGGTACTAATTGCTATCGTTTTCACAATATATTGTTATAGGTTCGGGATGATTATTAAATTTGATATTATTTTCTAAATAATCACGAAAATCGTTTATATCAATCTCAAATTTCAATAATGAATTTAAAGGAAGTTTTTCCTCTCCTGACATCCAGGGTAACATTATTTCTCCTATATTCCATGAATTAGGATCCATAATGTAAAAAATTAACAAAATACTGGCACTAGACGAACATCTCTTTTACCGTATTCCAAAATTCTCAATCTTTGCGCTAAAAGAACACATCTACTCCGTAAATTTTTATTATATAACTAATTCCATAAAATCGATTAAAATGTTTTATTTGTCAATTAATGGACACTTCTCGATATAAAGGCAGGACGATTGTCGAGGTGGCAACTGTTCCAGCAGATGGTACAACATTTTTGGAAGCGTTGGTGCAAAGAATATTTAAACATCCTCCGACAAAGGTTCAAGTGGTACACCGAGCAACCAAGGTTGCAGCCAGGAGAGGTGGTGCTGATGAGGGGAAAGAACAGCCCACCTACTCACTGACCCCTAGCTGTAGTCTATGCTATCCACCCAGGTGGCGACTCAAGGATGCGAGTGGTCACATTATTCGGCCTGTATCTAAACTAGTCCCACTACCTAAGTCGAACTAATTTTTTCGGTGTTAGTACAGTAATAACTGTTAACTTTTGTGGTCACTATTTATTTATATTTATTTGGGTTTGCATAGATGAAAACGTTCATTGTTACTTTTGTACTCTATATTTCCCTTTCTGTGGGCCTCTTACCTCTGCTAATGAGTCTGCTGATAGCCCCCAGCAGAGTGAAAAATTCAGGTATCAACCCCTCATCCCTTTCTATAGACATATGCAACCCATATTTGGTAATGTGTATTCTTATTTTTTGTTATTTATATAATATTTAATCTTGTTAGTTTAGTAGGCACAACCATGCTAACCAATTTCTTATGCAGTTGATTTGAAATTTTGTACTTGCCAAAGTTTGGCTGGTGGTATGTTTTGGCCTAATACAGTCAACTTCCTGTCATCCAAAATGCCCGGGGAATTGGGTTTTCCTGTTAAGTGAATATTCCAGCTGCTTCAGTTTTACTGGATAGACTTCAATAAAGCATTTGGATACCAAAATAAGAAACAGATGCTGAATTATACATTCACCTTGGAATTGCTAACCTTTTGCCTAGATACTCAACTCCGTTGTTCTTAAATAATTCCTTGACATTCAAGGAAGTAATGAAACTCAAATATACAGATATTCAACACACTTAATTGCAATATTTTTAGTATTTAATACCTGCATTACATCCTATGGAATTTCTCGCATGCCTATTGCTATTAACTTCTCTTTTGTTCTAATAACAATGTGAGGTTAGGATTAACTTCGTCCAACCTTTAGAATTTTCATTGCTTGTTGAGGTGGATGCCAAGGGACTTCGAAGAGTGAAACAGGAATTGGTGCCTGGCATGGATTGACGAGTGTCTGTTCAGTGCTGCCCCCTGGTGCCTAGACTGAACTTTTTGTTGTTTCATTTTTACTTTTTTTCCTGTGTCTGAACTTCAGTCACGTAACAGGGCTGCATCAATCTCACACAGTCCACTTTACACTATCAAACACTTTTGATCACTTGAAACTGAACCCGGAATGGAATGAGTGGAAAATTTAAGGTCGGAACCGGAATGTTCGGAACTGAACCTTCCCAGCTCTTCTGTGAATACATAGTTTTTCTTCTTTTACTTTTTGCTCGGTCTGCATATTTAAGTATATGTATTAAAGTTTGGGTAATGTCAATTTATTTAATGCACTATGTTGAATATTATATTGTTGTCACCTGGCCTTGTGGTCAAACTGTAATCTTGTATTATAATAATAATATTTCTGTAAAAAAGTTCATCTTATAGCCCAAAAATACAGTAAATAGTAATTTTTGTTTGTTATTATCTATGTATAATTTCTATTTTTAGTTATTATAATGAATTGTTTTGAAATTATAATCAATTGTTATGATCATAATGTGCAATCATTACACAACTAAAAAAATGATTAAAATCATCATAACCCACTCCACCATATCTGCCCCGAGGGAGCATAGGAAGTACATAAAAGGAAATGTTATTTTATCCATAATCAGTTGAATATGACAAAACATTTTTAAAAATTTAATTGAAAAAAAGAATGACATTGTATGATCACAAATCGAGTTCTATGTAGAAAGGCTTAAATTACGTAATGTAATTAATACTGTTTGGTATTAATATATTGGGTTATCAGGTCAGATAAAGGTGGCAACCCTAAAATAGTCTAACATTTGATAAAGGAATGCCAAATCAAAGAATGACCTCAATTCAAGATTCAGTATAGCACATCTGTTGTAAATTGTGTATAGTATTTAATATATAAACGTAATTGTTTTTTATAGATTTTTAAAATGTGTTAAAATTAAAATCCAAACAGCAAATCTCCATAAGCCAGGAAACATTAACTAGTATATTTTTCAAGTTATTACTTGTATAATTAAGTTGGATAATTCTATGATTGTACTCCTTTTCTATCAACAATACTTACATATAGGTTACCATTAATAAAGTTCAAAATTATGACTGGTATTCAGAATTATATTTTATTTCAGTAAATATTTTTACATATTCATTTAGTCATTGGCCTTCCACTAGCTATTACTTAATGAATAATTCCACCCATTTTATTAGCCAAAGTTTTGGTAGACTAATTTGGCACAATGCAGAAATATTTCTTTACCAATCACTTTTAGGTATCACTTCCTGGCATTTACACATGTCCAACATTATCAAAATTTCAAATAGTATTCGAAACAAAAATAACTCACTACTCTAGAATATATATAAATAAATAGTCCTCATTGCTTCACTAACAAGTGACTGATGCAAAATTTGAAAAGAAGATTTATAAAAGATATGTCCACCACCCTTTATCCATTATATCAGTTACTAAAGAAAAATGTGGTTTGGTTTTGGCCGAAGGAATGTGAGAATGCTTTAACCGCAATCAAGTTACAGTTAAACAGATCTCCAGTATTAGCAAATTACAATCCTGATTATGAACTGAAGCTGCCATTCGATGCTAGAAAATATAGAATTTCTGCAATTCTTAATCAGGTGTCCCCAGAGGGGCATAGTAAACCAATCAGTTTTGCTTCACGTGCTTTAAGTACAGCAGAACGCAACTATCCTCAAATACATAGGGAGGCATTGTCTATGGTATTTGGTGTTCAGCACTTTTACCAGTTTCTGTATCTGCGGAAATTCAATGAGACGGACCACAAGCCTCTGATAACCATTTTTTGATGGAACAAGGGCATACCAATGATGGCAGCCAACAGGCTGCAGAAATTTGCAATTTTCCTCTCAAACTTTGATTTTCGTATGGTCTATGTTCCAACTCATCAGAACTGTTCAGATTTTCTATCTAGATCTATTCATCTTGTAGAAGAAGAAACAACTAATAAACAGGAAGTGGTGGAATGTTCTTATCTAAATTTTACAATACCGATAAAAGTCAAACAAGCAGAGATTGCTCTAGCTACTGTAAAGGATCCGATTATCGCATCAGTCATAAAATACATCCTGGAGGGATGGCGTTGTAAGTGTCAAGGTTTGTTCAAAATATATCACTCATTAAAAAACAAATTAAATTTAGAAAATGGAATTTTAATGAAGGGCCATCAGTTGGTAGTGCCTGAAGCTTTACGACCAAAAGTACTAGATGAAATTCGTTTGGCACACTTTGGTCAAGTCAAAAGTATACAGTTAGCTAAGCAGTATTTCTGGTGGCCTAAAATGAATAGTGACATTATAACAAAGGTCAGTACTTGTTCAGTTTGACAGGAAGTTCAAAATTCGCCAGGGAAAGCAGTATTAGTGCCATGGCAGTGGCCCTCGGAGCCTCGGAAGAGAGTTCATATTGACTTCCTAGGACCATTTGAAGGAAAGTATTTCTTAATTGTTGTGGATGCTCATAGTAAGTGGCTTGAAGTACTTCCTATGAATACTATTACTAGTCAAGCCACCATACTGACATTAAAGAGTATTTTTGCTCGGTTTGGAATTCCTGAGATCATTGTCTCGGATAATGGACCTCAACTGACACACCCACAAGAATATCAAGAATTTTGTGCTAACAATGGCATCAAAATCAAGGCAGGTGCTCCTTATCACCCAGCCACAAATGGGCAAGCTGAGAACTGCGTAAATATAGTTAAAAGATGCTTAAAACAGGCCTTAATTGCTAAACAACTATTGTTGGATACTTTAACAAATTTTCTTATATTGTACAGGAATACACCTCATATTACTACTCAGCAAACCCCAGCTGAACTCGTGTTAGGGAGGCACATTCATACATGGTTGGACATCCTAAATAATCGGACAAAAGACAAAAGAGAAATTGATGCAGAAGCTATCAGAACTACGGTAAAGAAAAATCAAGAAAGGCAAATATTATATTCTGGAAGGCGAAATATTATTTTCGGAATAAAGGATCCGGTATGGATTAAAATTTTCAGAAATAATAAATTCGCCTGGGTCAGAGGTACGATTTTGGAAATCTTGGGCTCATGGAGCTATCTAGTTCAAATGGAAGATACTAAACAAGTTGTAAAGAAGCATTTAGATCAGCTAAGTCCCAGAAACAATGACAGCATACCTGAAGTATACCCATTGGATCCAAGTTAGAGCAAGACTGGTTGCCAAATCATTCTCCAGTTCGATATGCAAGTGACTTCAGGGGCTTTCTGGATTCCCCGCAGACAGCTGATCCGACTGACGCAGGAGAAGCTGATGGTTCCCCAGGAGCACAAGAAGAAGAACAGGCAACAGAGGAACCACTGAGGTCAAGGAGACTGATTCAACCTCCGAGGCATCTCACATATTCTCCATTCAAATTAAAAAAAAAGACGGGGGATAATGTAATGTTGGTAACACTGGTAGCAGACCCAGTCAACACTGCTTACGCATCATTATTGTTTGTTTTCATTATTGTCATTGTTAAGGGGAATATTATCAAATGCAAATGTGCGAATAAAAGTTTTATTAAATGGTTATTTAATTGCTTTATGTTATTGAGTTCTCCAGATATTACAGATACAAACTCCGGACTTGAAGTATTAAACAGAAAAAAGAGTGAAAATAATTATTTATGAAAACAGAATATGAATTCATGCCGAATTAGCTTAAATATTTGATTTTAGCTGCATAAAAGCAAGAAATTTTAAAATTTATAACAATGGGAAATTTTATCTACCATGAAAACGCTACAATGCTTTTATATGGGATTCTTGCCTTTTAATAGTATGAACATCTATATAGCTTATGAGTGTAAAAATAACGTTTTATAAGCAATTTAAATGAAGAGAGGGTAAGGAGAAAAGGAGAGGGGGAGAGAGGGAGGGAGTGAAAGGAAAAGAGGTGAAAGAGAGATAGGGGAAAGCAGAAGAGAGGGGGATAGGGAGAGAGGAAGGGGAGAGAGAGAGGGAGGAGGGAAATAGGGGAGAAGAAGGGTTATGCAGGAATGCGGTAATAGAGAGGGTAATGGGGAAAGGAGACAGGGTGAGGGAGGGGGGAAAGGAGAGAGGGAGAAAGAGAGAGGTAGAAGGGAGAGAGGGGAAAGGGGAGAGACAAAGAGGGGAGATAGGGGGAAGAGAGGGAGATTATCAATAATTCAAGAAAATAGTAAAATATGTCTTTAATAGAATATTTTTCTATAGGGATGCCATTTGCACCATTAATTGATTCACATCTATATAAATAAAATTATAACCTCTGTATGTACATTTGTTTTTTTGTCAGGATTTTACTTTTTTTGTGTGTCTTGCATCACAAGAATACGTTTGAACCGGTTTGCAGAATTGTAGTCTGTCTGTCTGTTTGTTTGTTTGTTACCGCATCACGCAAAAATGGCTGGTCAAATTTTTATGAAACTTGCAGTGTCTCTTTAGACTAAAACAATGATAAACAAATTTCCAAAATCATAATTGAAGTTTTTCGCTTTTCTGTAGACAACCTAACTACAAATAGATAAGTTTGTGGGTTACCATGTTTTTCCCTCACACCCCTCAATTATCGTAATTGCTGAGCTATCTTGAAAATTATGCTATATTGCTTCAAGGCATCATTTACATTTAGCATTTCTGGATTTAATACCTATCTCCTATATATTTATAAAAGTTTGTTTGTTTGTTTATTTGTGCATCTATACATTTCCACACCGTTAAAGACAGAGCAATCAAATTTCAACAGATACTTTCTTCACAAATTGAAAAGCCATAGGCTACTTTTTAATCCCAAATGTTTTATATTAATTGTACAAAAAGCAATATAACTTTGTATGCTGATGCTAATGGCAGCCCATTTTCTGTCGGCTCCTTTATGCACGCCCACAATCAACCGATTCCAACCAAATTTGGCAGGATAGTAGGGGGCACTAAGGGGAAGGTCGACGCAGGGCTTCAGTGTTTGTATGCCCACTTCATTCAAAATGGTGGTCGATTTAAACATTAAACAATGCGTATTTTCCCAAGTCCTACTATTGATTTGAATCAAATTTGGTACGATTGTGGAGGACTCCCAGAAATAATTCAGACGTGGGTTTTGTTTATCTCTGCCCATTTTATTCAAAACGGCGGACGAGTGAATTCTTAAATACCATGTATCATCTAGAATTCTGATCAGATTTGAACCAATTTCCCCAGGCAACGCCGGGTATTTCTGCTAGTTATTAATAAATTAATTGAAAGAAATCCACATAAACATTACGTGGGTACAGTCGGAATGCCTCCTCATGAACTGAAGCCGTTATCATGCTCCTTAGAAACCTAATGCCTTTGAGAGGACTATGTAATGGTACAAGACTTGCTGTTATGAATACAAACACACAATATCAAAGCAAAAGTGATCGGTGCAGCAAACTTAGACAAGGTACTCATTCCAAGAATCTCACTCATTCCATCAGATACAAATTTATCATTCATTTTCAAACGAAAACAATTTCCCATACGATCGGCTTTTTCAATAACAATCTATAAGTCACAAGGCCAAACATTTGATAAATGCCTTTACCTACCTACCTAAGCCTGTTTTTAGTCATGGACAATTATATGTTGCTCTATCAAGAGTCAAATCGTTTGATACACTTACTTTAATGTCAGGAAAGAACCCAGATATCTTTAGAGAAATCTTTGATTAAAAAATATAAGTTCAAAAAAATAAATAAATGCCTGAATGTTTAATTAAGAACCTTTAAGATCTGCTAGATCAGCGTATGCTACGCCGGGTATAGCTACTAGTTTGTATATAATCTACTAAATACAGACTTTGGATAAATATGTATATATACACCAAATATTTTATCAATGATAAAAATTAATACCCACTTTATAGACAAGTTTTAAAGCCAACAATGCATCAATAATTAAAAGAAATATTTCTTGAGAGATTAGTTAACTCAAAATTTCTTAGCAACAACAGAATAGGTGTTATGGATTTCGATTCTTTCTCATTTTGACACTTTGTGGGTAGTAAATATGACTTCTGAATGAGCATCAATAAATAAGATTCAATTTTTAACGGAATAAATGGTCAAATTTACAGACCTCATAAAGTGGGTCACCAGTGAGTCGAGAAAGTGTTCCAAATTCGACAATGTATGTTCCCACTCCTGCAGTACAAGTGATTGTCGTCTCTCCTGGAGGGACGCCATGGCGCAAGTTTACAGTACCATATGGCATACCAGTTGTGGTATCAAAGGCTGCTAACAGGCGCCGAGCAACATCTTCAGCCAGCCTTAGAAGAGGTCCATTACAAGGCCAACCAGGCTCAACATTCACCCCGGCTCTGTAGACAAATTACACTCATGATAGCAACAAAACTTATACGGGAATATTTGTTTTACTGTTCGCGATGAAAATGTTGAAAATAAAGTGATAAATATACTTTGTTAAGAAAACATTTCTTGCTTTTAAACCGGAACATGCTAATTAACTCCACTTAAGAAGCACTCATCAATTAATCGATAATAAATGAATATTTTCACAAAATACTGAAGTATATAGGCAACTTTTTCCTTGAATTTTAACCCTTCTTTAACACTTACTTTATCCGCATTATACTAAAATGTTTTTAGATAAAGAGTCGACTAGGATTTAATATACTTTGTAAATATAGGCGAAGTATTAAATGTATATGTTAAGACTGTATTTCTTACCTATAAGAAAGCGAGCACTAAGGAGGCCTCCAATGATTCTGATATTTGTTTCAAATACAGAAACGTTAATATTCGCATCAAAGTTAGCATTATTTGCAACTATTTCTGCAACCCTTTGAAATTCGCTATAATTTCCCATAACTGCAAGAGTATCAAGGGCATCTATCAATGTTAAGGAATAACTTCCCCAGGTATCAATTCCATCGCAGCTAAGCGGTCGCAACTCATCGTATGGATAAGCATATTTTAGATAACTGTCATATGCATGCTGGAACATGGATCGCACCTCCTCCCTGATGTAAAAAATTGAAGCTTATAGCGTAATAACCAAACATTTTGTAAAAAGAACAATTATTACGTAGCCTATAGTCGGTCCATCATCGGAAGTCTGATGGCCTCGAAAACTGGGTGTGCACGAGTTAGCAGCAGCCAATAGGAGACTGTTTGTTTGGGAAGGTAGTGGGGAGGAAACCAGTCTCACTCCTGCTCTCGAAGAGATCGCATCGGACTGCATTGCCGTTTCTACCGCCGTTTCCTTGCTGTGGATCAAAAAGAAGGATGGGAAGTATTTTATTTAGAAACTGCGTAGTATATCAGCTGAGCAAGAGCTGGCAGCGCGCACCGACATCTGCTCTCCCGCACGAAAGTTGAGAGGGGCGATGGAAGGGGAAACGTTCGTGATTGGCTACTTTCTCTAAGTAGGCCAAGAGACTTCAGATGGGGGATCGACTATAAATAGTTAACATTTTGATTCTCCATCCTTATGAACATATCTCTCTTAATTACCTTAAAATCCCTAAATCCTTATTGCTATAATATCGTAAGCCAGAGACAAGATTTACCGATATAACGTTTATTAATAAAAAAGCCACGCAAATACAAACACAACTTAAGCAGAAACATTTCGTTTTAAACAGATGAATGTTCACATTGCGATATCAAGACATCGATACAAAGAGCGGTTAATTCCTTTCTCGCATATATAATAAAAAGAGCCTCAAAAAATCCTCAGTGTCCATTATATGAGCAAAGACATTCAAAATAATCTTATCTGCTAGGACAAGAAGTGCGTAATACTATTGTTGCTAGAATTAAGGAAGCAAAATATTACAGCATAATATTAGGTTGCACTCTGGACAAATGTCATTTGTAGTTCGCTTTGTGACAAAAGAACAGCAGCCAGAACATTCTCCTAAAGAATATTTTATTAAATTTCTGCCTGTTGAATTAACCACTGGAGCTGGATTGACCGAATTGATATTGCAAGAGCTGGATACGTTGGGCATCAAAATTGAAAACATGCGCGGACAGGGTTACGACAACGGGGCACATATGAAAGGTACCCATTCCAGCGTCCAAAGACGTATTTTAAATCAAAATCATAAAGCCTTTTTTGTACCTTGCTTGTGTCATTCGCTTAACCTTGTGGTTAATGATGCAGCAGCAAAATCTGGAGAAATTGTTAATTTTTTTAGCCATTAAGGTACCAATTGGGAGAAACATATATCATGCACTGGTGGAAATTTCTTTGGATGAGCAGAGAGACCGATACCAAAAACGAAAGTAAATCGTTGGCGGATAAAATTACTAGATTTAAATTTGTTTGCAGTGCTGTTGCTTGGTATGACGTTTTATCAAAAGTTAATGTTGTATCAAAATTATTACAAAGACCAAACATGGTAATATCAGAAAGCATTAAAATTTTTAAAAGCACTAGCTCATTTTTGGGAGAATACCGTACTAATGCTTTTTAACAAATGCTCTACTATGCCAAAGAAATTGCTCTGATAATGGAAGTAACAGAAGAATGTGAACTTGCACCTCCGATTAGAATTCGACGTAAAAACAGACAATTTGAGTACAAGGGAAGAGGTACACCAATCGTAAATCCTTTTAAAAAAATGGAATCTAGTTTTTTAATTATGTAGTAGATGTTTGCATCAGTTATACCAAGGAAAGTTTTTCCTAACTAGAAACACATAACCAATTATTTGAATTTTTGTACGACATTACATTGTTTATCAATACAGGTTCAGATGTTATTTTTTTAAATGTCAAGATTTGCATATATGTAGCACTGACAGATGATGTAGAACCTTTAAATTTGTACAATGAACTTTTAATTATTAGAAGTGTTTTAAATAGATGACACCATTAAATGTTTTAAATTAGATAAAAATAATTCAGTAGAAAAATTTCCAAATATCTTTATATCACTCAGAATTCGGATAACTCTTCCTGTGATCGTTGCCAGCGGAGAACGATCTTTTTCGAAATTGAAATTAAATAAAAACTATATGTGTACTACAATGGCACAGGAAAGGTTGACAGAAGCAATATTGTCCATCGAACATGACATTTCAACCAATTTAAATTTCGAAATGTTATAGACGATTTTGCTATAGAAAACTCATGCAAAGTACAGTTAAGTTAATTTTTATTGTTTTTCATTATATTGTTATTTAAAGAAAAGTTTAATTTAATTTTGTTTGTATAATAAAACTTAAATCTAACATTTTAATTACAGTCATTTCATTGCTGTATACACTAACTATTAACGTGCTAACAATTAATTGAAGCTATAGAAGTAATTGCATGGTTACGATATTTCCAAAGCGTAATTTAATATATTTCTGTTGATTAAAATTATTGGAAACAGTGAGAAATAAATTTGTTTCAAATGGGATGTACCTTTATTTGTTATACTCACAGCTTATTTCCGAATGAGATGCATGAATGATGAGGCGAACACACTAACTTCATCTGAGGTGTAACTAACAGGGGGAGAATTATGTTCTACAAAAAGAAAACAATATCCAAGGAATGTATGCCTACATATATTCATACATGCATACATACATACACTTTTCTTTTGTAGATATCTATATATGGGAACTTTAGGCAACACTTATTTTTGCAATCTTGGACTTAGGAAAAATATGTTTTTTTAATGCACATCTTTACTTAATATTTTATAATTTTATATTAACTACTGTATTGACCACATAAAAGTAATTCTATACTTCACAAAGTTAAATAGTATTGTTGGCATAGTCTAATGAAATCTGGAAAAATCATAATTGCTGACACTTCTTGGTCATAAGAATTCCAGAGATAGTTCCAGTTTTGAAAAGCAATATCCTGTAATAGCTGAAATAATGGTTTTTATAATACACACTTTTGAACTCAAGGAAAACTTCCTGTAAACACGAACTCAGGAATGTTTTCTGCAGATGATGTTGCTAACTGTTAAACATTTAAAACAGTACCAAGTTCAGTTGTGAGGTACTGTCACCGAGAGGGTTTCATTGGAGAAAAATCCAAATATGTCTTTCATATTTATTTCCTAGAATAGGCTCTTCTTTATAATACCTCATCTGTGGCAGAAATGTATTTTTCCAAGTAACACAATATTGATAATTTTAGCTACTTGCTTCAAACCTTCAAAGGTATCTTTGAGTTAAGTGGTTTATGTAACCATTTATAAAGTATATTGGCTTTAGATTGATTTTTATTCTCTTGCTAGCTTACAAATGTCACTCATTACACTATAATGCTCTCTTGCCTTTTTTTTAGATTTATTGTTTAACTTCGGATTATTAGTTATGAGTTCTCATTTATTTATAAAATTTCAGCTGATTATTTCATTTCATCTAAATTTTCTCAGGCGTCAGCATATTTTTGATAAAACCATGCAGTAAACAGATGGTATGCTATGAATATATAGCTTATGTTTTCTTATATAACACCATTAACCTTAAATGGCATGTGGTACAACAAATGTACCACAGATAGGGTTACCACCTTTTAGAAATGAGAAGGGACACAGCCTGCCCAACGACCTTTTTTTAAAGGGGTCTTGGGATTAGACAAAGGTGGTGAGCTGTATTTATTATTTAAATTGTTTTTAATAAGCATTTACAGTAAATGAATCTTCAAAATAACAATTCTCACATAGATTGATAGGATGAATGTTCCGAAGATCCTTATGTGACAGGCATAAGCTGTAATGATGGGAAATGTGGAAACGGGTGAAAAAATCTGCTATGACCAGGAATCTATTCCCAGTCATAGCAATTTTTTTCACCTGTTTCTACATTTCCCCTAACAAAAATTAGCAAAATAATTAGATTAATTTTAGGCTTAAACGACCATAACAATATTTATTTTGAATGCATAATAATATTTCTTTTACAAAGTATTGCCACAGATGAGGAATCTCATAAAGTTAACATATTCTATGCATATCAACAGAAGACGAACTTTCAATTACAGTAAAGTCAGATCTTAAATTTATATTTTTGGTTTGATTTTGCACATTCTAAAAGTACTGGTTGTTTTTGTACAAATTCAAAAAGTTGTAGACAAGGTTTGTTAAAATTAAATTTTATCTGAAGCTCTACTTTTACACTCTATTTTTAATGTTTCGTTCAACTGTCCATAAGTTTTTCATGAATGAAAAAACTCTTTCAACACTTGCATTGTTCACTGGTACTGATCAGATAAATTCTTTAATTTTATAATCTCAGTGGAATCTGACTTTTTAAAAAATTCCACCTACATTTTATCCACTGGTAGATTTAGATTTACTAAATACTCTCTTACCTCTCTCAAAATCACAAATTCATCATAAAGTACATCGCAATTGATTATGTGGGTAAGGGTCATATCTTGCACTGTCTTGACTCAATCATCAAATGAAAACTCTGATATAAAATTGAAAATTTGAAAACTCTTAAATTTAGAATTTTCAAAATCAAAGCATCTTTATAAATATGTGATAGATTGCTCATGGACTTTCACTGCTTTGCTCATGAATTCTCTTTGCTGATAGCTCCCCTTGTTTCTATTGACACACTGAAATTATTATATTATGCCAAAATATACCTATTTATCTTACAGTATTATTTTTTGGGGCAATGCCACCTATGCTAGTAAAGCTTTTGCATTACAAAAACAAGCCATTAAAACCATGTGTCATGTTCCTTACATATCTCATGGTAAACCATTACTCCAAGCCCTTGGTATACTTATTGTCCCCTCCATCTGTATTCTTAACTGTGCAATATTTGTCAAGATATATCCAGTACTTTTTCCCATTAACTAAGATATTCATGATACACGCCATAAAACTGACATTCACATAAATGAATATTGCTTCACCCTTGGTCAAAAAGGTCCTCACCAGGCTGTTTCCATAGTGTATAATAAACTTCCTCCTAGGATTAAGAATTCATGCTCTATGTCTGTATTAAAAAAACATCTTAAAAGTTTGCTAATAAGCAAAGCTTATTATTCTTTAAATGATTATATTAATGACACTTTGTAATTATCTTAACTACCTTATATGGCAATTAGAATGTTGTATTGTAAATGAACTTTTTTTATTCTTATTTTATTTTTGACTTCTGTATGTCTGTATTGACCCAAGGAGATAATAAATTATTATTATCTTTCAAATTTTGCTTTACTTTAAAGAAAAAAAAGATATTTTTTTGGCCTTATAAATTTTTATCAAGTCATACAAAATATTATACATTTCAGTGGAGCTTATATCTTTATGCTCCAAAAATTAGACAGATTTTACAATCAAATTCATGTAATTATGTAAAAAAAATACATGTAACATTCAGTGTAAGACAATTCTTTTTCAGTTAGTATGTATTTAATTTTTTTTTTGGTCCTTGATGAATGTACAAATAATGTAATCAGTATTTTCCTCTCCTTGCTGTAAAAAATAGGTTTTGATCACTGTCCAATTTTTTAACAATCTATCAATTGCACTGAAAAGTGAAAGCCAACGAGTTGGAACATGTCTTAACATTAAAGAAAAATACTCTATAAGTTACTTACATTTTTAGAGGATGAAGAAAACTCATTGAAAACCGTAATTACAAGACTTTCATCATCATATTTGGCCATATGAATAATATGGCAATTGCAATTTGCTTTGATAATATTTGGATTTTTACTTTCTCCATACGTAGTAATGGGAAAGTATTGTGTTCATGAAAAAAATCGACTTCTAGATTTCAACGGAAATACGTTTTGATGTCCCTAGAACATGTTTAGACTATTTTCGGAATAATGTCAGTGTGGATGTATGTGATTGTGGGCGCTCTAACTCAAAAAGTACTTGTCATATTGACACCAAATTTCATATATAACACTTTACCATGAGCACAAAGAACTGATTAGTTTTTGGACAATACCGGATAACCGTAAGTCTAGGTTTATTCGAAACCTGATTCGGTTTTTGCGATATTTCTACGTTAATACATCATTATTGTATACATTGACCATTACAAAAAATGTAGAAAATATAATTTCCTACATTTTTTATTTCAAACAATTTTCCATAGCAGTTTAGGAATTATTTAAAAATAATCGGTTTTTCAGGGTCTGTCAAATATCTCCTTAAAAAAATTGTTATTGGTAATCTTCGTGAGGACCAAAGTTGTAGAGAATAATATTTTTTCCAAATTTTGTTTGAAACAAATTTTTGTAGAACCATCGATTTCGGAGATATTCAACTTTTTTTGTAATACCCTGTATAGAGTGCCACAACCACGTAGCGGTGAATTCTGGAAACATAATCAAAATATAATTTACGGCAATGTGGACAACTGTATTCTTTTACGATATGAAATAATAATTTTGCCTCATAATGCTATTCATAATAATTTAAATATCTATACCCCAAATATGGAGAAAGTCATGTGTTGGCCACATCAGATTTTTTACTGAGAGCTTTTGAAAGACTGACATGAATTATGTTAACCAAAATTAACAGCTGCATTATCTGCTGCATAAAAACTAATAAATTTGGTTTCCAAGCCATTAGACAGTAAAATATTTTCAATGTGTTTAGTGATTTCTGACGAATTCTCTTCTGAATCATCATAGAAATCTAACAAAAACTATTTAATACCTTCGTTTATGTTATAAAATTTAAGAATAAGTGGATAGCATTTTATATTACCTTTGTTAGAAGCATCTGAAGCTACAGAGAAATATTTTGTTCTACATTCTTTCTGCAACAATTCGCAAGAATATAGAGCCATAACGTTTTCAGCTAAACATTCTAATTTGGTACAACTACAGTGTATTTTTGCTCCCATTTCAGAGTCAGAAAATGTTTTACATGATAGCTTTATTCCACACTCTGAAGACAAATAACTGTGGTTGTGCATAATTCCATGATAAGCAAAACACACCGTATATGCCCGAATATAAGGCGAGGTTTTTACCCAAAATTGTCCCCCAGAAAAGAGGGGGTCGCCTTATATTCAAGTCTTTACAAAGTCTCTCATATTACGGGGAGCTCTCTCAACAAAGTCTCTCATATTACAGGGCACTCTCTCAATCACTTTATTTTGAACAACAAAGTAGTCTAATCAAACTTTTTAGATACTTTGTCCATAACATTAATGTGTTTTGACCATCGTACAAATCCAAGAGATGTCTGTTCCTTTTTGCACTATTTAATAGAAAGTTTAGTCGGTAATCCATCAGTGTTACACAAACTTCCCAAGTCCAAAGAGTAGTCTGCGTTTCCACCTACGATAAGTCCAACATCTGAAAATTTCTCTTCTTGAAGTCCTTTTTGACGGTAAGTAGGTAATATCAATGTTATACTTTTTTAAATTCTCTAGTGATGATGAAGACACTGATGCGTAGATGCGTGTAAAAGGTTTGAATAAAATTGTCACTTAATGAGTTTTGGTTTTTAAATAAAGTATGTTATTGATAAAAAAATTTTAATAAAACTTTTAAATATAATAAAAAGTTTATATGTTCAAACTGGCCAAAAAAATTTTTTTTGGATTTTCTCACTAGGAAAATGGGGGGTCGCCTTATATTTGGGCATATATGGTAGTTCAGAAACACTTGTAATCTATTCCCTTTTCACAAAAGGAATTTTTAATACAAAATTTAAAAGACAACTTATTATTTACGAATGCTAAAATATTACTCACAAAATACTTCTTTGAAGTTACTTACAATAACATCTGTATATGAAGACATCCCAATTACATTCATCACAACTTAATGGGCGTCATAGACATAGAAAATCGAAATATAATCTATTTTTGTGAATAAAGTAAATATTGATGCATATAAAAATGAATTTTCAATAAAACGGATTCTAATTAATGTCGAAGGAGAAAGTCAGGACAATTTGGGAATGAAACGGGACATGAGCAAAAAACTGTTCAAAAGTCGACACTGTCCTGCTAAAATCGGGTGTCCCAATGATATTCCGCACTTGTAAGAACTGAGTCACTTCAAGCTCTGTCCATTGCTCTCCAGATAACATTAGGATTTCCTTTGAAGTATTTGGCAAAAAAGGTTTTATGACGTCAAAAGATTTATAGCGCAGCTGTATCTGGCCCAATTCTGTAGCTGCCTAAGGAAGGTTTTTATAAACCAACTGAAGTGGGAATGAAGGAAGGGTGGTATTTTCAAATCTCAATAGTGATCGGGAAGTGGAAGGAAGGCAAGGGAATTTACTAATGTTATATAGGTAGAAGGGATTTTGGTTGTCTCTTACTTTTGGCCCTTGTTAGTGGAAAATATCTTTCAGTCAAAATCATTACATGCATAACTTATCAATACTTCTTTAAAATGTGAACATTTTATGATTGACAGTTTAGGAGATATGATTATTTTTATGGATGTATGCAAATCTCATCAGAATGTGAGATTTAAAGCTGGCATTTAAACAGAGTGCAAAAATTGTGATTATATATACAGTGGAACTTGTATTAGTCGAACTTCAAGGGAAACCAAAAAATATTCGAGTTATAGAAAATTCGAGTTATGGAAATACATTTTTCTTGTTTCTATTTTAATCGAATTTACATCAGGCTTATGTCCTTTAGCAAATAAATCATTTATTCGGGTATCTGTAACAGATATAAAATCAAGAACCATATCTTTATGAATAATTAAGTTCAATACGTGATAAGGTACAGTAAGTTGGTAATTAAATTCATTTTACAAGTCACTTTAAATTACTTAAAAGATTAATATTAATTTTTTCAAATTCAAAACATGAAATTTATATTGCTACATACATATTTGTATAAACAAAGCTCAAATACAAATGTTTGTATAACTACCTACTTTTTATTTTTAAAAATTGGTTATTTTTACCTGTGTCCTGTTATTTCTTTGACGTGAAGAACAAAAGTTTTCAAGACCACGAATACAATAAAAAATATCATCTTTGACATTTTCTTGTGCTAATATGTATAATTTAACAGTCTCTAAAGCACTGATTGCGTCACATACTCCGAGGTTAACTTCTCACTACAATAATCTTCGTGTTTATCATCTTCTAACACTTCACAATCAATATCAGAACTCCTTTTTATTGTTTCAATTATGTCAACATCAGTTGGATGTTCAACCGCTATTACGTCACAATCTGCATCCACATAATCATCAAATTGTCCACAAACAGAAGGATTTTCCTTTTCTCACAATGGAATTTCTGGTCAATTCGTTGCAACCAATCTTCAAATATTGAACTGGTCATCCACGACTTTTTGTTATGTTCGTATATCACAGGAAATGACTTCACACCTCCAAAACATCTCGTCTTCTTCGACTTCCCTATTAGCAGAGGCTTCAGTTTTTCCGTGCCATTAGCCCAAAAAGATGAGCGAGGAAGTCTATCTAGGGTTTGAGGAAATACTGAGGTATTTGGGAGGAATGGCAAGTTGTGTAATGGTTTTGTTTTTGTCATTATTTCTTCCATTGGTGTAATGAAGGTTCATTAAATCTTTGTACATATATTGGTTATTATTTATTTTTATTATCAATTTTGGGTACGTTTGAAGAAAAACAACGTTTTTAAAACCTTTCTCTATACCCTGCAATTATTATTTGCTCTTAACCTTAAACCGGAGCAATGCTAGGTAATTCTGCTAGTTACTTATAAAGTGAGTTGTATTTGTTCCTCAACTGTTAGTTCAGACCATTTCAAACATTGTTTCAATAAAAATATAAAGTTAATGAATGGCAAACATATCTGCTATTATAATTAGTAAAATTAAACAAATAAGTTGCGCATTATTGGGTTTGAAATGGTTAGATTAAATCATTTTCTGAAATGTTATGAGTACCTGAAAGGAATGATCTCATTGAAATTGAATTACATCTTTATTTTCTGTTCATAGATTCTTCCTGATATCTCTTTTCCCTTTTCTCATTGAAATATATTTTTGGTGCATTGCGATTATAACAGAGATTTATAAAATCCTTTTTGAAGTAATGAATAATAGCAAAACATTTTAGAATAAAATTGTTCAATGTCATTCTTTTAATTTTATTTAAATCTGAGGGGATTTAAAATTCATGCAGTATGTCATACTAGACAGATTTATGTATACAATTATATTAAGCTATTGGATTTCTCTTTCTTGAAGTTTTCTCTGCCAAAAATCCCTCTCTTTAAATATAAGATTCAGTATGTATAAAATTCTTTGTTATTATTAATGGACATTTGATTCTTTTCCTCATCGTTAATTATCCTGTCTATACACTTGTAAGGTAATTGCAGTAATCATAAGTATTTGTTATCAGTGAACGAAGGATTTTCTTAACATGTTAATTTATAGAAAAAATAACAGTCTAGCATAAAGTGCTTAAAAACATGAAATTTAACAAGGAAAAACCTTTCATCAGCTTTTTTAATGATTATTTATTTTTTATCTGAATGAAAAATATGTGGAATGTTTTGGCAAGTTCTTTTTCACCCTATTTCAACTACGATTTCATATAGTGACTTCCTATAACGGATATTTTTAGAAATTAATTTCAACGAACAACAACAAATGCAATATTCAAACAAAAACAAATGAACGCTAACGAACGACAAAAAATGCAGTGATTAGAGAAATAAAGAATACTACTAGCAATGACAAAATTACTAAACCTACCCTACCTCTATAGTGCTAAACAGAAAGGAAAACAAACTTTAACTACTCAAAAACGAAATCTAAATTCCTAAACCCATCAATTACGAAATTAAAGATTAACTAAATAGAGATGCAAGCTTCCACAAAGAATCTAACCTAAGCCAACACACTACCTTAAGCAAGAAATTAATATGCTACAACCTATCTCTAACGTGATAAACTGAAATGAAAAAACTAACTTTAACTACTAAAAAAGAATTTAAAAATCCCGAAAACTATTAATTAAGATACTAAAGATAATATAAAAATGAATAGAGAAGCTAGCTTCCAAAAATTACAAACGATGCGTACGAACTCTCAACGTGTTTCCATTATCACCATCAACTCACTACCCTGGGAGCTCTACTTCCAAAACCCACCGCTAGTTGGCGTCTCTCTTCTTTGGAGTCTCATATACCCCAAGTATGGAGAAAGTCATGTGTTGGCCACATCAAATTTTTTTAAATTTCTTCAAATTCAAGTTCACATTTCTTATATTTGGCTACTCCTTGTGGGTCTTTTACACTGGGATGATCATCATTTTTTACACTTATACATGGTCTAAAATTTAGAGCATGTATAACTGTACCATTTAGGGTCTAAATGGTACGTACCTATTTGTTAATTCTAAGTTCTCAGTCAATTCTTTTATTTAAAGTCCAACCTGAACCTTGAGCTTCAAAATCTTGTATTTCTCTACTGAGATTTTCTATTACTTTACTATAAAATTCTTCTAAATAATTTGATTTTCAGTTTTGAAATTAATTCCTTGTATTTCTTCATGTCTTTTGAAAGTAAATTTATAAGAAAACTTTTAATTTTTTAAAATATATTATCCTGGTTTAGGTGTAAAAAATTTAATGGGTCTATTTTGTTTTAATATTATTGATTACGTAGGTGTATAATCTACTTTTAAAAAAGCGGTTTCTTTTCTTACAATTTTCGTATTAATTTTAAGGAATTCATCGTTCTTTTTGCAATTGATTTTAGTTCTTCATATGCTGCTTGATTTAGCTCAGGAATATGTTCCATGGTGAGTCCATGACCTTTTTCGATCAGTCCCTACTCATTCTGGCACCACTCGCTATATACTGCTAGATGTCGGCTACCGCCAATGGAATTCCAAGTCCGGGAAGGGCGATCGGCAAGGTTGGACTAGGTGGGAACTTACGCCCATGTCACTTCTTCTGACACTTTCTTTATTATTTCTATATTTTAGATAGATTTTATGAAATAAAAGCCCTTTACCCTTTGTCAGGGCAAATACAATGGTCTGTCTGCTGGCTTGCTGCTACAGTCGCTCCTCCAAGGGCTGCCTCTGCTTCAGCAACGTAGATTGGTAGTTGATCTTCAAAGGATTGAATCTCTTAGTTGCTTTTCAGGAATAACCCATGCCAGCTGCTACAGTGTTGCATCTACATATACCACAAACTTTTGCCCAATTGGGGCAAAAGTTCTCTTTTTCCAAAACACTTCCGTGTCCCAGAATTTCATTAATACAGTATTATTTCTAGGAATAAGGGAAGCACCAAAACGTAGTGCCTGCTATTTTTGGGATATCTAACAACCATATTTTTGGTCCTACACAAATTGCATGATGTAGTTTATTCATACTTGCTGGCGTCAACCACAATTCCATAAAATAAGTATTCACTTTCACTCCCAAATACACCAGTTTACATACTTATTTTGATTTATTGAAATACCTAAATAGTTTTGTAAAAATATTACTATTTTATTTACCAATTCTCTAGACAATTGTACATCATACACCAACCAATCATCCAAGTAAGCCAAGCTTGAGTGAGAGCATGGCCCATCGGGAACCTATTAAAATAGTCTTTCCACACAATATTCTGTAGGACTTTTGGTGAGCATTGTATATGTATAACTTTCCATTAATTTAAAAAAATATTTTAAAATTTTTTAATAGTTTATATTATAATTTAATGATGTTTGATTACAATTTATGCGTTTTGGTTAGAATTTTACTAATTTTGAGACTTTATTTCACAATTTTAATAGTTATAATTTTAAAAAAATTTTAATTATCTTGTTTCTCTTTCATTTTTTCGATATGATTAGATCGTTTTTTGTTCTTGTAGATAAAATTTAATAACTTTTAATCCACAATTCCATTCAACTTTTTCAGATATTTTGGTTTTATTTTTAAATACTATTCTTTTTGACATTTTTTACTACAAGTTGGTGTATTTTTAGAGAACTCAAGTTGTTTCTCTATTTTGAAAGAGCTACATTTTTTAACATTATTAATCTTTTTTATATAAAGATCAGTAGTTTTATGTTTCTCTAAATGAGGTTTAACAATTTTCACTCCACATTCACATTCAATCTTTTCATATATAGCCGGTTTTATTTTAAAATAATATTCTCTTTGACAATCTTTACATCAGTATGATGTAAAGATTTATTTTTTTAATGAAAATAATCTAATGATTTTTCTTCTTGACAGATAAAACATGTTTTTGTCCTCATCTATAAAAAAAATTTTGTAAAAATTAATAAAGAAATCAGATCTAAATATGAAGAAATTCAACATGTTTTAAAATTATTTTAATAATTATTTATTCATATTTTAACCCTTTATACCCTGAAGGTACTTTATAGTACCGAGAGAAATAAAATGTTCTACGCTAAACCTCCTACATAAATCTTTTTTAAATTTCATGCCAATAGCTTATAGTTAGTTCACTCTTTGTCCAGAATTTGTCACTTCGATCGCAACTTTGATTTTCAAATTTTAATTGTGTGTGAAGTGAACTGTGTTTATTTTATTCTTGAAAATCTCTGGATTTTGAAAGAGTAAGCACTACTCTTTTTTACATTTGATTCTAAATGCATTTCCCTACACTTTCCTGTAAAAAAAATTAGAAGTACCATCAGGACTCTCGGGCAGCAACATGTTAGATAGGTATGAAACAATATAACTCCACGAAGCAAATAAAAAGAGGGTTCAAAATGTGGTGCAGATCATATGTCAGTTTGATGTTTACCAGGGAAAAACAGTTTGGTCTGGGTGGTGGTGTTGTTGAAAATCTGAGCAGAGAACTACCGTATTCACCTGAATCTAAGACGACCTTTTTTTCCAAATTTTCAGCTGTAAATATCAAGAGTCGTCTTACATTCGAATACGAAGTATATTTAAGCATTTAATCAATGGTTTTTACAACAAATGGTATATTAGAGTAAACAATTCACAACAGCAAATTCAAGTACGTACATAAAGAAGTGAAATAAACAAATAGTAATAACAATAAGAAAAACATGACGGGAATAATAATTATTTAGACTAATAATCATCGTCGACGACCATAATACAGACGACGTACTTTCATCTTGCACGTAATGTCAACCGCAATGTCAAAACAAATGAGAGCGGAAATCATTGGGATTCCCCTTTCAAACGACGCACCGCGATACGCTAAGTGTGACAGTAATTTTGAGTTGTGCATTCTTGATTTAAATGCACAACCCTTAAGTTAAAATGACAGATCATGTTGAAGTACGTGGCACGAGTGCAAAGGGAAAGTTAACAAAGGAATTAGATGGAGCTAAGATACAAATTTTAAGCTGATCGTGATAAATTACGCCGAAAAAACTAATAACTGTGATGCGAGTAGAAAGTTCGGTGTATCTGAGGCAAATGTGCGTCGATGGAAACTCATAACAGGAACTAGAAAAAGCCAAAGCCACAAGGAAGTCGCTCAGTGGTCCAAAATTAGGCCGATTTCATGGTATTGAAGAAGAAGTAGTCAAGTTTGTGCGCACCATGAGGAAGAACGGTATGCCTGTTTCGACTGAAAGTATTATACTTAAAGCTAATGAAATTACTAGAGGACTTAATATATCATTGCAAGAATTCAAGGCCAGCAGAAGTTGGTGCGTGAGATTGATGCGACGAAATAATTTTTCTTTACGGCGACGAACTTCGCTGTGTCAGAAATTGTCAGAAGACTGTTGAAAAACTTCTCGCTTACCAGAAATACGTAATTGGACTTAGGAAAACCAATAATTACCTTTTGAGCCAAATAGGAAATGCCGATGAAACTCCGGTTTTCTTCTACATGCCATCTAATTATACTGTGAACGAAAAAGGTGCGAAGGCCGTCCTAATTAAAACTACAGGCAACGAAAAAATGCGAGTCACGGTAATGTTGGCGGTTTTAGCAGATGGGACTAAATTACCACCATATGTGATTCTAAAGCGGAAAACAATGCCTAAGAAACATTTGCCAAGTGGAATAATAGGTGTCAAGAAAAGGGGTGGATGACTAAAGAACTAACGAGAGATTGGTTACATGTGGTGTGGAATAGACGGCCAGGAGCTTTACTGAAACAAAGAGCAATGCTTTCACTGGATGCATTCAAGGACACTTATCTCCTGAAATTAAAAACATAATGAGTGCGATGAATATTGATCTTATTGTAATACCTGGAGGAATGACATGGCAACTTCAAGTTTTAGATGTTGCTGTCAATAAGTGTTTTAAAAATAATTTAAAGGTTTTGTATTCTGAGTGGTTACAGAGTGGAACTCACACTTTAACACCAAAAGGAAATCTTAAGAAACCTGAAGTTGCAATGCTCTGCCAATGGATCAAGGCATCGTGACAACAAATAAATGCAAAAGTAATAGTGAAAGGATTTAAGAAATTTTGTGGGAGACTGATGATGAAGTTTAGAGTGATAAAGATAGTGAGCATGAGGAAAATAGTGAAGGTTGCATAGACAGTGATGATGACTAACAGAATAAAATGATTTTATGCAGCACTTGGATTGAAATGTTTTTTTGTTGTCCTGAAATGAGTATATTCTTTCAATGTATTTAATTTATTTTTAATGTTATCTTAAAATGAATGCTACCATTTAATTTGTTTGAAAACCTGAATGGTTCTATTTGTGATGTGATCTTATGATTTTAAAATGTTAAAAGACAATGACATTCAAGAAAAGTATAAGAGAAAATAAATATTTCACAAGATTTATAATTTTTGTAGTCATGAAGGTCAATTTGAGCTTTTTTCTCTTTTGGAATCATCAAAATGGGGGGTCGTCTTAGATTCAGGGTCGTCTTGGATTCGGGTGAATACGGTAATTGGTAAAAATCATATACTTGTGATGGTTAATTATTTTTCATCAGTTGAACTGTTTTAGTTTTTGAAAGCCAATAAGATTTCTGGCTGTGGAACAGTGAGGTCGAATCGTAAAGACAGAATTGAAATGTGGTGATTTTGATTATAGAATAACACAAGGAGGTACTTCTTACTTCAAATGGAGAGATAATAATAATTATCATGAATCAGAGACATTCACTGTATTAAAATAATATAAAATGGTATAGATATAGAATTACATATAATAAAACTTGTATCAGCTATCCAAAATGTGTGGCGGTACTTTAAAGTACCAACTAGAATTTTGTTCAATAAAATTATTATGTACTTTTTCTTAATATAGGTAATTCCAGAGCATAATAAAAAAATTTGTATAAAAATATTTAACTTAAAACATTATTCAGTGTATAAAAAATTTCTTATACACTATTTGCAGTATTGAATAGTAATCAATATTCAATTGAGCTAAAAAAGTTGAATGAATTTGAAATTGATAAACCATATCAAGCTTCAAATTTTCAAATCGTAAATACAAAAGATGGAGAAAAAATTACTGTAGTCTTGGATGCTAAATTTAAAAACTTTCCAACTGATAAATAAATACAATAAAATAATAAAATCTAACTTAAAAATGATGAATTCTAATCCTGTAAATTTAATATATAAAGATCTCATAGAAATAAAAAATAAAATAATGCATAAAATCAAATTTAAGTAATATGGTAAGTAATATTTCAATATATTGAAATCAACAAAATAATAGTTTGTTTAATGTAATAATTATTATAATTTTATTCTGTATGTCTACTAACATTAATACCCATAAAAATGAAGCTTTCCAATTATATTATTCAACTTTAATTCATTTAATTAAAAACAATAGACTTGTCATAATGAAGGATCGATCAGCAGTTTTATAAACTGTCAAGTGTTGAAATGAAATGGAAGAATTTCATCATTTAGCATCAAGGCACACACAGACTTATTTAAACACAAACATTACATAATTTAACTCAGATGATGGTGATGACACGAATGAGGATAATTTTAATTCATTCCCTTCTATCGTATGTTTAATCTTCGATTTTGCATAGATGAAAGAATAAATGAAATTTTTGTTTAAAGCTGCAAAGCCGGCATGCATAGAACATATTACAGAATGTATAACTGTATACGTATAACAGTTGGACTTTTCCAGTGGTTAGTTGTATTAACAGAAATTAATTTTTGACAACCATGTTTCTACAATGGGTTAATTTGGATTTCTTTATTTGTCAATTAAATTGAAGACATTTTAAGTTAAATTTTGTTAAATTTTATTTTTGATATAATTTAAACATTTGAGTGTTTATGCTTCTTTATGAATAAAGTTTACAGTAGCACGACAAATATTCTCGAAATTCAAATGTGAATGTTGGAATTTGAACCAATAGATAATGTACAAGGTCCAATATTTTCATAAATTGAGTTCTAAAGGAGACATTTTGAAAAACTGAAACAATGATAAGGATAAACCTAGACTTCTGGTTGACCATTGTCAGCCAAAACATACTCAGATTTTAAATATAAAGTTTTGTGCTTATTTGACTAATAGTGTATATAAATATATATAAATATATATATATATATATATACATACATACACACACACACACTAAGAGTGCCAAGCGTATTCCTATTACACACAGATATAATGGAGAAAATATTGAATACTTAATCAGGGGACCTCAAAACGTGTTTTCCTATACAATCCTGAATTTCATGACACCATACTTTCTCCTACTCTACCAATGGAGATGGTGATAATACGATCTTAACCATTTGTATAACCTATGAAGTTAAGCATATTTCCATAGGCCGCCCGGGAGGCAATGCTTAGGCCTTCGTTGCTCTTTATTTTTAGCATGGGGAGCTCGCCAAGGTATACACCCCAGCCCTACTACCATGACAGGTCGGAGCCACTGGCGCTCAACCAAGGTGGAATAGGAAATTGTGTGGTGCCGCATAAGTGCATAACGGTAACCGTCGACACGCAGCAGGCTGAGACGAGTGCCCCCCAAAAGGGACACTCAGTATAAAGTGGCCCTACCTAAAGAAACGACCTACAAACATGCTACTGCTAAACTACAATAGCTCAAATCTCTTAATTACACTCAATACTCTTAATTACTCTCAATACCCTCAACTGGTTACATCTGAAACCTAGCATCTAACTGCTGCAAACTGTGATAGAATAACACTTTCACACACACACAACTACACTACACTACATTCGCGCTAGCGCATTCAATCACTCAATCAAGCACACGACCACTTTCACACCCCTATTACCTATCCACCTAAGCATATTCCCTACTCTCCTCAAATCCCTACACGTTCGTAACTAACATCTGATCTTCCTTTAGTCCCACGGTGTTGGCTAACCTGAAAAATAATTTAAATACTTGTTTCAAGATACCTTCGATACAATCCGTAAGTTTAGCATGTCTACAATTATTTTGGAATGCCAATTTACTACCTATGGAGACAGGTAGAATTATAGAAGAAAGTATTTTATCCCCGAAAAAAATCAATATTTCAATGGAAACACGGTTTGATGTCTCCTGAGGATGTTTTCACTATTATATCTGTGTGATAGGAATAATTTGGGCACTACAACACAAACTAATTATCAGATCAGAGCTAAGCTTTATGTTCAAGGTATCTATCAATAGTTGAAGATCTGAAAAGATTTTGGCTTTAACTAGTCAAGCGAATGTGTCATTTTTCCATTTTTTCTAAATTATCTCCTTTAAAATTCAACTCTCATAAATATATGACATCAATGTTGTGGACATTGTAATTCTCTACAAGTCATATTTGAATTTTTTTTAAAGTTTACGTTGTTATGATAACATGTTACTTCTTTATTAACGGGTGAATGACACAAAATTCAAATTTTGGCCGACACGCAATTATTATTATATTTAAGTACTACCAATTTTATGTGAGATGACATTAAATATCAAGATTGCTACACGAGTTAAAAGCAAGATAATATAGCAAAAACTTTTAATCCAAAACTTCCTTTGTTATGAAAACAAATATTGAAAAATGGATGGAATTAGAAAAGCTTATTATTGAAATTGGATAATATTAGAATTCGATTTTAATATTAGAAATGAAGAAATAATTAATATTAGTTTTCGTGGTATCAATATTGCATTATATATCTGATTAATGTATATTAGGTGGCAGGCCAACAAAATGGAACAAAGGAATGAATAAAAAGTGGTATCTCTATAATAGATTTTTCTGAAGCGGTATTTTGTTGTAATTCAAACAAAGCAATCTTTCATATACCGTGCCTTTAAAATTACTGAGAACGAATATTATTAATTATATTATATATTCTAGGTTTGTGTGTGTCCAATTGCCTTGAAAATTTGAAGGACATTCATATAGATTTAGTATATAATTAATAGCTGGAATATGACTTACCTAATATAGAAGAGGAGGATTAGTGCCCTGAAATAAAAAAGAAAATATTAATACGCAAACACACAGTAAAATACAACACTTACTAGTGAATCCTTATGTCAGCTTGGGCCAACACCGTCAAAACCTGTTTTACGCTTAAATGGAAGGAATACATTTCGAAATACAAAGCCATTTATAAATACGAGCGAAAAATGTGTGTAATCCTTACAAACTAACGATTTTTCGTAAACGTGTGTGGGTGTACACCAGGCCTGGCGTTCGGAGTGTTGTGATGCGCACCACTACGAAGTGTAAGACAATGATAAGAATAACACACAAATCGTAATACCTTTGTAAACAACGTTAACGATGTGTATACGTAAAAAATTTCGCCTGTGCATAACAAACCTAGGGAACAGATGCGACGTCAATAAACGAGCATATCATCGACACCTGAAACAAACAGAAATAAAACATTATTAGAAAGGGGAAAATGATCATTTAAATACTTGTTTCAAGATACCTTCGATACAATCCGTAAGTAATAGGTTTGAAATAATTTTAAAATTCTCGTAAACTTAAATTTTTTTTAATTTTAAACATTTAATATAAACAGCGCAACAAGAATGGACGACATTCACTTTAAAGTTTCGTATGCCATTAACTATTGGTGGTATAACGTTCAAGTAAAAAAGAATCTTGTAGCTAAAAATAATGAAGAAAGAAAGAAAAACAAAGTATATTACGTATAGGAATATTTCCCTCGCCTATTGTAAGACTGTATAAGCCGGCTAAAAAAATACCTACCTAAAGTGGAAGAAAAAAATAACATTACGTGTTTGAGTTCACTCTTATGAGATCTACATATCCAGATAAGCATCTGTTTACCGTATGTCTCCGAGGTCTAACCTTCACCTTTCCAGTCTGTCTCCTATGACGCAATTCTTCTGCGATGTTAACATACGAATATGTAATTCTCCGCCAAATCCGACCTCCGTAAACTGAGCGGAGTTTACAGTAATATTTCTGACGCGAACGGTTTTGTTCGCTCTGATAAGAAGCAAAGCACATCGCCAAAATTCTAAATACTTCAAGAAAAACGAAAGACGATGGGTTTCTTAAAGGGAAGGAAGGAATTCCAGACGGTTGTAATCTGATAGTCTTTCCAACTAGACCGGTAGTAGGCTACATGCGAGTGAAATGTTTCTAAAAATATAAAACATTCATAATATATTTTCTACATATTTCTTTCCTATAATACACAAAATCTGATGTGGCCAACACATGACTTTCTCCATATTTGGGGTATAGATATTTAAATTATTATGAGTAGCATTATGAGGCAAAATTCTCATTTCGTCTCGTAAAAGAAGACACGTCGTTGCCGTAAATTAGGTATATTTTGAATGTTTACAGAATTCACCGCTACATGGTGTTGGCGCTGTAGGCTGGTATTAAGAAAAAGCGAAATATATCCGAAATGGATGGTTCTACGAAAATTAGTTTCAAACAAAACTTGGAAGAAATATTATTCCCTACAACTTTGGTCCTCACGAAGATCACCAATAACGATGTTTTCAAGGAGATATTTGACGGAAACCGAAAAACCGGTTATTTATAAATAATTCCTAAACAATAACTGCTATGGAAAATTCTTTCAAATAAAAGTTGTAGAAAATTACATTCTCTATAACACTGTATGGAATTGTAAATACGACAATGATATTTTAACGGAGAAATATCGTAAAAACCGAATCGGGTTTCGAATAAACCTCGACTTCCGGTTAACCGTTATTGTCCAAAAACTAATCAGTTCTTTATGCTCATGCTAAAGTGTTATATATGAAGTTTGGTAACGATATGGCAGGTACGTTTTGAGTTAGAGCGCCCACAATCACACACGCACGCGCACACACGCATGCACGCGCGCGCACACACGCATGCACGCGCGCGCGCACACACACACAGACATCATTCCGAAAATAGTCTAAACGCGTTCTAGGGACCTCAAAACGTGTATTTCCGTTGAAATCTCGAAGTCGATTTTTTTTCGTGATAACAACACTTTCGAATACTACGTATGGAGAAAGTAACAGGTTAGGAAAGTGTACAACGTATCACAAATGGGCGCGTTTCGTGCAATGGAGTATTAGAAAGCAATTATATACCTGTACGTAAGAGAAATAGCGTTTTAAATTTCTTTTCTTCATCATAAATAATCCATTTTCTTCCTATTTAATAATATTACATGCACACGTAAGGAAATTAAACGTTTGTTTGGGAGATTGTTTCTGTTAGCAACAATGAAGAAGTAACCATGCATTAAATTTTCCAAGTTCAACTCGATTTAAGACATTCTTGTTTGATTTTATCGATAACGGCTACTCCTACGATAAAACTGTATAGGAAAGGAAATACTCTACCAGTTCTACAACTTTTATTTGAAAAATATTTTGATATGAGCAATACTTAGCGAGATATGACGAAAATTTAATTTTTTGTCCCAGTAAAGTGCTACCCCTGATTGGCGTACGTGATTCATTTTTGCGATTTTCTTATTATATGTTATTGAAAGTCCTTAATATGAAATTTAATGAAAATCCGTTCAGTGGAAGCCGAGAACCAACATGCGGACGGACCGACCGACGATAATAGGCGCTCACGCTGTAAGCGAAATGCGCCTAAAAATGTAAGATTCCAGTATTCAATAGACGAAAGAAGGTTCAATTACTTTCATCAATCGTTATAAACGCTTCCTTAATAATAATCAGTATCTATTTACGTTGCTATCCATAAACATCGATCGTTTCCTTGCTTAAACAGAAGTGCGAATCGAATAACGCTAAACTATCGTCTATTTATTAGATTCATTGAAGCTAATTGAATCGGAGGTAACAATGACGGCCGACTTGGTTACGCCCGGAAAGAGTACGAAAAATCCACAAAATTTCTAAACAAATAGCATATTTCCGAAAACTTCGACCGTTTAACATGTAAACTTCGCAGGAATAAGATAGTATAGAGTTTTATTCGTCGAATAAAGCAAAAACGAAAAAAATCGGTCCATATTTACGTATTTTAATGCTTGAAGGAAGAATACCTTGCAAGTCAAGAAATGGATTCATATGTGTTATCTTATGGAAAAATGTTAATCTCCTATACTGGCAGCACTGATTAATCCCGGTTGACCAAACCTTGACCATTCACAAAGTTAGGATGTAAGGAAGAATCGTACCAAATTTGGTTATTTTAGCTTTTACCGTTTAGGAGTTCCATGAACAAACACACAAATACACAAACCAACTACTACTCCTAAACGATAAAAGCTAGAATAACCAAATTTGGTACGATTCTTCCTTACATCCTAACTTAATGAATGGTCAAAGTTTGGCAGCACTGATTAATCCCGGTTGTCGGATTGCTTTCGAAAATTAAGTATAACTCCGAACGTACAAAAACTAATATATAGCGCGGAAATGCTCTCGAAATGAAGTTTATCGTCCGAAATACGAAAAAAACCAAAATATATAGCGTAGAAATGCTCTCGCAAATTAAGTTTATTGCCTGAAATACATGAACTAATATTCAATGTCGAAATGCGGTCGAAAATTAATTTTAGTAGAAAAAATACAATACTAATCTTTAGGACAGAATTCTGTTGAAAATTAAGTTTATTGCCAGAAAAACAAGAACTAATATTTAGCCTATCAATGCTCACGAAAATTAGGTTTATTTGGTATTTTACTGCTAATTTTTATGTGTCAAAAAAAATGAAATTACAAACAAATATAAGTAACTTACTCAATGGGAGATGGTGCACCGTTTTTTTCTCTAGCCATTCCACTGATATTTGGGGAGAATACGGTAATGACTAGGTAATTTAAGCACTGAAGCACAACTGCACCATGGAAATAAATCGTATTAGTCGAGCTCCAGCAAAAACTGAGAACAACACATACATAATTTCACTTGCCAAACTACCGTTGTAAGAGCTGTGGACTGTCGATCTAACATATGAGGGAGACTTAACCACCTACCAATAAAGGGTCATGTAGTTTTCTCTTTAGCCAGCATTTCTTGAGAGCGATTGAGTGAGAGACAAAACGGTTTATAAGCAAACACTTCAAAAATGTTTACTACCAGATATCTTGTCCAATGGTTTGAGAATGGACTAGGAGTCCACACTCTTTGCCAAATTGAAAACTTCACGGGAAATCAATCCCATAACTCGTTTTTGCAAACTACTTTTGTCCTCACATATTAGCGTCATTTTCATAGACTTTTCGACGTTATTGAATTTGTGATTATCCATAGCTACAAATTACAGACTAAATGGGTAGCTGACCGGGTTCCTGGGCACTGCCCTGGCCTAGTTCCACCACTGTTCCTAGGAAAGTACTGCATGAAGTAGCCACATCTCAACAGGGCCGGCGTTAGGCGTGTGCCATCGGTTCCCCCCAACAGGGCCCCGCATTTTATTAGGGGCCCCGCACAAGGCTCAATTCTCATGTATTGAGATGTAGGCAAATTTTATTACATATTAATACTATTAAACATAATGATAATAATTTCAAAAAAGTAATTTTAATAATTTTTTTAATTAAAAAATTGCCATTCTTCTTTTTAAAATGGCAGTTTTTTTATTCCACCTGGTATATATACATAAATAAATAAATAAGCCCCGCTCCCACTCAATATCGAACTGGACCCCGCAAATAATCACGCCGGTCCTGCGTTCAAGAGAGACGAGGGAACAAAAAATGGTCTTTCCCAAAATATATATATATGAATAAATATTGGACGAACGCATATAAAAGATTTTATAAAACTCAACATTTTGCGTTCCCTAAATATACGGAGGAAACTCCCTTCTACTACAGTCCAAGGTAACCGCCACGAACAGACAACTGCGTGTTCTGTGAAAAGTTTCCTGGCGAAACCCTCGCTCCTCCGCTCCTCGCTGATTCCTTTCTTCCTCGCGCTCTCTTTCACACAGGAGCGTCAAATGCGACGCGTCAGATGGAAACGTGAGTTTCGTTCTCACTCGCGAATGCTTCGATATCCATTTGTCCCATCTTTACTCTTTCCGACAGTGCCGTAACTAGGGTATATGGCGAAGGTGGCATTCGCCACAGTCGCCGCTTGCAAAAGGCGCCAAACGTTCCCGCAATAAGTGCGAAAGGTTAATTTTCCCATGAATAAGTATCGTTTTTATGCTCAAACGTTAATTTATATATAACTAGGGGCTGCGCCCTCAGACCCCCCGGCGCGCCGCCGCGGCGTTGTGCTTCGCGTGCTCCCTTCGTCCATTGTGAGCGGATTGCACAATATATTACTATTACTCCGCCAATCAGTGTTAGTGAACGTAATGTTAGATGTCAGAGTGCAGGAGAAAATATGTCGAAACGATCGCTAGAACAGAGAAATACTACAGATCCTTTTCCCCAGACGCGATAAGACAGTCCAGCAGAGGAATTAGAGTTCACTTGGTGTTGTGACACCCCCTGCCAAACGCTTCTGGCGGTTTGCAGGGTATTGATGTAAATGTTATCTACGCCACCATTATTTAAGTTATAAAATTATTACAGTTTTTCATGGTACTTGTATATATGCATGGGCCAATCCCTCGGGACCTCGCTGCCCATCCTCCTCCTTCACTGACGTGAAAATATAACTCTCTATTAGGGATGCACCGAATATCAAAATTGCCGAATAACGAATAAGTAACCGAATTCTGTTACAGCCGAATAAAAAATACCGAATAAATAACCGAATACTGGTATTGCTGAATACCGAATATTCAACCACCGAATACTCACATAAAAGACACCTACTTTTAAAATTGAGTTCAGTAAAATCATTAGTACTGGAAGTTTATAAAATACCTGTTAAATCAATACCACAAAGAACCTTCGGTGTTTGGTAATTAGAAACTTTACTGTGCCTTATTGTGTCCTAATTATAGAAAAAATATTTTATTTTAATTTTTGTGTGATCATTGTTATGTGTGGTTGCTATGTGATGGTAAACATTTCACTTCAGTAATAAATACTCGTGTTTGAATGTTGGTTCTTGGAATTTTATTTCGCTTTCAAGCTTTGGCTCGTTATCAAATTTACCTCCCTTTCCCATAGTTTCGAGAATCAGTTTTATAGTTTTTTATTCTTTCTCGTTTTTAATATTTTGTGTTTTTCAGTCTGTATCGTAATTAAAGTTTAATATTTTTAGAATTTTACTAATTTTATGATTTCATTTTCAATTTTTGCTGCTCATCATTCGATTTGATATTTGATAAATTTTAACCGAATATCCATTTAGTCAAATTCCGAATACTACCGAATTCCGAATAGTGGAAAAATGGCCGAATACCGAATAGTTTTCGAATATTCGGTACATTCCTACTATCTATTGATTTCTTAATACTTCATCGTACGCAATATTTTGAATCGTGTGAGTTTCCCTGTCGTTTTTAGCTCCTGTAATTTTGATTTTGAGACTGGCCATGGATCGACACCGAGAGAGGGCCACGTGTAGCTGGCCGTGACGAAATATTGGCTTACTCTGATCGATGTGAATGCCCACTCTGTTAAATGTTTGGCCTTGAGATTTATTAATTGTCATAGCAAAGGCTAGCCGTACGGGGAATTGTTTTCTGTTAAGAATAAAAGGTAACTCCTGATTATCTCGAGTATTTAAAGAGATTCGGGGTATCTAAGGACATTTAAGCAACTGCCAATTCTCGTTTGTATTTACACTAATTTCTCGATTATCGACATCATTATCGACAACGTGATCAAGCTTTGTTAAATTACATTCACTAATAGCCTTCCTTTTGGCCCTGTATCTTTTATTGTTTTCTCGATTTCTTAATCTATTCCATTCCTTTTTATCTACTACAGCCACATCATAGTGACCGTTGTCGGCTGCCCCTCGCCTGGCAGAGCTGGGATATCTGCACATGCGCACAACGGTCATTTTCCGATCACTCGTAAGGCCAGGGGTCTCAAACTCGCATCGGTCGCATGACGGCTCTCTGACGATCCGCGGGCCGCATTCATTACTTTCCCAGTCTTCACACCTTTTCATATTCTTTGTATTGTATTCACTCTCCCTTTCCATTACGCGTCATACACGCAGTCATTACAGAAATGCTAGATTTGGCGTCGAGGGTAAGTCCCTCTGATACGCAAGAAGCTCGCTGGCAGTGGGATAAACGTTCTTCAGTAACTCAACCGTGCAGGCTCTTATAAATTGGAATGATTTAATACACTTCTTAGATTATTTAGAAAGATTTGCGCGAAATATTTGAATAAGAAATAGATTTGAGTTCGGGTCGCGTAGTATAAAGTAAATTGCTTCGCGGGCCGCAGAAATGCATCGCGCGGGCCTCATGCGGCCCGCGAGTTTGAGACAGCTGCGTTAGGCCATGGCAGCCGGTGGGGGAGGGGGGAATGGGGGGAGAGAGTCCTGAAACTACGCGCCTGCGCACAACGGTCATTTTCCGATCACGCGTCACTTAGTTACGACTTTAGAAGATTATAATATAGAGAGATAATAGCGCTATTATCCTTTATTAAAACCAGAAAAATTATATCCTACATAACCAAGGTGTTTCCTAAAATTTTGCCATACCGGCAAGGTACGTCTCTGCCTTCTGAAGTTCTTTTCAAATTCTTGTCTACATCATACCACGAAATATACCCAAATCAGTGTATAAGTTGGGTCTTGAAATAAAAGGACTCCCGATCATACTATTTGTCGAAAACCAACGAAATAAAAATCCATCCTTTAAAACATTACACAAATGTTTAGTCCAATTAGAATTATATTAAGTAGGGGGCTTCCCTAGAGTTACCAGCTTTCCATGATCTCTGACCCTGAGATTTTGGACCCAAACCCGGAATTTTAAAACGGTCTTTACTAAAGATGCCACCTGCTCTGACCAGGAGATAATTTAAGTGCGGGGGGGGAGGTAAAAATAAAATATAGAATATAGTTATTTTTTACTTTTTCATCGTCTTCATCCGAATGCATTTTTTCCTAAAAAATGAACCCTTACCCAAATTAATAATAAATAAATTAAATAAAAATAAATTTTTTGTTCCAAATTGATTTCGCATTACTAACTTTGTTACGCTAGAATGATATGATGGTAATCATATCATATTGCTCTTCAACTGTTTTCCTGCGTTCGCAGGGTTACGGAATTACCAGCGTTAATATTTCTAGTACGGTCGGCGCTGCCGTTCGAATTACTGCTCTCTACCATAGTTACGTTATATCGAGTTTTACTAGCGTAAGATGTTAGTAATGCGAACGGGGCAGTAGCAGCAACTGAGTATTTTCTGTCGTTTTTTCTTTTGAAATTCGTAATTTGCTACACTAATCACTTGAATAATTCAAGTCTAATATCGAAATTTCGAATAATTTTACATTATGTAAGAAAACTCGCAAACCCGGAGAATTAATAACTAAACCCTGAGCCCGGAGACAGTGTCTAAACCCGGAGACTCCGGGTCAAACCCGGAGAGCTGGCAACTCTAGGCTTCCCCCCCTGGCCGCTTCGCGGCGATACCGCGACCATACCCCCGGCCAGAGCTAGGCCCGAGGTCCCCACTCCCCGTTCTCCCTTCCCCCGGGGCCCTGTGAGAAGGTCACGGTTTGCAAAACGTAGTGTTGCCAAACTTCTCCTTTCAGAGTTTCTTTCCATAAACTCAGCTTTAAACTTAAATAGTTTGAAACTTTTTGCCAAATCTACACTAATAAAGGATTAAAATGGGCTTTGTTAGATGAAAATCGATGGAACGCAAGGCTAGTTATGGATGAAGGAACATCACAAAGAAGCACGAAAATGTGTCTAAAAATGTTACTTTTTAACGTGGAGACTGGCATTTCAACCTCACGGATAACAGTTCAATTCCGCCGATGCAGTTTCTGCTCTCAAAGCTCAATCAGCTTGTTTGTTAAAAGTACGTACGGTGAAATGAATGTTGGAAGGAGCTAACTGTACGTACGTATATCGAAACATAGGTATGGAATGACTGAATTTGATAGATTAACTGCTTAAAAATGGATTTACTAACCAGTTGGCAGCACGCGTACATTATCAAAGAAAAAGAAATAAATTATACAAATTTAGCAGATACCACTGACATTTAAAGACATGCGTCAGATACGACTGCATATTCAGGATACGACCGCACAATTGAAAGTTAGTAAAAATTACCGCTGCCAGTAATTTTTTCCATTTGAATTATGATTGCTAGGCGTGAGAGAGAGGGGAGGAGGGAGAGAAAGGTAGGGTGAGGAAGGGAGGGATAGAGAAGGAGAGGGATGAAGGGAGGGATAGGGAAGAAGAGGGAGAGAGTGGGAAGGAGGGAGAGGGGAGGAGGGAGAGGAAGGGAGGGGAGGAGGGTGAGGAAGGAGGGAGGGGAAGAGGAAGGGAGGGAGAGGAAGGGAGGGATAGAGAAGGAGAGGGAGGGATAGGGAAGAAGAGGGAGAGAGGGGAAGGAGGGAGAGGGGAGGAGAGTGAGGAAGGAGGGAGGGGAAGAGGGAGGGATATGGAGGGGGGAGGTAGAGAGAGGGAGAAATAATATTAATAAATGATGTTTGCAAATTTATACGTGTATATACCTACTAAGTACTTGCAAAAGAAAGTCCTGCTTTTTCGTAAAAATGTGTCAAAATGTACTACCTTTTGTATGAAAGTACCTGGGAACCTTACTCATAAGTGATAATTAGAATCATTAATTTAATCGATGCATTTGATGGAATCGACTTCAAAAATAAATTCGCAAAAGTTTATTGAGAATAAATTCTTATCACGAGGCGACTAATAGCGACCAATTTCAAGAATGATGCCAGGTAGACATTACGTTATATTAACATTCAACTACACTCTTATTAAGCTATTCATTTTTCATGGTAAACCAATGGCATCGCATTACGCCCGTGTACCGTCAAATTGAATGCACCTGACGAAGCCAAAGCGATTGCGCTAGCTCCTATACAACCATCCATCGGTCTACACTACCCCTTCTTCCCCAACCGTTAAAGAGGGATCACGTGACCCGCTTGAGCTCCCTAGAAGCCCGAATTTTCAGTTCGTGGTGAGGGCACATTATCTACGACCTCTGGCGTAGAAGGTGGTACTACGGCAGAAGAACACGAGAGTTGTGTAGAATCATGTCGACTCGGAATGCGAAATTACGTAAGGAGTTGAGAGATGGTCTACGATTCGAAGGAAAGGCGTCCAGCCGCCCTGAAGATGGTAGGTATTAAATGTTTGTTAATTAAGTATTAAGTTTCGTTTTTACTTACTAGGTATTATGTTTAAACATAGTTTAACGTGGGTTTGTTAGTCGTCTCTGCTTCTAGGGAAATATTTCGAGAAATCGTTTATCGAAGCATTTCGTCCGCGAGAAATGATACCGCGACCAAGTTAATAAATAATAACGCATTTTTTTCTCGTTTCAGGTTGTGCAAGTGTGATTAAACGATTATCCTTCCTTTGCGAACTTCCCCTAATCCTGGTCCTTTTGCCTCGCCGCCTACCTATCCACTCCTACCAGCACCTCCCCTCTTCGGCGCATACACGAGTTGGTGCTATAGAGTGTTCACCCGTCTGCAAGCATCGCCCTTCCCCCCTTGGTGCAGCGTGTGCAATATGGCCATTCTGTGGTATAGTGGTGCTTGTGCGTTCTTCAAGAGGAGGTTCGGTCGTCGGGGGAGAGCAGAGTTCTTACCGCCGCTGGAGGATTGGCCGCAACAAATCGGTAGGGGCATCTTCGGTTCCCGGATACGAACCACGACCTCCCTCCCCGCTCTCTTACAGCTTTAGGTGGTGTAGTGTGTAAGTCGTGCAAGAGACATGGCACCCGTTCTGATAGGGCCCACGAAATGGGCGATAACGAAACCTCGACGTTAGAGACTGGGGGGAGATTAAGGCATAATTTTAATTTTATCTTAAGTCTAGATGTAAGGACTACTCTGTACACGAAATAAACACCTTCTAAAATCTCTCCTACTCTTTTTCGCGGTACGGTTATCATGCCGTGCCGCACTAAGGTTATGCATAGGGCTCTCCTATTGCAATTGGCCCCCGGCGCTTGCGAAATGCCGACTCGCCACTTGCAATTCGGGGGCGAATCCCTCCATTTGAAAAGGGATAACGCTCCGATTCACAGTACGCCATTGCGTGGTGAGGAAACCTGTGAAACCTATACTTCTAATTCTAACTTAGCTTAAGATGTAGTATTACTTCTGTAATGTCGCTAAATTGTTCATTATTTCTTTTCTCTCGCATTCGTAACCCGCACTGCACTTGTCATTTTTTCGCGGTCACTGAATTTAGCGACTTTTCTCTCATTTTTTGTGTATCTCTTTGCCAGTCGACGGACTGGTATTGCAGTCGTTGGTCTTTTGGGTGGATGTAATGAAAATAAGATGCTTCTAATTGACCTTTATTTTTTCAGATAAGTGTCCCAGCTGGCCTTCTCACCCGTGCCTCATGCTTCGCCTGAAAATGTCTTACATTGAAAACAACTGAATCTGAATAAATACGCTGCAAGCCACCGCAATTGGTGCGTGGTGATGTAAAAAAACTAATTGACCAATAAAATATTTAACCATTAATGTCTTGTACCAAATCATTCCCACATCAACTTGCCTTCGTATTAACCGGCTTCAAAAATCAATCTATACGTAACGCATCTTTCGAAGGTGGGCCCAACCTATTTGAAGTTAGAATTAGGTTTCGTTTTGCGCCGACGCAAAAATCTTGTTAAATGAGACTATTTTATTTTGCGAAAAAGACTCGGGTTTTGGGCACGTATGAAGTTAACCCCTCCGCCGCTCGTAAAATAACTCAGCAAATGCGCTGAACGATCATATTTTGTTTTACGATTAACTCGCGTAAACAATTTTTCAATATTTTAAAGTTTTGAACGCGATGTGATATTGGCTGACTTGTTTAAACTGGCATACTATGAATTTTGGAATATTATTTCTTGTATTATTTACAAACGCCATTTCGTGTTTACCTTCTCTTATGAGCGGACTGACCTCCTTCGGCAATTGTCGTGAGTTTATCGAACAAATGGAAAATGCCTCGTTAGGACACGATTGTACATGCTTTTGCGGTTGATGAAAATGTAATCTAACCCTATAGGTAATTATAGCTAATTTTTAAACAACCCCAGGCCGTATAGCAGGTGTCGAAGGACGGACAATACGGAAAACTTGGCAACAGTGCGGAAGAACGATGACTTTGCAAGCCGCTGTGGATTGATTTCAAAAGTGTTGATTTCCATTTTGCCTTTGTGAAAGTGTTAACAGCTGGTTGCAGTCTGAGACCAGGAATGCCTCCAGAAGCAATTATATATTCGACATGTCAGGTATGTAATCCTGAATTACCTCTCATGAAAACCTGGTTGCTATTATTTGTTTTATTATTCACTTTTCTCGCGTACTTACAAAAAGTTTTAGATTTTTCTAAGTATCATGTTACTTCTAAAGAGAAATTATTACTCTATTTATAAAGTGATATGCCACTGAAGGTGGTCACGTGTCATACCTTAGCTTAATAAAGTAATATTTCTTCTTGGAATGTAAATATATGTAAAACGAATCTTTTAGTTTCAAGTGATGGATGCAAAAGATTAAAATATCATTACAAGTGCGTTTGACAGAGATAATTAGATGCAACGGTCCTTTCTGCATTGTGAGGTTAACACATTCACATGGTAACAAATTATGACTGTTGTCGCTATGTTCAGAGTTCTCTACCACAAGAAGATATCTCGGAGAACAAAATTACATTTAAGTAGTGCAAGAACCTGTAGTTAAATTTTGTAAAATTTCGATAACAGGTTGAAAAGTATTGAGATTTGCTGTTAAAATTAAACGATATCAGAGTAAAAATTTGCAATTAAACCCGGGAAACTGTTTTGGAAATGGTTACTTAATTGCTTGCCAGTTGTCTTTTATTAAACAATAAGTAAATATTTTAACAAATCAATTTTGTTGTACCCCAGCAGCACTAAAATAATAGTAATAAAAGGTTTGTTTTCAAAGAGAATGTTATAAGGTATTTATAATATAAGTACACTTTGACTGAAATAAATTGTTTGTATTAAGATTTTTGTTTTCAAAAAAGAAAGTTAATGTTTTAGAAACTGGTTGCTAAAATGTTGGCAACTAACAATTGATTTTAAGGGATGTGTAAAATGGCTGACTATTATGAAATGCATTTTGGTTTTGTATAGAGCTATTTTTCTTGTATTTTTGTAGCTATTATTTGAAGAAAAATATAATGGCAGAGTAAGTACTTGATTTGGGAGTGATAGAAATTTTAAAAATATCCCTTGGGTAGAAAAATTTTTGTTAAGTATTTGATTGAAGAAGTGAATGAAATAGTTGGTATAGTGCAGAGTGACTTATTGGGAAACCCTTTTTTGGTGAGCAGTTGTTTTCAAAATATGTAAAGTACCAGTACATATTGCAGAATAAAGTATCAAGCATAAAATTCATTTCAAATAATCAATAGCTTCTCGTAATGTTGAATTAACTGTCCAGGATTTATTTTGAACACAGAGTAATTAATTAATAAATCTGAAGCTCCAAGAGGATTTAAATCATGCTTCTGTATAGGGGTAAATCTGTATTTAAGTTAAACTTTATGTAAAACATGAAGTACACTATTTCCAAATATTATGTTATTTCTTAGAATTCCTTACTCTCTTAAAGCGACATTTTGGTGGACTGCTGGTAAATTCATTAATATTTCACCAAAAATTCAGAATGGGCACAAAATTAGTTTACTTTAATAAATTATAAAATAACTTTTGAAGGATATTTATGAATCCCCAATCTTCCACAAAAAAACACTATCTAAATAACTTGTGATTCGAGAATTAAAAAATGTGCTTTAAAAATATGGTGAAGATGTTTAGAAAAGTTACTATTTGACAACATAAAAAAAAAATACTTGCCTCGGGTATCTCCAATAGCCATAACAAGGTTATTGGAACTACCCAAAACAAGTATTTTTAATTGTTTGTTCTTGAATTTTTTCAGCCATAAGATTAAAGTTTATTAAAGATAATATTGTTATCCATAATCTGAATCTAATTTATAGATAATAAAGTTCAAAAAATAAAATAATATTAAAATAATGAATACAACCAACATTTTGAATACATAAAAGTACTTTTCCTTAAATACAAGTGCTTTTTATCTAAAAACATTATTATTAAAACTTCTTTAGTATTGATAAGTGGTTGGATGTATTTTGAACTGTGGATAAGTCTAATTGCTGTGATGAAGATATCTTTGTCTTAATTGGTTGGTTATCATTGAAGTGAATAAAAACACACTTGGTCAGTAGGAGTTATTCATTCAGTGATGCACCGTTTGATCACTTTGCCTTATGTATGGTCATTGCCTGATTACCCAATGTGCTTGTGCCTAGAGGCTCCCACCCAGTAGGTTGACTGTTATATAGGCAGTATTTTTGAAAGCAAAAGGAAACTTTAATAAAAAAATTACCGTATATACTCGAGTATAGTACGAGTTTTTACGACCAAATTTTTACTGCAAAAATTGGGGATCGTACTATACACGAGTAATGCATTTGAGGATTTAAAATTCATGTATCTTCACGGGCATTTTCGGTGAAGTTATGCCACCTGCACGCATTCTAGTGGTAGACTAACCTTAACAGTGAGGTCCTTTATCGTTGTTATGTTGCTTCTTGAAAAGTAGTATCTTTTTCATATATACAGCTTCAAATTCACAAATACTTGATATAAGTGAAGATGTACGGGCACTTCCTTTCTTGAATTTTATGTATGCGTCTTTTTACAAGGGATGGATTGGAACGAGTTGGACTAAAAGTATCGTAGACAGCGTAACTTTATGGAATTTAGACATCTTGGAAAAAAGAAATTACTTTGTAATATCAACAGTCTTTATTGTTTCTTCAATCACACACCGATCGGTTTCCACTACAAAGTCATTCTAAGGTGTTACGTCGGTTAGTAACACCATTAGAATGTTTTTGTAGTGGAAACCGGTCGGTGTGTGATTGAAGAAACAATAAAGACTGTGGAATATTAGAAAGTAATTTCTTTTTATCCGTTATCCCTACCTATTAAGTAGATGAGCGAGTGGAACCATTACGTACGCGGAACGTAATCCAGACGTACTAGAATTGAAACGATTTTATTTCATCTTGTGCAATCATGATTCATATCACTTTTTATTAAATGTTTTAGGAGTAAGATACTTAACTTATCCGAATTTTAGTGTACTCGTAAGAAATACTATTTACGACATTTACAGTCTATTCTATGGTGGTGTGGAAAATCAAGGTCGTTCGATATATCTCGCTCGTAACCATCGAGCTACCGAAACGAAATATATCGACCCTGGTGGAAAGCTGGGGTCGTACTATAAACGAGATATATGAAAAAATCAGGTTTGTTAACCAAAAAATCAGGGGTCGTACTATACATGGAGTCGGCATATACACGAGTATATATGGTAATTAACAAGTAAAATGTAAAAATACCAGTTTTCTTATTCTAAAGAAAATAAAGAATTGAAATACAGCAATGAATACAATAATCTCTGCATGAAATTTCAACCTCTGATCTAATTTCTGCAATTCATTTGGTCTGTACACATTACTCGTCTGTTACGTCTATGCATTTGACTTCCATATGTTGTTATGTGGCAGCTCTACCAGGGCCTACGGTTTAATGTTCAGTCCAGTTCAGTCAGGCACAATCATGTTCATACATTTTAACCAAAATGCATAGAGCATGATTTTGTTTTTAAAAAATAGATTTTCTTTATTGTTACAGAAAGTTGCTGCTTTAAAAGTTCAGAAGGTGAATTGGTGTGGCTTATTTTCATGTTTTTGAAAAAAAATAAGTTGGCATTATTTTACCAATAAAATGTTTGGCAGTATATCATAGTTTTCTTTATACCATCACGGATTATGAGGAGGGCCCCCAAAGTGCCTGTGCATAGGGGCCCCAAAGGGTATTAATCTGCTACTGTGTATGGTAATCTACATGGGTGACCTGCATTTTTTACCTGTCTCATCGTATTATTATAAGTTTGTTTTTGCGCTTGGGCTTGTGGCTTAATTTAATAATAAAATATAGTTTAACTTTAAATTTATTTAATGGCTTTACAAAAAATCTGTTTGAATTACTCACTTGATATACCAATGAAAGTATTTTAGTAACTGCCTGTGAATTTGGATAATTCTATCAAGAAATTCAACAGAATTTTAATGTATAGAATTTCATGTTTATGATATAATTGAAATGTTTAAATTAGACAATATTTGGTATAGCCATTTGATTGAATCAGATGATAAATATTGGGATATATTTCAACATTTTCACAATTCTTAACACAAAAAATGTTTAGGAACATGTATACAAGATTTATAATGGAGAAAATTATTGAGCTATTTCCATGTTTTGGTGGCTATCCAAAGTCACAAGACTTCAGTTTCTGAGAACACCTTGGTAAGTTTATAAATTAAGATGTGCTTAGTTAATAATACTTCTATTTTAAAATGAAAAGTTATTATTTAAATTAGAGATCTTTATCTTTCAAACAAGTTTTACTTCCTGCACTCGACATGGAAGACTCGAAAATCTCTTTAGATGAGGCGATTGCGTAACATGAATATCCAATAGCAACCAAGGTAATCAATGGCAACAATGTATACTTTGGAAATGAGGCTTTCACTGAGATAACTTGCTCTTCCACAGTTGTGTCCAGTTTTTCTCATGGTTTGCAAAACTTAAAGTCACCAGATTAGAGTGATTTAGAACTAACGCCATGATTCCGTAACCATGATGAGACTAATAACTTGGCTAATTCAAAATGTTCAGAGCATACACTATTTGGACCTTTTTGTGTAATACAAGTTCACAACACTTTAAAAATAGTTTATTCACACACACTGTCACTCTCTTTCAATTCAAGAAGAGAAACATCAGTTTTTTCTGTCCTGCTTAGACATTACTGGTGTCATTCTCAAACCGATGAACAAAAGCCTGTTTTTCCATCACGTGTAATAGAACTGGTTATTCCAACTTCGACTGAGAGATCTGGGATTGGTGTCATCGTCTGCCTCTTTACCCCCTTTGGTGTCCAAATGTGCATTCCTGGGATAGTTCATATGGTGTTGTCGGCTGTACTGGCTATTCAACGTTGATGAGGCTAATGCAAGATCTATTTCTGCTTCAATTTCACTCTCTGTGTCTGGGAAGATGTTGTCTAGGAGAGGACGAGAGTGACTTCCTGATGAATATGGTCCATCCATAGAATCCGATGAAGCATTCTTTTTGTGATGCCTAGCTAAAATGACTTGCAAAACAACTCCCATAATTAATGCCAGAAGACCAGCACTCACTCCACCACCAACATACCAGTACAGTCTCTCCTGGCTCCCTGAAAAATCATTTATGATATACATAATTAAAAATCCAGGAATTTTAATTTTCTCTACCATTTAGCATGAATCATGTGTTTGTACCAAACTAGGGAACATTACAAATTAATAAAAATAAATAATATAAAAGATTTAAATACTTTAAAAATTTATTAAAATTTGAAGTGAACAAAATTAAAATTTTTAATCACAATATGTACAGTATAGAATCTTTTATCTAGATTCAATTTTTCTGGAAATCCAGTTAACTGGTTATTAAAAAATAATGCATTTTTCTAAAATTTGGTAGGAGAAAGAAATTTAAATTTAATGCCTCTAGTAATTACCTGACTCACCACCGTGCGTTGGGTGCGCTCCGGTGAACAAGTGAAGACATAATTTGGAAGAGAGGTAGGAATTTATATTGGAAAGTACTCGATTACTGTAGTATTTCTATTACTGCACGGTACAGGTATCATTATAATAAAAAGCAATTCTGTCTATAACGCTAACTTAAACGCTAATAACTGGAGAAGTAATGAAGATAGAAACTTGAAATTTGGCAGGGATGCTTGATTAACACTTTTTCAGGTGATGACGAATTTAAATCGAGAAAAAATTCCTTGATTGGACTCCAATGGAGGCATTTCCATTTCCCATTACTTAACATGTAAAACGCGATTTTTTGACGTGCAGGCTTTTATTCATTTGGAAATTAAAATTAGAAGGAATTAGCCTACGACCTTCGGATATGAACCATTTGAAGAAAAAATTATAAAGTTTCTTATTCTGTTCATCATTTTTCGCCCACATTTCGAAATATCCCATGTTAAACGTTTAATTTACGTATTTTATGGAAATCCTGCCATTTTAACGGAATGTTGCCATGGTGACTAATTATATTGTTAGACCTCAAAATCCGATTGCTGTATCAATCCTTATGGGTGTAAGCGTGCTCTGAATGCTTTTAATACGAGATAGGGAGGGAGAGAGGGATGGTAACGCAGGGGGAGAGAGAGGGAGGGAGGGGAAGAAGGAAGGGAGAGGGAGGGAGACAGACGAATGACTTTATTGAGGATGAAATTGAGATTATATAGTCCCTTCTTACATTTAAGAGGGGGAGAAGGGAAGGAGAGAGTGGAAGGGAGAGGGAAGGAGGGAGGAGGAGAGAGAAAGAGGGGGAGGGAGGCAACTATTTTAAGGTTAAATAAAGATATCCCATCATATTGACGGGCAGTTATGCTAGTATATTATAATAGTGCTTGAAATGGAAAATATTATGAAATGGAACGCACTGTCTGGTAGTGGAGTGGATGTGAAATAACTGATAGAACATTTACAATCGACTTAAATTTTGATTTATTCTTTATGTACTATGTTGAAGGAAAGTAAAGAAAAACATTTTTTTATATTATTTTTATTAAATGAAGTTAACAAAATGGTATTACTAAATGTTTGATGAGATGGAATGATATAATGCAATGGACCAGAACGCCGTTCTGGTAGGTTTTAGCTTTCTTCCGAGCAATGTTATGAGTATATTCCAGATAGCCTGAAATCCCAGATAACCTGCTACTCCTATATCCCAAGCTGGCCACATAAAAGGTTCTATGCGCTAATTTATATTAAAATGTGTTTCTTATTCTAAAAATTGTTTAGTAGGTAATTAATGAATGGCCCCTTAATCGGCATAAATATTTTAAAAGAGATTATTCTGTAAAATGAATGGTAAAATATCTAAATTTTCAATAACTATCATACTGTTACAACAATAATGTAAAATTAAGCTAACAGGAAAATTCGTTTGATTTATGGAATGAATTATTTACAAATAAAGGTGATAAAGGTACGACAGAATAATTGTTGCAGGATGTCAATTAATTTATAATGGTGTTGTGTCACAATATAAATCTTTCAGAGGATATGATGCTGCAAGTTCATACATTTTTTGGCATTAATAATTAATTAATATCGATTATGATTGGTTCAAAATATACTTGGTGATATTTTTTGACAAACCTTCTGTCTTGGGTGGATATAATGTCTCCATTGGAGGCACCTGTGGCTTGGAAGTAAACCCTATTTCATCTGGATACAATGAATCATCATGGTGCTTATATATGTTGCTGAGTTTCTCTTCTTGGGGTCTTTTGTGTTTCATTGCCACTTCATCATCCTTTGCAGCATTAAAGAGTGTATCTATCCCAGCCTCATCCTTTTCCTGGAGCTCTTCTCTCATTACAGGCTTTGGATTTGGAGGCGGTAATGCAGCTGACTCTTTGAGGAAATGATCAGTGTCATCATATTCATCATACATTGGATCTCTGTCAGTGTTCACTCCACTTATTTCGTACTCATCTTCTGTCATCCTCTCTTCAAAGCGCTCTTTTAACACTTTGCCAGAAACTGGAATATAATAACTTCTGTTTGGTAATATGGCACTGTAATGATATTTTGTATTAGATAACGTTACCTTAATTTGAAAATCAAAACTGTAATGAATAACTTTTCATTTATTCAGAAGTTATTACAATTAATAACAGTTTGTAAAATCAGGCATAACAATTTTATCGAGTAGTTTATTTCACTTATTCTTTACAATTGATCCAAAACATTCCATAATTCATAATGTTGAGACACACATAGTAATGCTTGTGATTTATTGATGAATATGATGCTAACATTTAAGAATGAAAATAAAAGTGATATTGAATAAAGCTTTATCACTTGAAAATATTAAAAATGATTTATTATTGAAGTAGTTATTTAAATAGATATTTATTGATTTTTTGTTAATTAAAATGTTAAGAAATATATTATCTTCAGATTGTGAAAATTCTTACCACATGTGTACAAAACTTTCAGGTACATTCTTGTATCAGGATGGCATGGATGACCAAAGTTGGCTTTAGTTGCAAGCAGGGCACATTGCCGCTTTCCGTGGCACATCTGCATAACAGTCTTTGTTGTGTAACTTGTTAGGCACACTGAAATTAAAAAATAGGTGTTATACTTTTACCCTAAGGAACTCTTTGGAACACAATATTAATTAAAATCAACTTATGTCATAGTTCCATATTACCAATATATCTAAGAAATTCTTCAGATCAAATGAATTGTTAGGGTAATTTCAATTAAGGAAAAATGATTTACATGCATCTCCAACCCATTTTTACACTTTCCAGTGAAAATATAAAACATCAAAATGGAATTGTCCTTTTTATCAGAAGAAATGTATGCTGATGCAATATAATTTTTTAAAAATTGATAATCTCTCATGGACTACTAATACATATTTGTTTTTGTATGGTATCAATTTGTCAGTTATAAATATACTTATGCAGTTAATAGATAAAAATTTTCAAGTTTGTAAGCAGAATAAATAGCACATAGGCAAGTTGTTTATATGCAGAGAAAGAAAGAAATCAACCAAAACTGAATAAGTGAGAAAATGGAAAAATTAAGTCAGTGAAATGATCAAAAAGCATTAAAATTTAAAGATAGGATATTTGGATATATTGGAAGAATTCTACTATGTCAGGAGGATAATTTTCTCTACTTGTTAATTTTTATTTGAGTTGGGTTATAAAAACAATGAAGTAAAAATGTTGTTTTTTATTTTTTGAAATAGTAAGTACCGTATATCTTTGAGTATAAATTGAGAAATTTCTTCCTTATATAGGCCGATCAAACCGTACTTTCGACTTATATTTCAAGGGTAATAAAAAACAATACGTACATAAACATGAGCCCGTACGGTTTCGAATAGAAATGGTAAATGACAAGTGTACGTGTTCTTACTGGTGTGAGACCGATATTCGTAAGTGCGTGAGGGTTTGTTTGTAAATGAAGTGCGAGGCTCAATTCATTAATATCTGGAATGTTCGTAAATACGAATTGTTCGTTTCTTGAATGTTCGTAAGTAGAGGTTCACCTGCATATGTCTTAATTTTTTTGTAAATTTCGAAATTATCTTGTTTTCATTTTCTTTGCTTCCACTTATACTCAAGTCTTGGATTTTAGACGCTTTTTTTAGGCTAAAAAGTACACTTTGATTTATACTTGAATCGCCTTATACTCGAAGATATATGGTATTTGCTGTAAGAAATTGACTGAGGATGACTTAGAATGTTTACAAAATGATGGGCACTTTTCAAGGTTAAAATTGGCATAACAAAGCTTTAATCAGGTATTAGTGCACACTCAAAACTTCTCTTTTGTTTTGAAAGTATAAAAATGCATTTAGTGAAAATTTGAAATTGCTGCGTCACTAAGAATACAATTTAACTCTGCTAAATTCATAAATGCTATAAATCATTTCTGTCTTCAAAGTCCCATATATAACTGTTTATCATTCTAAAAATTACTAAAAGTTCTGTTCATTTAATCGTTCACTTTTTCAATCTAAGTCATTGATCACACTAAAAAAATTAACCGTAAACAATAAAAAAGATGACTTGTGCTTACCTTCCTCTCTCACACCAGTACGTTGTGGGCAGGGGAAATTATCCAAACGCAGCTGAGTATATTGCAAGGCGAGTTCCTGGGCCACAGCGAATGTCTGCAGTTTCTTCCTCACATGCCACTTTGCTTCGGAACTCATCTGAAGAAAGGTAAATTCAGTCTGAATAGATGTTCAATCTATTACGTCTATGCATTTGACTTCCATATGTTGTTATGTGGCAGCTCTACCAGGGCCTACGGTTTAATGTTCAGTCCAGTTCAGTCAGGCACAATCATGTTCATACATTTTAACCAAAATGCATAGAACATGATTTTGTTTTAAAAAAATAGATTTTCTTTATTGTTACAGAAAGTTGCTGCTTTAAAAGTTCAGAAGGTGAATTGGTGTGGCTTATTTTCATGTTTTTGAAAAAAAATAAGTTGGCATTATTTTACCAATAAAATGTTTGTCAGTATATCATAGTTTTCTTTATACCATCACGGATTATGAGGAGGGCCCCCAAAGTGCCTGTGCATAGGGGCCCCAAAGGGTATTAATCTGCCACTATGTATGGTAATCTACATGGGTGACCTGCATTTTTTACCTGTCTCATCGTATTATTATAAGTTTGTTTTTGCGCTTGGGCTTGTGGCTTAATTTAATAATAAAATATAGTTTAACTTTAAATTTATTTAATGGCTTTACAAAAAAACGCCACCTAGATAGAAGGCCTGACGGCGAACTCGGTTCTAAGTCGTGACGTCACGGTGAGCAGGCCGCCATTTACGAATCAGAGCGAGTTCGACTACGAGGTGATTTGTTTTGTGAATAACGAGGAGTGGACTTTTGACGCTATTTTAGTGTTATCTAGTGAATTTTTATTCTTTACGGTTAGGTTATTTATAAACTATTTCTTCGGAATGGTTTTCAAGTGCTCAGTAGTTGGTTGCAAAGGTAATTATGCCGGTAACGAGAATGTGTCCGTTTTCCGAAAGAGGCCGATTTGCGAAGAAAATGGGTGAGGAGTATTTCCAGAGCGAAGTTTACTCCAACAGCAAGTTCCAGAGTAAGTACATAATATCATAAATTGGAATTGTTTGATTTGTGGACTCATTGTGAGTTTAACCAACTCATTGTGCTAAAGATTTCGAATATTGTCATCATCCTTTCCCCTTTTATTCAATATCTATTACTAACAGGTATGCATAAAACACTTCCAACAGGAAGATATTTTGTGACTTTCTTGTGGATCCAGTCCCTATCATAAGTGCATTAATAGTGATTGATATTAATGTATTTTTGAATGTATACGTGAAATCGTCACCTTTAAAAAGGGTTGGAAAATACAGTTTTCCCATTCAAGTTGACAGTATCAGTGTGATCATTGATTTGGTGAATCAGGTTGAAGTTTTGGTTGATCAAGAAGGCCATCCAGACAGTAATTTTGATAAAATGAAAATTGAACTTTTAGTTGATACCTTAAAAATTCTTGAATCAACCCAGAATTCAAGCAAAATAAAGTTCCTGGTCGAACAATTAAGACTCCTGCCTTGCCATCTAAGTAATTATAGATATTCTTGTCATTTTTTGATTTTTTCATGTTTGTTTTATACAATTTCACCACATGCATACAAATTTGTGAGAAGTTCCAGTCTCTTTCTTCCTCATCCATCAACCATTCGTCAACTGTGCTCTAGTTAATTTTAGTCCCTAGAAGGAAATAAACCATTTCCTTTCTTATGCGAGACGTATGATTTGCAGTTTAAGTGAATCTGAAAAGTTTGTCACTTTAATGATGGACGAAATTCATTTGAAGCCATTTGTGGATTACAAACATGGTAATATAGTAGGATTTTGTCCTAATTCGATTTCTGTGGCAACAACTGCATATGTGTTTATGCTTTCCAGTTTGTTGTCAAGTTTTAAAGAGGTGATTCATATTCTACCTGTTAATATGTTAAGTGCTGAGGATGTTTTTCAGATATTGAAAAAAATAGTTCTTGAATTAGAGACAATAGGATACAGAGTTGTTTGTGTAGTTTCTGACAATAATGCAATTATGTAATAGAAAAGCAGTTTCTAAATTTTCTGTCCAGAATAAATTAAATATATTGTATCCCCACCCAAGCGATAGCTATAGACCTCTGTTCTTTTTATTTGATGCTGTGCATATAATTAAATGCATAAGAAATAACTGGTTAAGCACCAAAAGTGGACAGATTCTTGTTTACCCAAGATTTGAACATCCTGAAAATGTTGGTACTGCTTCATTCGATACTATTAAAGAACTTTATTCCTTTGAATGTGGAAATTTAATCAAGTATGGGTACTCCTTAACTATGAAGGCTCTGTATCCCTCTAACATTGAAAAGCAAAATGTTAAACTTGTTTTACAAGTGTTCAATGAAACTATTGTACAGGCTCTGAAACTGCTGGGTGAGTGAAGAGGTTTTAAATTCTGTGAAGAAACTGCAGAATTTATTAGAATTGTAAGTGACTGGTGGAAAGTAGTAAATGCAGGTACCCCTTTCAAAGGTGTAAGATTAAACAATTATTTTCAGATGCCAATGACTATGGAATCAGAAGGATACAAATATTTGGGAAAAGTTTATGATTGGTTAGAGGTGTGGAGTGATGTGGATGTTAGAATTGGCAAGCTATCCAAAGAGACCCTTCTTGCTTTCAGACACATTACTCATGCTTTAATGGAAGTTAATGATTATTGTGTGAAGGAACTTAAAATGAACTATGTGCTGCCTGGTAAATTACAAACTGATGACTTGGAAGCAAGGTTTGGCCAATATAGGCAGTTATCTGGATCAAACTATCATATATCAATTAGGCAGATTTATGAGAGTGAGACTAAGTTAAGACTGCAGAATGTTTTACCATTATGTGTAAATTCTAGGAAATATCGAGTTGTTTCTATAAGTGATTTCAAAGAAAGTGAAGTTGATATAGAAGTTGAGGTAGGAGAGACACAAGAAACAGAACTTAAATTAGATATTAATGTTGAATATGTAGAATTAGAAAGTGTTAAAGAATATTTACCAGTATTAACATATATTGGTGGCTATTGTGCTCGCATGTTGCTCAAGAAGAGAAATTGTCCATCTTGTAGGGATTGGTATGTACAAGAAAACATCTTGGAAACTAATGAAGACCATGAATTAATTAGCTGTATAAGCCAAGGAAAATTATTGTTTCTAAGGGAAGCTACAGTAAATGCTGTGGTGTATACATATGTGGTCTTAAATAAAATAGTAGGGGGTGTAGATGAGGAAAAATTTCTAGATGTTCCTAATCATAGGCTAGTTCTTCATAATCATGTAATAAATCTTTTGAATGGGGATGACCATTTAAATGAAATTATTTGTGAGGAAAATCATTCATTTGTTGAGGGAATGAAAAAAATAGTATTTGTTGCATGCAATATTCTATTGAAAAATTATTGCAACATGAAACGTGACAAATATAGCAATCTGTCAAAAAGAAAGTTGTTGACTTTTACGAAATGATTGTGATAAATGTTGTTGAAGATTGTATGTATTGATTTTCCCATTGTATTTTCTATTGTAATAAAATTTCTTTGAAAAATTTCGTGGATTTATTATCATCCCTCAATGAAATATGCTGTAAATTTTTCAACGATTAATTAATGTCTTGTTGTAGTTAAGTAATATAACAATTTTAAATGAATTTTTCATGGTTCAAATGTTTCTTTATATATTCAACGTTCTTCTAATTGTTACCAAAATTTACTGGTACTACGTACATATAAATGGCAAATAGCGTGATGCTGATATAATTTAGCAAAAAACAGAATTAGTAAACCAATATAAGAAGCAAGAAACTGATTCAAACGGTACAAAGACTACGGCTGCGATGCGCGTATGCGTTGCCGTAAGCCTGCGGGTTATGACGTCACATTTTTGTCGTCAGGCCTTCTATCTAGGTGGCGTTGGTTGTGGGCAGGGGAAATTATCCATGCTGCCTCTTCCAAACGCAGCTGAGTATATTGCAAGGCGAGTTCCTGGGTCACAGCGAATGTCTGCAGTTTCTTCCTCACATGCCACTTTGCTTCGGAACTCATCTGAAGAAAGGTAAATTCAGTCTGAATAGATGTTCAATTTAAAAAAAAATTGTAATAAGGCTGAGAACAATTTTAGACGTGCATAAATAGATCATGTTGTTAATGGCTTATTTTACAGTATTTATGTACATACAAAGAATTTCTGATGAAGCCTAAAATATCTTGAATACAAATATGGAAGTAAAACATGAGTAGCATGGTAGTTGTGTTAAAGAAAATATGCACTGAACATAATGCTATTTTGATAAAAAGTTCCAATAAAAATATTACAACTTGAGGTCTCTTTTCCAATTCTAATTTTTAGGTCATTCATTCAGAATTTTTGGAGAAAAAATAAAGTCAATCCAAATGCTGATGTGTTTTTCTCCATAGCAAAAAGATTAAGCAAACAATAAAAGAATAACATAAAATCATTCCCAGGGCTTGAGTGTACAGCTGCCCTGGGGTGCATTCTCAGAAGTAAATATATAAATGTTGGCATCAGGCGGCACTTTCTCTTGGAGTGGTAGTAACATTTTTGTATACATTTTTTAATATGAAAATTGAAATGAAATACAGTGAAACCTCTCTAAGTGGACACCTTCGTAAATTGTAGGAAATATTTGCCAAAGTCTTGCCAGAATTTATTCATGGCCCAAGTGAGGTTGGGCATGAGGAAGAAGTCTGGTAGGCGCTGGTCACTGTTTATGAAGGATTTTGCTTTAAGTTTGTATTATCATGGACCTAGAGCATATAGGTTCCTACAGAAAACACTTTGTCTTCCGTCAGTGAGGTCATTACAAAACTGGCAGAAGGAGGTTATAGTTCAACCAGGCATTGATAATAATGCTTTGGTTGTACTGAAGGACTATTCCAAAAACCTTACAGAGACTGATTTAGCTGTAGCTTTAGTTATAGATGAAGTTGCAATTAAGGAAAATTTATTTTATGATACTAGAATAGATAAGTGTTGTAGGCTTTTGTAATTATGATAATAATGTAACCAATTCCGTCATTGGAAATCAATGTTTAGTTGCTATGCTCAAAGGAATTAATAAGAAGTGGAAACAATGTTTAGGCTATTGGGTAACCCACAACAGCACAAATGTAGGTGTATTACAAAGCATAGTTTTAGATTGTATTCATAAAGTTAGTTCCTTAGGTTTTAAGGTTAAGATTTTGATTTGTGACCAGGGGCCCCACAATCTCAGCTTGTGTGGGAAATTGGGTGTGACCTTAGAGGTTCCTTATTTTGAGGTTGGTGGGGAGAAAACATATTTTATGTTTGATCCTCCCCATCTCCTTAAATCAATTCGGAATAATTTAGTGAAATATAATTTTAACTTTGATGGTAGTTTAGTTGAATGGTGTCATTTCAAAACATTGTTTGAGATGACTGATCCTCTTAAGCTTAAAATGATACCAAAGATTAAAAAGATCCACACTGATGTCAGGGCTTTTAAAAAAATGAAGGTTAAACTGGCATCTCAAGTCTTCAGTCGAAGTGTGTGTGTTGCCATTTGTGCTTATGTTGGGATGAAAAAACTCGGTAGCAACGCACTAAACACTGCTAATTTCTTTGAGTTTATGGATAATTTATTTGATACGTTTAATAGTAGTCAGTTAAGGCGCCATCCATTCAAGTATTGTTTTGCAATGATGGAGGGGAGTCCTCATGAGGAATTTTTAAGAAAGGCCCTCACAAAGTTAAAGGCCAACTATTTTTTTGGATGTAAGCGACAACCTGCATGCTTGAATGGGTGGCTCATTAGCATAAATAGTTTGTTAGGGTTGTATTCAGAGTTAAAGGATCGTTTTGGTATCCCAAAACTTTGCACCAGAGTTTTGAATCAGGATGCCTTAGAAAATATGTTCTCTGTGATCCGACAGCAACACGGGTGTAATACAATTTGGAAGAGGATTCAAGCATCTGTTGCTCACCTCTCTTTCCAAATTGTCTAATGTTAGTAATTGTGAGTTAGATCTAGAGCAGTTTTTAGTTAGGATTAGTGATTTCCTTTCTAAGAGTAGAGATAATTGTAGTAATAATAGTTGTAGGTCTGATTTTCAGAAAGTAGATGTTAATTTGAATGATGTTGTTGATGTTAATTTAGAATTAGAAGAGTTAAAAGTTATTTATTATGTATCTGGTTTTTTGTGTAAGATGTTTTTCAAGCGGCATGCTTGTTTATCTTGCAAGGAAGCAATGCTAAATCCTTCTACTACCTCGGTGACCAGCAAACATGAGTAGTTTTCTTATTTGAAGGGCTATGAGGAATTGGGTGGGGATTTTGGCAACCTTTTGCTGCCAAAAGATTATATCTTTTAGGCAATTAAGGACTGGGACTGTGCATTCCAAATTGTTTTCCCCGATGCCATCCATAAAGGGAGCATTGGGAAATATATTGAAGGAGTACTGAAAAGTACCTCTTCATATAACCTCCTTTCCCTACCCTGTGCAACATCAAGGGATTTAATGGTGGGATTATTTGTTAAATGCAGAATTTTTTGGGGGTGCGTTTTTACAATGAAATTGCTATTTGAGTTTATGTATGCCTGAATGTCCTTTCTGTATATTTTGTAAATATCTTTGTTTGTTTTTACTTTTGCCATATGAAGTAATGGGAAAGTATTGTGATCACGAAAAAAATCGACTTTGAGATTTCAATGGAATACACGTTTTGAGGTCCATAGAACACGTTTAGACTATTTTTGGAATGATGTCTGTGTGTATGTGATTGTGGGCGCTCTAACCCAAAAAGTACTTGTCATATTGACACCAATTTTCATATATAACACTTTACCATGAGCACAAAGAACTGATTAGTTTTTGGACAATAACGGTTAACTGGCAGTCGAGGTTTATTCGAAACCCGATTCGGTTTTTGCGATATTTCTCTGTTAAAACATCATTATTGTATATACAATTCTATACAAATGTTATAGAGAATGTAATTTACTACAACTTTCATTTGAAACAATTTTCCATAGCAGTTATTGTTTAGGAATTATTTATAAATAATCGGTTTTTTTGTTTCCGTCAAATATCTCCTTAAAAACATCGTTATTGGTAATCTTTGTGAGGACCAAAGTTGTAGAGAATAATATATAATAATTTTGCCTCATAATGCTAGTCATAATAATTTAAATATCTATACCCCAAATATGGAGAAAGTCGTGTTGGCCACATCAGATTTTTTTTTATTGTAGACCGATCAGCTGCTATGGTTATGTACTCTCTTTCTAATCCTAACCTAAGATGTCCACAAACAACCATGCCCGAAACGGTTTATCTTGTAAATATGTTTTTTGTATCTTGTATCTATATTTTAATATGAGTAAAATTTGCTATATGCAAGCACTACGTATATTATTACGTAAAAGCACATAGATGTTGTTCAAATCTATGGTCTTTGGTTTTTACGTGTTTTTCTATATTTCATGCATGTTTTTATATGTAGTAATGTACCGTCCAGTTTTTTGTAATTTCATTGATCCTATTTTATTGCTTTAATTTTTCTTCGTTGTAGTTAATAAAATGATGTATTTCATACTTTGATCCATAATTTATACTGTTTTCAGAGATTACAATTGAGGTATACTCAACTGCATACGTTGTATTTATATTACTTTTAATCATGTTAGTGAATAAAATATGTTTTAATTAACTTGAATGGAATGGAGAATTGCGTTAATGAGTATTCAAGTGATTGGTTTCTATGAAGCAGGAAAGCACACTGAGATTTGAATTGCCGCCAACGAAACAAATTGGCCACCAGAGTGCAGCACTGAAAATTGTATTACCATAGGCCTTATGGGAGTCGTTCTTAATGCAGACACGGGGTGCCCATAAGGTTAACCTGCAATACTAGCGCCAAATGCGGCCATATTACAAATTAAACAAATAATTCCCTCAGAGGTTAACCTGCGAGACTAGCGCCATTGCGGCCATATTATAAATGAAAGATGATGAATAATTCAGTGGACACGTAAACATCGGCACAACATACTTCAAAAATAACCACTTGAATAAATATTATCCGTAATTATTACCCATATCTTTATTATTAAGTGAATTAGCCGTTTATAAAACTTTTAAGAGTTGATTTTGGCGAATGAAAAACCAAAACAAATCGGACATGCAGAACCGTTTAGTTCAACCTTTGTCATGTATAGTAATGCACTATAAAAGAAGTAATTCCGACACCATATATTTTAACAAATCACCATCTTAATAAATTAGCTATGCATAAATTGATTTTGGCGTTTGTAAAACTTCTAAAACTTAAATCTGACATGGGGAACCTTTTCGGTCAACCTTTCACATGTATATGTATATACATCAGATTCTCATGAAATGCACTATGAAACAAGTAATTCCGATGCTATGTATTATAACAAATCACCATCTTAATAAATTAGCTACGCATGAATTGATTTTGGCGTTTGTAAAACTTCTAAAACTTAAATCTGACATGGGGAACCTTTTCGGTCAACCTTTCACATGCAGATGTATAGACATCAGATTCTCATGAAATGCACTATGAAACAAGTAATGCCGGTGCTATATATTTAACAAATCACCATCTTAATAATTTAGCTACGCATAATTAATTTCGGCGTTTGCAAGGTCCATGAAAGTCATTTCATTCAAGAGAAGCACTTGCATGTAGAGTTGGAATTTATGTTCGAGGAACCTTTAGTAAAATCCACTAATATATCTTTATTTTTTATTTAGTTAGACACGGGTAATAACCCAATTACAATTTAACAAAGGTTACAAAGAAATTCTTAAACTAGAAAAGTATAAAGCATAATACCTTTTGAACATCATAATATAATTACAAAAGTTTAGCCCATCCAATTATGTCATCTAAATCATTGTTTGATGGCAATACATATACATAAACTATAAATTACAAACATCACCATACAAACTTTAAAATAAACATTCAATACGAACATTAAAACAAAAAGAATAACCTTGGAAACAAATATTTAAAGAAACTCATAGATATAGGAGTCAGCATTTAAGTGTTTTATTACAGGAATGGTACTATTAAATGTCTATCTCACTTCTAAAATGGTTTGCAGTTTGTTGTACTCTATTTATTGGGCTATGAAATGCATAATTCTGTTTGTGATATTGACAAAAAATGGAAAAGAATCACGTACAGAATGACTTGGTACTCTTATATTGATTAACTGTAGTAGTTCAGGGACATCTATCAAATTATTCATTAACTTATAAATAAAGATTAAATCAAATTTAGTTCTATTAGAAGATAAGGGAGATAATCCTAATTGATATAAAAGTGATTCATAGCATACATTATTATCGCGATTACCCATTTTCCAATATACATGCCTTGAAAATTTTTGCTGTACCCTTTAAATAAATTATTTTTTTTTATAAGGTGACCAAATAATACTTGAATAATCAAGATGCGAATGTACTAAAGATATATACAAAATTTTCAAGGCATGAATAGAAGTAAATAACTTTGTAGATCTTATTATAAATACTAATAATTTCAGCGATTTCAATGTCACAAATTCCAAGTGATAAGAAAATGATAAAGTTGAATCAAAAACTACTCCCAAATCTTTTATCGATTCAACTTTGGGTAACCTCTCACCATCTAAAATATAAACAGAATTTAACGGACATTTTATTTTGTTAAAAGTAATACTTGTGCATTTCTCTACATTTAAATAAAGCATATTACATTAAATAATATTTAATACATTATGCTTTGGATATGATAGTGGATTTCTAAAGTATTTGATCATAATACTTCCCGAGGATCATGATTTTTCAACATCAATAAGACAAGCCTGAATAACCACTGCATTTCATCTTAATAATTTAGCTACGCATAAATTTATTTTGGCGTCTGTAAAACTTGTAAAACTCAAATCTGACATGGGGAAACTTTCCGGTCAACCTTTCACATGCATGTGTATAGACATCTGATTTTCATGAAATGCAGTATAAAATAAGTTATTCGGACACTATATAGTTTAACAAATCACCATATTAATAATTTAGCTACGCATAAATTGATTTTGGCGTCTTTCAAACTTTTAAAACTTAAATCTGACATGCGCAACCGTTTCGGTCAACCTTTCACATGCATATGTATAGACATCAGATTTTCATGAAATGCACTATGAAACAAGTAATTCCGACACTATATATTTTAACAGATCTTAAATATTTAACTACTCATAATTAATATCGGCGTTTCTAAGGTCCGTGAAAGTCATTTCATTTAAGAGAAGCACTTGGAATTTATGTTAGAGGAAATTTTTATAATATCCACTAACATATCCAAAGCATATTATATTAAATAATATTTAATACATTATGCTTTGGATATGATAATGGATTTCTAAAGTATTCCTGAGGATCATATATATTGTGGCCGACTTTTTATTTCCCTTGCCTGCCAGGATAATTGACTACATCAGAAACAGAAATGAAAAGGAGGCAACAAAAATCAGAGGTGGCTAGAAGATTGATAAGAGAAGACATGACTGATGGGGAGTGAGACAAAGCCGAAATACCTCAAAGAGATTTCAAATTGTTTTATGTATATACTTAGAGGTATACTGTAATTATGTGATTTTAGTCCAAGTAATTAAATAAAAAAGTTGTGAACTGCATGTGTTTTAAACTGAATAAAAAGTGGTGTAAAATTTTATCTGCAATAACATGGGATTATATATTTTTGTAATGCATTTGTTCCAAATTTCACTTCAAAACCACCTCTGCCTGAGATTGTCTCAGAGTCCAACCTGGTTGACTGACTCGGAAATGCAGTCTGTGAAATTCAGTGGTTATTCATGCTTTTCTTATTAATGTTAAAAATCATGTCGGAATTATCTGTTTCATAGTGCATTTCATGAGAATCTGATGTCTATACATATGCATGTGAAAGGTTGACCGGAAAGGTTCCCCATGTCAGATTTAAGTTTTAGAAGTTTTACAGCGCCAAAATCAATTTATGCGTAGCTAAATTATTAAGATGGTGATTTGTTAAAATATATATTGTCGGAATTACTTGTTTCATAGTGCATTTCATGAAAATCTGATGTCTATACATATGCATGTGAAAGGTTGACCGAAACGGTTGCGCATGTCAGATTTAAGTTTTAAAAGTTTGAAAGACGCCAAAATCAATTTATGCGTAGCTAAATTATTAATATGGTGATTTGTTAAACTATATAGTGTCCGAATAACTTATTTTATACTGCATTTCATGAAAATCAGATGTCTATACACATGCATGTGAAAGGTTGACCGGAAAGTTTCCCCATGTCAGATTTGAGTTTTACAAGTTTTACAGACGCCAAAATAAATTTATGCGTAGCTAAATTGTTGAGATGGTGATTTGTTAAAATATATAGTGTCGGAATTACTTGTTTTATAGTGCATTCCATGAGAATTAGGTGATTATGAATCAGTACATTTCATTACACGTCAACGAAAGAAACCGTGAAGGTCCGTAAACGCTAACTAGCAACATATATAGCAGTCTAGGCTCTTATGGGCCAAGGTGGGTAGAGTAAAGGCTGATTTACACATAGCAGACTGTGCACCGACTGGGCGCCGACCGTGCACCGACCGTGTCGTTTCATTGAGGACCGCGAAGGGGTCCTTTCCATTTGAATTGTACGGGACGGACTGTTTTCGATTTACACATGGGGGACTGCACGTAGACCATGCCCCTACCGTGTTCCTACCGAGCACTTCGAAAGAGCTTCCTCAAGGTCACGACGCGACACGGTCGGCGCCTGGTCGGTGCGCAGCCTTGTATATGTAAATGGTTCGACGTCGCCGATTTTTGGTGATTCGGCTCTTTTCGCCTCTACGGACATGCACGAATGTCTTCAGTTGAGTTCAGTGGAGTCGTGCGAATAGTCCGTTTTCTGTTGTAGAGAGATCATATATGAATATGGATGAAGAAACACTCATTAATTTAGTGCAAGGAAATGAATGTTTATATAATTTGGAGCACAAAGACTATTATAATTTTATATAATAATAGCCGTCATCCGTTGGTTGGTTGATCACGGTATGCAAACGCCAATAACTCGAGAAATAATAATGATAGAAATTCGAAATTTGGTAGAGATGCTTTATTAACACTTGTTCAGGTGATGATGAATTTAAATCGTGAAAAAATTCTTTGGTTCGTCTCCAAGAGAGGCATTTCCTTTTCCCATTACTTTACATGTAAAACGCGATTTTTCGACGTGCAGGCTTTTATTCATTTGGAAATTAAAATTAGAAGAAATTAACAGACGACCTTCGGATTTGAACCATTTTGAAGAAAAATTTATGAAGTTTCTTATTCCGTTCGTCTTTTTTCGCCCACAATTCGAAATATTCCATGTTAAACGTTTCATTTGCATATTTTGTGGAAATCTCGCCATTTTAACGTGATGTTGCTATGTCGACCATTATCATTGTTAGGTTCATTACGTGAGAGAGAGAGAGGAAGGAAGGGGAGATATTGGCGTGTTTTGTGGAAAATAAGTATATTAAATTAATATAAAAAATTTTAAGTATCAACAGTGTCATTTTAGAAAAATTGGAAATAAAAAGCATTCTTAAATTAAATTCTTTGTAAACCATACGTGCTTACGAATTTATATTGTTATTCCTCTAATTAATTTCGTAACAATGGCCGAAGTTTGGAAAAGAATATAAATTAAAATTCAATTAAAATTAAATGGACATTTAAAACTGTTAACAGGTAATTTTCGAAGAAACAACAGTGGATCTTTTAATGAACTGATTTGTTTTTATAAAAGGAATTTTGGTGCTTATTTAATACAGAGTAAGTTCCATTTAAATCTAATAACAGTGGCTATTATAGTTTGAAGAAAGAACTTTATTTATTCACTCTACAGAATGAATTAATTTTAGGCTAGCATTGCCTATTATAAAAGGAGTTACTTTGGAATTTACAGTATGTAAAGTGGAAGTTGTACTGAATTGACTCAAATATATTTCAAAGCAAAAATCAATTTAAAACTATTGAAAGTTGTTGTTTCGGAAACTGAGAAGTCCAGAGTGGTGAGCGGACGCTAAAGGATATTTAGGTACATTTTATTCCAAAATCTATTTAAAGTATTATCAGAGGCAATTCAAGATTGAACCAATTATTTGGAACCGGAATTCTGCTTATTTAATGAAATTGAAATCCTAATGCTATTTAAAAGTAATAACAATGGCTATTTTAGTAGAAAGAAATGTACTATTTTATTCACTAGGAATTTCTGTGAGATTTTAGTTAATTAATTAAAACAGACATAATATAGAAATATTCGATGGTTAAAACAGTGCACACTTTTATTCTTGCGATTTTTACATGTTGCATTGACGAAAATTTAGATTCATTAAACCCGTTGAAATTCAACGGGCACTTATGCTAGTCATTATAATAAAAGAAAATATATGGAAAGGAATAGCAGGAAAACTCTCTGCTAAAGGTTAGTGAAATTCGCATTTGAAGATACTAAACTGCCCTTTCTTTCATGCAAGATTTCTTCGTCTTCTTTTCTTCTTCTCCTCTTCATATAACAAGTAAAGCGAGCAAGCCACAACTACATCCTGCTCTGAAGAATCCATAGCGATCTCTGAAATCAGGAGGGAGAACGGTAGGCGCACGGTCGGTGCGCAGTCTGTTATGTGTAAATGTAAGTGACACGACACGGTCGGTGCGCGGTCGTCTCCCCGTCAGTGCACAGTCTGCTATGTGTAAATCGGCCTTAAAGGTGGTCTCATTGTCAGCTGAAAGTAGTGGAGTGAGTGAGTGACGTCACAAGGTTCCTCGGGCGTATGGGTACCATAGGAATCATCGTGTAAACACGTGTATTGAAGCGATTTAAGAGATTTAAGTAGCAGTTCGGCATGGTTCAGCGGGCGTTGCTTGTTTATTAGTTCTGTGTGATAGATTTGCGGACTTAATTGAAGCAGAAATGCCAGGAAAAAGGTGTTCCGTCGCTGTGTGTTCTAACAGTTTTTATAAAACGAGAGAGCTAAGTGGCGAGAACCATATTGGCTCCTTTAGTTTCCCAAGAGATCCTCATACGAGAAAATTGTGGGTAGAAGCGTGCAAGAGGAAGGATCATTGGAATCCAGATAATGGGCACGTTTGCTCTAAGCATTTTAAAGAAGAGGACTTTGAGAGAAATTTGATGGCCGAGATTAATGTATCGAGACAGAAAAAAATATTAATACCAGGAAGTATACCGTCTCTGCATTTATTGCCTTGCCACAGCATTAATCTCAAAGGTGCTACTCCTCGAGCAAAGCGACAGAAGATTAAGGAAAAGAAAGCCACCGTGAAAGTTATATTTGAAGAGACAAAAGATAATGCTGAGGAGGAGTGTGCAAACGTCACGATGGTAAGTACAAATAATGTAAGACGACATGAATGCAACTGATTTTTCTCTTGCTATGTTGTAAAAGTTTTGTTTTATGGCTATTTTCAGCAAAGTATAGAGGAAACAATGGAGGAAAAATACGCTGCTCTTCTCAAGGCCCATGAAAAATTGCTTGAAGAGTACAATGTAGGTTTATAGTATATGTTCTTAATATATGTGTATTCATTTCATTGAGAGAAGGCTGATATGGTTACACTGCAATTGTGCTATTCACTTTGCTTACAGTCCTTAAAACTTAAATATGAAGAAAATATTGAAGCTCTTCAGAAGTAGGTGAATGAGAGGGAGGCTTTGGCTGGTGTGAGAGTGAAGGAGGTGCTGTCAAAAATTTTTACTGAAGGCCAGATAGCCCTCTTACTTTCAGGCAAGAAGCAAGTTAAATTGTGGACAGTTGAGGAAATGGGGATGGCCTTTTCCATCAGGTATCTCAGCAAAAGGTGCTACGTTTACCTAAGGAATCAGCTGAAGTTCCCTCTTCCAGGTCAGTTTATGAGTTAGCTTCTGGTATAACATGAGTATACAATTGTGTATGTGAATACAATGTACTAATTTTGTAATGAATGAATATATGATTAATATTTAGAATAGCGTTTAGTTAAATACCAAGAGAAATGCAAACAATATACATTTTGACTACTGTTACAGTTGCAATGGAAAACATTTTTCCAGTAAGGGTTTTAATTCTACTATAGTCCTATACCTATTCTCTGTTCCTTATTCTCTTCTATCATTTGGATTTATTAATGTATCTCAGGAATATCAACACTGCAACGATGGGCCTGTAACATTAATATGAGGCAGGGAATATTGGAAGATGTTGTAAAAATCATGGAAGTGGCCTCCCTTACCATGACTCCTCTTGAAAAACTTGCATTCTTCAGTTCGATGAAATGAAAGTGGAAGAAGTTTATGAGATGGATAAAAGAGGTTTGTGTGCTTCAATGTCACAACGTTTATCATGTTCAGTTATCCATTAATTTTATTTTTCTTATATAATCACATTAATTTCTTTTCTTTCAGCTGATGAAGTGATTGGGCCTCACAAACAAATGTTGGTTGTGATGGCCAGGGGGTTGGCTTCCCAGTGGAAGCAACCGGTATATGTTAACTTTGATGTTAAAATGTCCAAGAATATTTTGGAACATTTACTGACTGCCACCACTTCCGTGGGCTACACAGTAGTAGCTGTGGTTTGTGACAATGCTGGCTCAAATGTAGGGCTTTGGAAACAATTAGGCGTGTCGCATGAGCACAGCTGGTTCTCTTTCCAAGGCAAAAAAGTATATTGCTTTTCAGATGCTCCTCACCTTTTGAAGCTCCTCAGGAACCACTTCATAGACTCTGGTTTCATTTTAGGAAATGGCCAGATTATAAGCTGTGATCCAGTGCGGGAATTAATCCATCAGACTGGAAGTGAGATTTCATCAGTGTTTCGTCTCTCTCCTTCTCACATCAACTGTGAGAAGCATAGGAGGCAGAATGTGAAGCTGGCTGCTCAGCTTCTGTCTCACACCACTGCCACAGCTTTAAGACATTACAATGTAGGTGAAAGGGAGCAAAGGTTGCAGGTTGCAGATTTTATTGAGAAGGTAAACACCTGGTTTGAAATTTTCAATAGTCGTGTGCCCTTTGCTAGCCATAAAATTAAAAGCGCTTTTGGTGTGGACCTGGAATCTCAGGTGGCTGCTCTTGATGAGTTCCATCAAATGATTTCATGTATGAGATGTCCAGGTAAGGGGACTTTGCTGCCTTTCCAGAGAGGTATTTTGATGTCTATTTCCTCACTGAAAGACATTTCATTATCTTAGGACCTCTCATGAAATAAGTTATATTCTAACGTGCAAGCTCAATCAGGATAGTTTGGAGAATTTATTCTCACAACTAAGACACAGGGGAGGGCTTAATGACCATCCTTCACCATTAAATGCTCTCATGAGACTGAGAATGATTATTCTGGGGCGAAATCAGGGAGTTGTTAGAAGAAATAGCAACACTGATATTGCCTCAGAAGAATTTGTTATGGAGAAGGTGTTGAGGTTGAGTGGTCTAAAGGCCTCTAAGACCAACGGTAAACATGAACCTCATTCATCTGATCCATCTAGTGAACAGTCAAGCGACCCTTGTGACCCCTCTACTGGTCCATGTCCAAGTGTTCTAGAAGAGGCAACCAAAGATGGCCTCTTTTACTTAGCTGGGTGGGTGGCTAAGAAATTTCACCAGAAGCATCCTGAATTAGGTAGTCACACTTACAAACTAAATTCAGATCATAACTACAGCTTGCCATCCTGGATTAGTCACTTATCATTTGGTGGTCTAATTGAGCCCAGTAAGTGGTGGGAAGAGCAGGTCATAAAATTTGAAACACTCTTCCAGAAACACTGCAAAAAAAGAAAGATTATACGTAAGGGTGTTACTAAAAACTATTTAGAAAAATAAGTGCTGATACTGAAATTCCCAGTGAAGTAATGAAAGCACTGATTCTACAAAGAGTTTATATCAGATTAAAATTCATGAACTCAGAAATGACATCACAAAAATTAGAGCGGAAGAATGAGAAAAAAATCAAAAAAATTACCTCCTAACAACTCAATGCTCTGTTCTATTTTCTATCATAAATTTGTAAAATTTTATTGTATGTACAAATGGGAATACCTACTCCTGTTAAAAATTGTGAATCATGAATATTGTTACTCATATGTGTGCAGAACTTTTTTCAATCGTTCTTCCACTTTTAATTTTCTTTCTAGCCACTAGGTGGCTGATGTTCTTATTGCGCAGTCTCCTCACGAGAGTGCACCCTACACATTTTTCTCGTGTCGGTTCTCATGCTCACTCTCTCTCTCTCGTGTCTGTCCGTGCATGGTCTCCCCCGCCTCGCTCGTGCCTTTTGTATTCATTGCTTTGTGCTTTATGTACTGCTTGTGCCATATTCAATACTTTGTGCTTTATATATTGCTTGCGTTATGCATTGCCTTTACTTATGCATTGCTTTTTATTTATACAGTCCACTGACTAATAAATTGTTACTATTTTTAGTTGATCTTTAACCAGCGTTTTGTTCTTTTTATTTTGTAAGAACAGTTCTGGTCCTTCGGGCCAGATATTTTTGGCAAGGAAGATAACGCTTAGAAGAAGTGCTTTTGTATCGTTACTATTCTCCAGTGGAGCACAGTTGTTTTCGTATTTTCTCGTCTCCTCTTCTGACTCATCGCCGTGGCTGCCAAGCTTTTGGACTTGTGTGACTCATCGGTAAGAACTTATATCATGCCATTGAACGACCATTTTAATAGGAGTGAACTTTTTCAACATAATTGCCGCTTATTGTTGTTGTACTTTGGTAAAGTTACAATACCCATTTTGTTATTTTGTGTGATCTTATAGACTGCTGTGTTTTATGCTATTATAAGTTACGTTATACTTAAGTTGTGACTTTATTCTTTAATTAAGAAGAAATTTTGGGAGCGGAAACTATTAGTTCACCATAAAACGTGGAGGTTTTGTGCATTCAAAGTCAGTACAATAGGGGTGAATTGATTTCGAGATTTTGGACCAATACTTTGAAACATGGAAAAGACAATCTTACAGCTACTCTATTAGAATAATGTAGGGAGGTGCTTCATTCATACTGGACAGTTTTCCTAAGCATGCATTTCTTAGTTTTGGAGAAACCGGATGTCACTAAGACGGACTATTTGAAAGACGATTTCTTTACGCGACGTGAAGGGGACTACATTGATTCTTGTTCGAAAATAGTGAGATGTATTTCAAATTTACAATCTCCGACAGAATCTAAAGACGAAGTGTCAAACTGCAGTGTTAACATTAGTATACATTCTCAACTTCCAAGGATAGAACTTCCCACTTTTTTGGATAATTTATTGGAGTGGGAGAGCTTTCGAGACCAATTTAAAAAACTTGTACATGAAATTCCACAGCTTTCTAATGTGCACAAGTAACTTTATTGAAAACGCACTTACACGGAGCTGCAGCAGAAGTAATTGAAAATACACCTGTCACTAGTGCCAATTACCAAGGGGCATGGGATGACCTCGAGAGGCGCTATGTGAGTAAAAGAATTCTTTCTAATTTTCATATGAAAAGTCTATTTGAACTTCTACCTGTGCAAAAGCCCACCTCAGCTGAACTTAAACGAGTTCTAGATCATATCCGTCAAACCATACGGGCTTTTCAGAATCTCAATAAACCGATTGAACAGTGGCATGAGTGGTTCATTTTTTTGCTTATGAGAAAACTTGATTCGTCTACTCGTCTCTTCTGGGAGTTGTCACTAGCTGATACGACTACAGTCCCAAAATTCACGCTTTTGTCTACTTTCTTGGAGACTAGAATCCATGCCTTGGAGGCATCAAGAGAAATGAACCCTCTTAATATTTCTCCACCTAATCACAAAGTTAGACGCGATTCTGTTGGCAACCATAAGACAGTTAAACAGCGATCTTTAGTTAACACTGCATCAACGAAACAATCAAGAAATTCCTCGTGATGTCACTTATGTTCGAAAGGACATTTCTTGAACTATTGTACCATTTTGAAGGGGCTAAAACCCAGTGAGCGCAAGGAGCAGGTTCAGAAACTATCGCTTTGTTTTAACTGTTTGTATAATCAGCATTCCACTAAATATTGTAAAACTTCATCCCGATGTTTAGCATGTGATCAAAAGCATCACACTTCGCTTCATGAATCTTTTGTCTCCAGACCACAGGATCAGTCTCAGTTCACTTGGAATAGCTCTTCTAGGACGGAACCAATCGTCACGCCTTCTTCTTCATCACCTCCAAACCCCCAAATGTTTGCTCTGCTTCCACTAAGAAAGTTGTCCTTTTAGCCACTGTCAGACTAGAAATTGAGTCGCTGTGACATTTTTCCCTGCCCTCGGGACTTTGTCCACAATCCCGATGGACTTAGTCCACAATACCGAGGTATGTCGATCAACAAAGCCCGAACTAATCGCCCCTCTGCTGGACGCCGCTCCGCTGAGATGCCGCAGACTTTTCTGGGTGTCTAAATATATACCCTAAAAGGGGTGTCCTCCCTCCAGTCCCCTTCCAGCTCAACGAACTTTAAGACTGGAACCACAAATCCAAATACTGCCCTTCAAATGTTCGCCAATCACGACTCACCATTTCAAAATTCCAGAGTCACCTGTGAACCCCTCCCCTCTTCCCCTGGAACTCTGTTCGAGGCAGTGAGCGGGTTATCGCTTTCTCTGACTCTCTTCCTAACCGCAGCAGGAGAACAACTCCTCACTGCATGAGATAGGCTAACCTCGCCTGAACTTTCCAGTGAAGTCAAAAGTGCCGAACCGCACAGTGAATTAAATTGTGAGAATTGTTATTTTGTTATTTTATTGTGGTATGGTTAATAAATTGTTCTCTATTAACCAAGATTATTTGTGTAAATTGTAATCTATGTCGCATAGCCAATTGTTATTGCTTCATCGCCTTCTGGAAAGACTATAACTGCACGAGCTTTACTTGACACAGCAGCAGATTCTTCTTTTGTGACCGAAAGGGTTGCTCAGGCTTTGCAACTAAGAAACGCAAAGGTTCGTGTTCCTGTAGCAGGAGTTCAGGGTTGTGAAGCCAGAGTATCTACGAGTCTAGTGAATTTATTCATTATATCAAAGTGTAGTAGATCATTTGGCCTTCATGTTCAAGCATTGATACTTAGAACTTTGACTAACCTAACTCCGTCTCATCATATTGAACTTCAGCATTGGCCACACTTGAACGGTTTAACTCTTGCTGACCCAGAATTTGCTACTCCATCCAAAATTGATCTTATTCTAGGTGCTGATGTTTGTGGACCATTACTTTTGAATGAAGTTTGCCACGGGCCTACAGGTTCGCCTAATGCCAGATTAACTCCATTTGGGTGAATACTAATGGGCACTGTTTCATGTTCCCTTGAGTCATGTTTAGGGAGAAATTCTGCCTCCGTCATGCATATTCAAGCCCATGATAGTATGCTATATGATCTTCAAAAATTTAGGGAAATGGAGGAGGTTTCTTTGGATTTTCTTATGTTCGAAGAGGATATTGCTTGTGAGAAGCACTTACAAAAAACTCATTCGAGGGATGATGAAGGACGATATGTAGTGCGTTTACCCTTCAGAGACAATCATTTACTGAGGTTAGGTTCCTCTCTTTCATCTGCTTTGAAATTATTTCCTAGTTCTAAGAGGTGTTTGGAAGGTCAACCCATAATGAAAGAGAAGTATAGTGAATTCATGTCGGAATATTTGTCTCTAAATCACAAGGAGGCTACTGAATGTAGTACTGATATTTATTATTATCTCCCTCATCATGCAGTGATGAAAAATCGGGATGCTTCTGGCAAAATTAGAGTAGTTTTCAATGCTTCCTTTAAAACGTCCATGGGTTATTCCTTAAATGACTTACTCTTGCCCGGACCTAGGCTTCAGCCGGATCTGTGGGTGATTTTGACTCGATGGCAGTTTTTTAGAGTCGCTTTTACCACGGACATCGTGAAGATGTTTCGTCAAGTACGTGTGCATCAAGATGATGGAAATTTTCAGAGAATTCTTTGGAGATTCAACTCCCTCGAGCCTGTCAAGGACTAAAAACTCACTAACGTCACGTATGGAACTGTGTCTGCACCCTTTTTAGCGCTTCATGTTTTACGTCAGTTAGCTCAGGACGAACGAACCAATTTCCCCTTAGGAGCACAAGCCCTTGAGGATCATTCCTATGTTGATGATATTCTTTGCGGTGCTGATGTTTTAGAACAAGCTTTTGAAGTCAAAAGGCAACTTATTTGTCTCTTGGAGAGAGCAGGTTTTCCCTTAAGTAAATGGGCGTCAAATGATTATAGGTTTTGCCCTGGAGAAAAGGGTGATCAGAAGGTTCCTACAGAAATCGATCAAGTCGCTACACTTAGACTTCATTGGTATCCAGTCGATGATGTCTTTCATCTTAGAATTGCCAATCCTTCGGACACTGTCACTTCCTTTACAAAAAGAATTGTTCTTTCTGAGATCGCTTGTCTGTTCAACCCGTTAGGATGGATGGCACCTGTTCTAATGTATGTTAAAATTTTCATGCAAGATTTATGGCTGGCTAACCTTGAATGGGATCAAAGTTTGCCTCCTAATTTGGCAGAGTCTTGGTCGAAGTTCCGCTTGTCTTTGCTAAAAATAGACTCAGTCAGAATACCTAGATGGCTTCAAGTGTCCCGTAGAAATTTATCGAATGTTTCTGTTAATGGATTTTGTGATGCCTCGGGACGTGCCTATGCAGCAGTAGTATACATTCGAGTATCAGACGTCACTCAAGGAATCTCTGCGAATTTGTTAGTGGCAAAAACTAAGGTTGCGCCGGTCAAAACAGTGAGTGTGCTGAGACTGGAGTTGTGCGCGGCTGTATTGTTAACACGTTTACTAGTGAAACTGCACAAGGGGCTTTGCTTGAAAGGAGTTCCTGTCTTCGCTTGGACGGACTCTAAGGTCGCCCTGGCATGGATCAGAGGTCACGCATCCCAATGGAAGCCGTTCGTAGCTCATCGTATGGCAGAAATCCAGTCTATGCTTGCAGAGATAAACTGGAACTACATAGGCACCAGCGACAACCCGGCCGATGTAGCTACATGTGGAATCAGCCCAGATGACCTTCTTCGATCGTTGAAATGTTGGCATGGTCCACCAGGAGGAGGCGGCCTGGTGCAGGGAGAATGGGTACCCGGATGGTTCCGAGAACGAGGAGCTCCGGACAGTGAGACTGAAAATCTTTCACGTCTCACGATCGTCAGACTTTGGTGATGTCTTCCTTCTTGTCTTTTGTGTTTATTACGCACCATTTCCTTGTGCTTAAGATTTTAGCACAATTTCAGGAATAAGGACTACCGCCACACTGGCCATGTTACCGCTGAGGAGCGTGCTAACGCCATGACTGCCCTGATTGAATGCTTGCAGTCTCGTTATTTTGGTCAAGAAATAGCTGACCTGAGATGATGCAACCCTTTACTAAGGTCTTTGCCTTTGCTGCCTCTGAAGCCCTTCTTGGACGAGAAAGGAATTCTTCGGGTGGGCGGCAGGATTAAGAATGCTGTTTTGTCCTTCGACGAGAAGCATCCCATAATTGTTGCAAGGCAGTGTCATTTTTCAGTCCTATTAGTCAGACATGCACATGCAGCAACGCTTCATGGAGGACAACAACTAACAAGATCCTACCTTGTGCAAAGATTTTGGATCTTGCGCAATCGGATTCTGGTCAGACAAGAGATAAGAGCTTGCGGCGTTTGTACCAGATTCAGTGGAAAGGCGACCATTCAACAGATTGGAGACCTACCATCCGAGAGACTGAATCCTCAAAAGCCCATTTTTATCCTCTGGTGTGGACTATGCCGGACCGGTTCATCTAAGGACTACGAAGGGCCAAGGATATAAATCTTATAAGGGCTACATCTGTCTGTCTATCTGCATGTCTACCAAGGCAATACACTTGGAATGTGTTTCTGACCTGTCTACTGATTCTTTTATTTTAGCTTTTCGCAGATTTGTCTCTCGGAGAGGTCGCTGCTCCAAACTATTCAGTGATAATGCCACCAATTTTCGAGGTGCTGACCACGTGCTGAGATCGATGTTTAAAACTGCTTCATCCTTCCATAAGAAGACGGCTGCTGAACTCACCATCTGTGGTACGGATTGGATCTTCAATTCTCCATACGCACCGCACTTCGGTGGTCTTTGGGAAGTAGGCGTTAAATCTACAAAACACCATCTCTGTAGAGTCATTGGGGACAAGATATTGACGTATGAGGAGATGTCTACTCTTCTCTCCCAGATAGAAGCCTGCCTAAATTCCTGCCCTCTCTCTCCCTTAAGCAACGACCCAAATGATCTTGTTGTCCTAACTCCTGGTCACTCGCTGTCTCTCTCTCTCGAGTCTCTGTCCGTGCATGGTCTCCCCCGCCTCGCTCGTGCCTTTTGTATTCATTGCTTTGTGCTTTATGTACTGCTTGTGCCATATTCAATGCTTTGCGCTTTATACATTGCTTGCGTTATGCATTGCCTTTACTTATGCATTGCTTTTTAATAACTAATAAATTGTTACTGTTCTTAATTGATCTTTAACCAGCGTTTTGTTCTTTTTATTTTGTAAGAACATATGTAAACCATCTTTGTGTTCATGACCTTATTTTTATTGTCGTTTATATTTGGTATTGTCAGAGCTACAAATATTATGGATCTAGGTGTATTATTTACTTCAGATGTTGATTTCAAGGAACACATTGAAATGATCTGTGCAAAATCTTTAAGGGTATTAGGTTTTATTAATAGAAACGTATGATTTTAAAGATGTTCAAACATAAAATAATTTATTGCTCTCTTGTTCGACCAATCCTCGAGTATTGTTCATCGGTTTGGTCACCTTGTTATAATACCTCCATTTCAAGAGTTGAAAAAGTGCAAAATAAATTTCTAAGGTTGTGTGCTTATAAATTACGGTTAAATATGGGGATTTTTCTTATGATTTTATGCTCTCCTTGCTGAATATACTCCCTCTCTCTATTCGACGCACCCACGCACATAACACTTCCTTCTTTCCACTTCACCAAGTCAGACTTTCACGTGATTCAAATCAACCGCGTCACGTGATCCAACGAACACAATTTGAGGGGAGGGTTCGTAGTTTCGAAACTAATTCATAGATGGCATGAAAGATCGTCAAAAGAGTGCCCATAAGAGTTAGCCCAGGCTGCTCGTTACCATTGTCCTTATGGGAGCTGCGCTTCCTGTTATTCTTCTATGCCATGAAATGCGAAATGAGCGAAAATGAGGGTGGACTCCTCATCCCCCCCCCCCTTCGCACGACTGGCTCCTGCGGGCCTCTGCGTGCGTGTGCGTGCCGGTGTCCGCACTTCTCCTCTGCTGGAAGGGCCCTCTGCCCTAAGGTAACCTCCGCCTCTTCGGCGGAGGGAGGTCCTCAGTCAGCTCAGTGGCCGAGCGCGGGCGACGATGGCGGTCCCAGGTGGAGCAGGTGTTCCGTCCCAGAAGGCGAAGTTCTGGGGAGGTCTTGAGGAGTAGCGCCGCGTAGTATTTCCGGGCCGCCACCGCCAACCGCTCATCCAGGGGGGGTACGCCCGCCATATCGTACGTGGCGTCATTGGTCACGGTCCACCCGAGGCTGAGGATGGACCTCAGGCACCTCCTCTCTGCCACGGAGAGCCGCTGGTGCGAGGACTTAATGATCCTCCCGCTCCACGCTGGAGACGCGTATAGCAGTGTCGGAGCCAAAACTGCGTGGTGGATGCGCAGCCTATCCCGGAGGGGTATTTGCGGAGCCCGTAGGAGCGGTGCCAGCGCCGCCCTTTTCCGGAGGGTCTTCCTGACAGCCTGTCGGACGTGGTCCCCGAACCGCAGCCTGGAGTCCAGTGTCACCCCCAGGTAGGTGGCCGTGTCCTGCCACTGGACCTGCACTGACTCGTCCGTGCCTGTGTGGAACAGGATTGCCTGTGTCTTCCCGGGGTTGATGGCAATGCGCCATGCCCTGTACCAGTCCAGCAGCCGATAGATCGCAGCCTGCAGGTACTTGGCCGCCAAGTGCTGCTTGAGCGACCTGGAGATGACCGCTGCGTCGTCCGCATACAGGGCGAGCATGGTGTTCCAGCCGAGATCCGTCGGGATGTCTGCCGTATAGATGTTGAATAACACCGGACCTAGGACAGACCCCTGCGGAACACCAGATGTTATGGTCTTCCGGGAAGACACGGCATACCGACAGGAGACCCTGAAGGTTCTATCCCTCAGGTAGGCCGCCACCAGGTTCTGCTGCCAGCCAGGGAACTGGAAGCGCCTCATCTTCAGCCGAAGGCCCCTGTGCCAGACGTGGTCGAACGCCTTAGAGATATCAAAGAAGGCTCCGGCCGATGAGCACCTCTTATTGAATACATCCACGATGAACTCGCAGACGCGGGAGAGCTGGTGGGTTGTGGCATGCTCCGTCCGGAATCCGAACTGCTGCGGGGGGAGGATGTCCCTTTCCGAGAGGAATCTCTGCAGGCGCAGAAGGAAGATCCTCTCGAAAAGTTTCCCCAAGCCATTAAGCAGGGAGATCGGGCGGTAGTTCCCGGCCTCGTTCTGGGGCTTTCCGGGCTTGTGCAGGCAGATGACTCGCACCTCCTTCCAGGTCGAAGGGAAGTGGCTCAGCCGCAGGCAAGCCGTAAATATTGCCGCCAGCCAGAACCCGAATGCCCGCGGGATCTGTCGCAGCACCTCATTCCGGATGCCGTCCACACCCGGCACCTTCCGGAGCCGGAGCGACCGCAGAGCTCTCCCAACGTTGTCTGGCAGGATGACAGGGGGCGCCTCGTCGTCAGCATCGGCAGCTTCCAAGGTGTTGGGAGGATGACCCGGCGAGAAGACCTCCTCTAGATGGCAAGCGAGGTGTTCAGCCTTCTCCTCCGGGGAGCAGGCGAGACCGTGCGGCGTCCTGATGGGCGGCTCCCTGACGGCAGGGTCCTGCCGCAATGCCGCGGCCATCCTCCACAGAGCGCCAGGGTTGGTGGAGATGCCAGTTAGCTTCCTCGCCCACTTCTTCTCCCGGTGGGCAGAGATGTCATCACGGATTTTGTGCTGCATCCCCAACAGGACCCGTCGAAGGTGGGGGCAGCCAGAGCGCTGGAAACGGCGACTAACCTTGTTCTTCTCCCGGATCTCCCGGAGGATGGGCGGGGGAAGCTCCAGGTAGTCAGGAGCGGTGACGACCCGGGTCGGGATTGCCGTATCTGCTGCGCGGATGAGGCGGGTGGTGATGTCCGCGACGCAATCATCTATGGCACCAGGCGATGACATCTCGGGGATGTTTTGTGGAAGGCTGTTTGTCAGATTAGCGCGGAAGCCATCCCAGTCCGCCTGATGGAAAAGGCGGATCTCCCTGGGGGGGAGCGCCTCGCCTTGGCACCCACGCTGACCAGCACCGGGTTGTGGTCACTGGCAAGGCATGGGATCGCAGAGGTGCGAATGGGGAAGCGTAGTCCCCTGTGGAGGGTGAAGTCCAGGACATCGCCGCTGCCATCATGGTGGAAGCGCGTGGGCTGGTATGGGGAAGCGATGCCCACCCCAGTCTGGTCCAACCAGCTTCGCAGCGCCTCTCCCCTCCCGTTCGTGGTGGACGAATTAAAATCCTGGTGCTTGGCGTTGAAATCCCCCCCCACCAGCACCGGCATTGGGGTTGCAAAGATGGCCCCCAGGTCTTCTGGGCGCATCCGCTTCGACGGCGGCAGGTAGCAGGAGACCACCCTCGTAGGGAGGCCTCCAATCTCCACCACCACCGCCGTGGTCTCAATGTTCCCCGTCGTCAGGAGATCCGCATAAGCCGGCACATCGTCCCTAACCAGAACAGCTGTCCCGCCCCCCCTGGTCATCACCGCATCCTCCCTGTCCCTCCGGAACACCCGGAACCCCGGGACTCTCCAAGACTGCCCCGGCCTCAGGAAAGTCTCCTGGAGGAGAGCCAGCATCACCCCCTGCCGCTGTAAGAAGGACAGCAGCTCCGGAGTCTTGCGAGTGATATTGCCCCCTGCATTCCAGAGGGCAATGGTACTGCAAGTCTCCTTCAGCTTACGGGCCATCTCGAGGTCTTTGCAGCTGTTGGAGCACCCTGCCCAGGGCCGAGAGCTGGGAGGACAGCGCCGTGGTGATGCCTATGAGGGTCTGGAGGACAGCGCCCAGAGGGTCGTCCTGCGGGTCCTTTGCAGCCGGCACACCTGGTGCTACGTGGGATCGCTGCCGCCGCCCCCGCGGTGGATTGACTTCTCCCACAGGTTCGCGCCACCGTTGCTGCTGCTGGGCAGGGAGGGGAGGATATTCCTCCGGCGCCTGTAGCGGTGGAGGTTCCCTCCGCCTTCCGGGTGCAGTTGGTGGCGCCTGGGCCGGACCGTTGACAACGCCGCTCCCCCAGGCGTTGACTCTCCCGTAGGAGGGGTGGGACTGCCGGGGTTGGGCTGGCAGGGGTCCCTGTTGCTGAGATCGGGGACGGCGTCTGGGCAGTCGCCTCTGCTGCACCTTCTCCATCTCCGCGGCGTAGATGCTGCAGGTCCTGGAGAACGCAAGATGTTGTCCACCGCAGTTGCAGCAGACGGGTGGTGCCGTGGAAGGCAGGGTACATGCCTTACCCTCGTGTGACCCCGCGCACTTATAACATCGGGGTGCCGAGTGGCAGTGCGTGGAGGCGTGCCCGAACCGGTTGCACCGGTAGCACATTTGTGGCGTCTCGTGTACAAATGGGGTGACATGCACCCTGCAGTTCCCTAAGTATGTCAGCCCGGTCAGATCTCGCGGCCGCCATTCCTGCGACGGCGTGACGGAGGCCACGTATAGAGGCAGGGGCTGCCGGTCCTTCCCCTTCATTTGGCGCACCCACTTTACCGGGACTCCGAGCAGGGCCAGGTCCTCGAGGATGTCCGCCTCTGGGGTGTATTCATCCTGGGTTCGAATGAGGTACGCCGACAGCCTCTCTGATTTGTCTCCCCAGGTGGACAGCTGGGCGCCCTTCTCCAGTAGCAGGGAGCGTACCGCCGCGAAGTCCTCGCCTGTCTTCAGGTGAAGACGCACCGCATCCCCCACCTTGGTGAGGGTGAAGGTGAGGTCCTTCACGGCCGGACGGATTAGGTTACGGAGTTCCCGCATGCCGGTGACCTCGTAGACCATGAGGGGCAGGGGCCGCTTCGCCTTAGGTGCTGGCGCCTCAGTGGTGTCCATGGCCCCTGCGCTGGCTGTGGACGCTTCCGTCTCATCCAAGGTTATTGGGATGAGCGGGGCGTAGCGGTTGCTGACCGGTACTGCCGCTGAGACGGCGAGGCATTGCCGCTTACTTGCAGACTCTTCTGCCGTGAGAAAAGGCTGCGGTCGCCTGGCGCTTAACCTGGGGTCCGCTGGGTGGGACCCTGCCGGAGGAACCGGAGGCCTGGTCAAGGTGGTAGCAGGAGCAGGGGGCTTTGGAGTGCCCGAGGTGCCAGGAGTTGCCTGAGTGCAAGCAGGCAGGGAGCCCGCCTCCCTTGCACTCATGGTGTGTGCTGCCTTCTCTTTCCCCGAGGGGAAGAGGATACTCGTGATGGCAGTTGGTAGTGTACCGGGTTGCGCCACAGTATGAGCCTTAACACCCTCCGTCGTCACCTAGGGAGTGGCTCGGGAAAGTCACTTATTCTCTCAAGAGAGCGGAACGCAGCAAGATCGCAAATAACGCTTTCTTACTGACTCTATGCCATGACCAGCCAACTCAAGGATTTTTATAGGTTTAAGTTACGCTTGGCTGCATTGCTAGATGTCACTGGAAGCGCTTCAAAATGAAAGTGGAGGAGGGGATGGGTCTCGTGGTTAAAGCCGTCAGTCGATGTCTGATCGTGGCAGTCATGGGGGAACGTGGTGGGATGTTAAGAGGCAGAAAGAATGTGTGCGCCGTTAATGGCTGTGATGGGCCAACAAAATTTTTTAATTTCCCGAGGACTGAAAAAGTGTAAGTTAATTTATAGTAATGAATATTTTACCTGTGAATGCTGAAGTGTTTCTGCAAGTTGTGTAGTTTATGAGTACATAGCTACATCAGTTGTTTTCCGAGGGAATGTCTTCATTTATAAGTGAAATTTAGAATTTTATTTATTCACACCGCTTTGAGGAAATACGTTTAACTAAATGAAGGGATTTGTAAGGCGAACATATATGTGTCATTGGTCTCTGCATTGATTGAATATGTATTGGTGGTTTGTTCGAAATATACATAAGTTTCGTCAATTAAATCGAGTGGAAAAGTTACTGCATAAATTATTACGTTCTGTAAATTATAAATTTCATATTTTCAGCTTCATTGTGAATTATTGTATGCTCTTGGAGATTCGTTCCTTACTCTTTAGGACGTAGGAATGAAATCATTCGTTTCATATTTATTTTTAAATAACTATGTCGATTCTTCTAGTCTTTTTGCACTTAATATTAACCCCTCGAACTGTGAGAAACTATCTTTAATTTAACCCTCCGTCGGGCGCAATATATCTGTGAGATATGGAGGGTGCAACATTGTTGATCTCTCAGCAGTGGGGCAGGCGACGTCTGTCTCCTCATGAGTTATTATTATTTGAATGTGATCATTTATTAGCCTCAAAAGAAACAAAAAGTAATAATTATCTGTGAGATACATTGCGCCCGATCGTGTTCCAGCAGCTATTGCGCCCGACGGAGGGTTAATAGAAACTTTCACAGCATATGATAGAATACAAATTTCTTTGTAAATATGTACATTTTCATTGTTCGATCTTTTCATTTTTATATGCTTTTTGTTGGGTAAACTAACTTAATTAAGATATTGTGCAACCTTTTATATTGCTGTATGTACACATATTTTCAATTCTTGTGATTTAAAATTATCTAATATCAATGCCCTTATTAGCTTTGGGAACAAGTATTACGTCATGCCTCTTAGAGTTCATATTTCCATGATTCTGATGTGTTGTATGTACTGCTTTGTGCATATATGTTCATTTTTTATACTCTTTGGTTATCTTGGTATGATATTATGAAGTTGTGTATATGTCATGTGAAGGATGTCACTGTTTATATGCTTGTATGAACTAACACATTTGAGATGTTGCAGTATGTACATAGTTTTACACTTCTTGTGATTTCAAATTATGTCTAATATCAATGCTCTCATTAGCTTTGAGAGAAGGTATGATTCTATATGCATTTTGTGGCATGAACTGACAATTCAGATAATGTGCGACCTTTTATGTTTTAGTATGTACATACATGCATACATCTTTCTTGTTAATTCATTGTTCATTATGTTCATATACATAAATTTTATGTCTGTTCAATTTCATATTTTCATGGTTTACAGTATTGACTATGCTACTTAGTATATGTTAAAAATTTTTATACTTAGTCTCACTTTTTCTGTTTGTGTAATACCAGTTGATTCATTTCCACATTTTTATTTACTTTTCCATGTGTTATCTCTGTTGAATTGCTAATGTTGGAATTGAGATTTGGCAACTGTTTTTTTTCATCTGGTACTACTTTGTAATGTAACTGTGCCTTCTTTCTAAGTGAATATCGGCAAATAATTTGTCATGTTTGCAAAAACCTTTTCGCAATCTCTGCTGAAATGCTATGGTTATAACTGTTTTTACTTAAAAATACGGCATTTACTTGTTATGTGTACATCCAACGAAGCTTAAATAAATATCAATAACGTACAATAATTTTTTGTTTTTTTTCCAATTTAATATTTTGCGATCATTTATATTAAGCATTTTACGAGGAATAAAAAAACGACATTTTAAACGCGCGCGCTTGGTGCGACGGTGGTGCCGTCTATGAATGCAGCAGGTCGTAACCTGAACTTTTTCCCACAAGGATAAGTTGCACAGGGCTGACCATGACACGGCGACAGTGCTGCCGCCATCGGCACTTAGGTCCTTGAATTGCGATAGAGGTGTTTTATCTCGTTCAGGTATGTATTAAGAATTTTATATTTTGAACGAATTATATGTATCTATCGTTAAATGGATAAACAAAATAAACTTCCGAAAATTTTTAAATTTATCTTGGAAATACAGGAAGGTTTCATTTGAAACCACTTTGACTGAGAGGATAGTTGGGCTTCTCTGCCTATTTGAGCTTTGAAACAAATTTCCTCAAAATTATACCCTCATATCTACCGATTCTCATAAGATTTCTTAGTAATGCATTTTACAAGTTCTGGATCATGAATAAAACTGGAATGTACTTGACAATTATCTATCTACACGACAATAATACCTTTGTATTTCACAAGATATATGATTTTATTAGGGACGAGGATAGGATTGCAATATCTTCGGCTTTCCGAACATTAAAATGGCGTCATCCCTAATAAGCCGGACATGTAATTGTCCGGCTTTTCAAGTTTATAAAAAATAAAGAAATTTAATCAATTCAAGCGAATAAGTGTGCTTTTGACGTCATGTAATACAGTCTATACCGACTACCGGTTTCAGTTTGTGCATACACGGCGTTTCCTGTTTTCTCTACACAGTAGAAGTCGGCTGGCGTCCGACTGCAAGTATTTAAGAATTACGATTTATTTATCAAAATCCGTGATGAAATTATACCTTTGCCGTCTGATGGTAGGAGAAACGAGGCGATTCGTTCAGAAACCGCCCAAATGGGTCTCCGAATATGATTAGACAACCACAAAGTCATTCATAATTATTACATTTCTGCTCAGGCGACAGAATTTCTGTGTATGCCACTGCATAGGAATCGATGTTTATCATAACTTGCAGTCTTCAGTTTGTAGTAGTGGCCAGGTTAACCTTTCAATGTCTTTTTCAGAATTTGCTAAGATGATTAATTCTAGTACATGCAGAGATTTATTAAAATCTGCTAAGAGTAACAAAACGTACAAATTCAAGAATACTATTGTATAATAAGCATGTATACATTTTCTAAGAAAAGTGTTTCATATTTATTGTGCCTGGAGATTGTTAAAGGTTTGGAAATGTAATTATGTTTATATACTTTTTATATGCTGGTTTAATAAAGGTATTTAACGGGAATATATATTTTTATACCTATTTTTTTTAATTTCAAATTTTTTAGGTTGAATAATGTGTTTGGAAAATGTCTGGATTTTCTGTAACGAAAAGTGAAAAATGTCAGGGTTTCCCGTTCTGAAAATGTGGCAACTCTCGATGAGGGGCAAAATCTCATGTTGTAGAAATCTTGTGCAAGGTTTTTTAAATTACTCTTGTTAAATACCCAAACTAAAAGAATAAATAATATTTTTTATCTTTTAGTTCTGCATCTTCCAACCTTTTGAGCTCTATGAACTACTTCAGCAACCCTTCAAGGCCCTGCGGACCACCGCATTTCTTACGCTAACCTACTTACTATATCTACATTTAAGAGAAGGCGTTACTTGGTTGCCTAGTTTATGTAACCATTTTCAAGTATATTACATACATTTCTGCCCGTCTGTGGAGCACCTGAGTATTTTTTGTTTTATTCCAAGAGTTATTTTCAACATTTGTACAGGAGAAATTTTTGAAATATAAAATTGTTTTGCAAACGTCATTAATAACAATATTCAATATCTGTGATAGTTTAAAACATGCTTAACTTTTGCCAAAAATATCTAATTAAATATGAGGCGCTGCCTAAAAAAAATCTGCATTTTGGAAACCTCAGCAGACCACCAAGAAAACATTTGCAGACCATTGTTTGGGAAACGCTGCTTTAGATCATACAATCATTCATGTAGGTATAGGAGTTATCTGATAAAATGTGATACATATAGATAAGAAATTACATGAAATATACAGGCATCTTAGTGCAGTTTTGCTATAGTGCTCTTTTTAACTGTTATTCAATTGCCACATTTTTTTGTTATACAGAAGAAGTGCATAACTTATTCTACATTTAGTAAGTCTTAATTAGCACTCATAGGTAAATTACAATTAAATTAAATATTGCTAAACAATCCAGTTTGCAAAGAAATGTCCCTCCTAAAGTTTTTTTTAGATGTTATTGCAGCTAATCTGAAAAACTGGGATATGAACAATATTAGGTCTTATCAGATGATGCTATGGCATGTACCCTTCATTTGTTTTCTTTCTTATATACACTACTTGTAGTGCTTTAACTATTTTAGTTATTTACGACTTCTCTGACAGAGATGTCCATGTGCAGTTTAACTTGCAAAGTGATATTTGTTTAGGGCCATTCTAAGTTCACTTTGAAGATTGCATTATGAAGACGCACACATAAGTGCATTGGTTTGCTTCATAATTTGTTTACTGAATATTTTTGTTCAGCAATTGAGAGGTTTTGTGCAGCTAATCATCTTTCCAACAAGGCACTTCTCATTTTGAACAATGCAACAGGACATCCAACCACCCTAGATGTTAAAGTTGTTTTCCTGTCCCCAAATACCACCTCAATCTTGCAAGCAATACATCAAGGTGTGATTGCTTCTTTTAAGGTCTATTACATTATGAAAACATTTGCCCAAGCTGTGAAGATCACCAGTGCTAGAGAAGGACCATCAACCCTCAAAGAATTTGGAGGTCTTACAATGTAAGAGAGGCAATTGATAACATATGCAGTGATTGGGATGAGGTGAAACCTAAGACAATGAATGGGATATGGATAAAGCTTTGGGAAGACTGTGTTCAGGATTTTACTGGCTTTGATGAACCAGTTGAAACTATTCAGGAAAACATTGTTGAGATTGGCAAACAAATGGGCTTTGATGAACTTGAGCCTCATGACATTCAGGAGCTTATGGACAGCCAAAGGGAGGAACTGACCAATGATGAACATATGGAAATGGAACAGGAGAGGAAAGATAAATGTGTCTATGAGAATGAAGAATCTGCCAGGTTCTTAACAACCAAAGGCTTTCCAACATGAAAGTTTCCTTTCCTACTTTTTTGATGATGACGCGCAAACATGGAAAGAAGCTCACAGTCTGCTATCCCAGAAAAGGAGATCCTCCATCTTGGTGAAATGAATACTTAATTTTATATGTTTTGGAAAGTATATTGCTATGTATTTGTTCGTATCTTTATACATTACATGTCTTTATGTTTTCTATTGTTTCTTTACTGCTTATACTAAAATATACCTCATTTTTCAAATTCATTACCATATAAGATAGGCTGATGTCACGAATTAAACCTATTAATATTGATCTTGATGGGAAAAATTCCCTCAGTGTGGTTGGGTTGGTGCTCTGTTTTCCAAAGTAAGAGCACTAAGTGAGGGATGCCTATATAAGCATTCATAAAATGATAATAAAAATACAAACTATATATTCACCATCAAACGTCATTTTTTCAATAACCTTACCAAAATTTGCTTATTAATATTAGAATCTACATTATTAAACACTGTCACCCAAATATTCCATAACAGAGCAATATGACTTTGAAGTTAAAAACTTTCAATCTTTTTGAACATGGTAAATAGGTGCGTGTTCTTCAATGTAATTGGTTAACTTATAATGTAGATGTGTGCCCATTTCTTTAGGACCAAGGGATGCTGTTCTGTATCTGCTACAGTTAACATGCATGTCGTTGTATTGTCTGGCATGTAGTTATGACTGTGATGATTTTTATTGAGATTTTCCATATTATCTTTTGTATAAAGTATTAAGGAAAGTATATAGATGCATGGGAAAAGTTATATTTTGAGTTCTTGAAATATGGGTCTACAAGGAGAGTTATACTTTTTCTTTGTTATTGCCCTGTTTTGTATTTTAAATACTTTTATAGCTTGATGATGAGATCTCCAAAAAATGATGCTATATGCAATAAGGGAATAGAAAACTCCATTGTAAAGAGTTGTCAATATGCTTATCTATGTCTCACATGTCTTAAAATATAGCAGAATGAACAATCTGCTGCTTAAAGTGTTAATATGTATGTCCCAAGACATCACTGTTAAACTGTATCCCTAGGAATTTAGTGTTATGCACGTTTGATTGAATTTTGGTTAAGTTTTAGCAATAAACTTTCAGGAGGATTGTTATAAAAGAAATACGACAGTTGAGGTTTATCTATGTTTAGGCTTAAGTGGTTGTTGAGGCACCAGTTATTTAGGTTTTGGACAGAGATGGCTGGGAAAATTGTGGGGCATGGTGCAAAGTGTGTGCGAGTCCACTTGCGCGTCAAAAATTTTAATATTAAATTATAATAACTAAAGCAATCACTCTTACTATGACACATCGATATTTTTTCAAAAATGCGTGTATAAGTATTATAAATATTTCTTAGAAAGCGTGGGACCTCTTTAAGTGCGGTCCCCGGTGAAGTCGCACCATTTTCACCTCAATCAAGCCGGCTCTGGTTTTGGACTACCAGCTTACCGTTATTGATTAATCTGTCAGGTGAAGAGGCAGAGATGTAAAGACTCTTTTGTTTTCTTAAATAGATTTTGTGTAATGGATTTTATGGCCTGTCCTATACTTGGATATTCTAGTACTGGGACAAATAAAAATTATTATTATCATCATCATCATAAGACCAGTCAACCATATGATTTTATTTACTCTAATTTTTAAAATTTCTTTATTTCATGGGCGGAGAGTGTTATACTCCAAACATAAGATTATTTATTTTGGTTTTTTTTGCGGTCAGGTGATATTTCCTAAGAATCGTCTTACAATTGAAGTTGTATTAATAATCACTGATTCTTGTAGTTTTATGTGTAATTTGCTATTTAGGGGGAGACATTTTGGGATGACACCGGTGGATGATAATACTATGAGAATAATACTTTGTGTTGGTTCTACATATTCTTGACTTCTTCTGTTAGTGGTGTATATTTTTGTATTCTTTCATTGAATTTCTTTTCTAAATTCGGTGTGTTTGCGATTGTTATGTCTGTCAACTGTTATTTTATCTTTCTTTTTTATTAATGTGATGTCTGGTTTGACATGGGCTATTGTTTTGTCGGTTATAATTTCTCTGTTCCAGTATAATGTAACTTCGTTTTTGAGTACAATTTGCGGTTTGTATTGGTAACATGGCATGTTGTTGTTTTCTGTTAGATTATATTTCTCACTTATTGATAGATGAATTTGTCTTGTATATTCGGTTGGGACTAGTAGGTTGCATCCATTATGTTCTATTGTCTCCGGTTGGGTTTTGCATTTTCAACATTTATCGTCAAATACTGACGGATCTTTTGTGACATGTTTTGCGTAATAATAATAATTATTTATTAACTTTTATTTTTTCTAAAATAAGAAGAAGGGGGGGGGGGGGATCTGGATCTGCTGTATATAATTTTATCTCCTTTGCAAGTAGGTTGAAAGGCCAATGGAGTGCAATATTAACATTTGTTCTTAAACTTAATGTGCTCATCAGAGTAAGCCTATCTTGTACCTTCCCCTTTTCCAAATTATTTCCTATATACGTAATGAAAGCCTCTCATGCTCTACTTTTATTGTCCCACTAAAAGGAAAATTTTTTTATATTGATTGTTAAGTATAGGATTGAATAAGTGAATATGATATACATTTTCATCTTAGTATTTGGACCAATCTAGAACAACCTCTCCCACCTAAATTAATTTCTTCTTGAGTTCAGAATTCTGAAATTACACTCATACCTGTTTTTCTGACAGAATTTATATTTATACTCTATTGAAATTCGATAGTATTGGTAAAAAACACGAATTAAACCTTATGTTCTTTCAAACATTCTTGAAGACTGTAAAATTACAAATGATAATATAATATGGTTTTTAATGTATGGACTTCAGTTCCATAGGTCCAATTTGAAATAATTTAATAGATTCTTATTCACAGTTGTTCCAATAAGGCTGGCCACACATTGCGTGCGACAAACTCTAAAGTAACGACATTTTTGCTTCTGTCATTTTGTCGTACGACAATTCGTCTAAAGTGGTCTTAGACGTTCTTTGACATATGTCGAAGACGGTCTCAGGTAGATGTTGATATCAGACTTTTTCTGCAGTTTTTACCAAGATGGCGAGCAATTTTGACGATTAAATTTTGGTTGTCTTATTACCTTCTGTGTGCTGAGGAAGAGAGTAAAAAAAAATCGTTCTTTCTGGGTTCATCCAATCAACGAAAAAAGGGACATCACTAGTTTTCTGAAGGAACTGATGCAGGATGAAAGGAAATTTCATAATTTTGCTTGAATGAGTGTTGATCGTTTCCTTTACCTTCTGGAGCTTGTAGGGGAGAATATGAAGAAGAAAAATACCAACTTCAGGAAGATTATTTCTCCAGGTGGCCTTGCTGTAACTAACACCACTAGTTTCACTGCGTCAATTTCTGCAGCCATCATGAATCAAAACCACTCTGCATCAAATTCGGCAAACACACTACAAGACAACGTTTGTTGAGGGGAGAGCGTGAGGAGGGAAAGAGACTGCGCATGCGCACAGCGTTTTGTTGTACGGTGTCGAACCGTACGACGTCGTGACAGGGTTCACCGTCTGACAAATGTCGGATGGTCGAATACCGTCTAAACGTGTCGAAGACCGTCTTGTTAGACGAGTGTCAGATGCAGTGTGCGGCAGTGCCATTTAAAACCCTGCAAAGACAACCGTTCCGGCTGTCTCTGACAAAATTTCTTTGTCTTCGACGGTCTAAGACCGTTTTGTCGCACGCAGTGTGCGGCCAGCCTAAGTGATTAAGATTACCGTAATTTTCTGATTATAATACGCAGCATATATAATACGCACCCATGTTTTTATGAGTGAAGTGTGAAAGTTGTCTTACCACCATGTATAATGCGCAAATCATTTTTTGTAAAAAGATCTCTGTAATTTTTCACTTGGTCATTAGCAGTATCGAGACAGTTCTCGCCTTGCCGCCGAGCGAGATAGTTTACGCGAATATCATGTCTAGTTCTGACTCCGTCTTCATAGAAGCCGGTCGAGGTATATAAAATAATATTTGTTGCTCGCAACTTGCATTGATTTTTTTAAAAAAAGCATGGCTTTAAAAAGTGTTGCCTCACAAATGCCATGGATGGTTCTGAAGACGATGTCGTATAGGATGATGATTTTGCCGAAGTGGATAGTGAGGATGAAGTTGACATTCTTGGAGACGTCATTTACGTAGACGATGAGAGAGAACACAAAATCGCAGACAAACTATTTTAGGACAGCAATAATGAATTCAGAGGTTAAGATTCGGACATCTAAAAGTAAATAAATAATTATTCTTACTTTTGTTTTTAAAAACCATATTTAAAGGAATGTTATCAAAATGCATTGAAATGTACGATTTATTGGTAAAAATATGTTCGAAAATATAAATTATTTCCTTACTAAAAAAGTTGTATGCGCTTGTTACCATATATAATACCAGCCCTAACTTTTTGTCAATTTTTCAGGAAAAAAAATGTATTATAATCAGAAAATTACGGTATAATGAAAATCTTTTCGTAAAGACATAAATCTAATGTAATAATTTATGATCTCTGCGTGTGTGTCTGTCAGCAAAGGCCTACTGCCAGGGTCGGCTTCAGACGGTAAGCAAGAGACGCGGCCGTCTCAGGGCGCACAGTCAAGGGGGCGGCGGCGCCAAGTCCTATCGGGAAATTCAACTCGTGTATGATTCTGCATAAGCTTAGCCTCCCCAAGAGGGGCGGCATAAAACCGCTATTAACCTTCTATATGCCGAACGGCACGCCGGTGTGCCACCCAATTTTGTGGGGCTATCTGTTGAAAGGGCCACCGGTGGCACGCTTACTTTTCAAAATTGAAAAAAAATAGAAATTCTTAATTTTTGGGTTTCAATTTATGGTCATTCATTAGAACAGACACTCGAAAATGTGAAAAAGTTTCATTTATAGAAAAACGAATACAAATGTATACTGCAAAAAAGAAAAACTCAAAAGTGACTAGAATATTTTTATTCATGCCCTGAACTTGCCTGTTTTTATCTTCATCCTTCCAGGTTTCTACTGCAATCGAATTAAGAATAAATTAAAACAATATTGGCTGTAAACTGTAAAAAATGACGATGTTTTCCAACCATATTCCTGCACTCGCATTTCAGTTTATTTCACTCTCATGATCAAAACTCGGTTGTGGCACTTGCTCTTCTTCTTTGGATAGTCTTACGGATTTTGTTAACCTTGCCTGTAACAGTACCATCTGCAGGAAGATCATTTTTCAAATTAAAAATCATAAAAAATTACCTACAACAATGATATGACTGTTTAACTGTTCTGTCAATAATGTCCGTAGAGAGTGATATTATTGAATCTTGAAATATGAAGACATAATTGATGGGTCAGTATGTTAACAATATGTTTAAATTTAAATTCCTGATAATTGTAAAATGAAAATTGTTAGTAGATTGCATTTATCATTTATTTTTACTATGATTATAGTCTTGACAACATTTTGATGTTATATTCTTAATATATATTACTTAGATTTATATTTTTCCATAAAATACTTGTAAATAGTAAATAAAAATAACCTGCATTACATTTTCTGAGTACAAATTTAAAAAATCCTTATATGTATAAACTGTAAACATCAAATTCCTAGATAATGATGAATTGGTGGACCACAAAGCTTGCGGGAGGGGGGAGGCAATATTTTTCCTGCATCAGGGCAGCCAAATGTCTGAAGCCGGCCCTGCCTACTGCGATTAATATCTCGCAAATTAATTAACCGAATTTGATGTGATTTTCAGGATAGCATTATGATATAATAATATTACGTTTTAACGTATTAAACTTGAGATCAAAGACCCGGGTTCGATTCCTGAAGACTTTCTACTTCCCATAAGGTAACACGTAAAAAGGGACATTTCGACGTACAGGCTTTCATTCTTTTTTAGATTAAATTAGAAATAATTGACCTACAATCTTCGGATATAAACCATTTTGAGGAAAACATTATAAAGTTTCTTATTCTGTTCATCTTTTTCCACCTACAGTTCGAAATTTCTCAATGTAAACGTTAAATTCACAGTTTGAGGAAATCTTGACATTTTAAAGGGATGTTGCCTTGCCTACCAATTCCATTGTTAGACCTCTATATCATATTGTTAATTCAATCCTTATGGGTATAAACGTGTTTTGAATGCTTTTAGTACGAGAGTGGGTGTGAGAGGGTAAGATGGGGGAGGGGGAGAAAGAGGGGAGAGGGAGGGATAGAGAGGCAACTATTTTAAGTTTAACTAAAGATAGTCCATCAACAACAGAATATTCACTAGAAATGTATATGATAAAATATTTCATAAGTAAAAATTTGATATTAATTATTTTAAATTAAAATAATAATAATTATCAATCTATCTATAAATGTTCCTTTGATATTTCAACGGGCACTACACTAGTTACATTTATAAATCGCAGTTGTATTCAGTACTGATTCATATAATATTTACTCTATAACTTACTAATCCAAACAATGAATATGAAGTTCCAAAAATCCTTAAGGGTATAAACGTGCTTTGAATGCTTTTAATACGAGAGAGAGGGGGGGGGGGGAGAAATGAGGAGGGGTAGGAAGAGAGAGGGAGGGAGGGAAAGAGAGGAAACTATTTTAAGTTTAACTAAAGATAGCCCGTCAACAACAGAATATTCACTAGAAATGTTGTGTATGGCAAAATATTTCATATGTAAAGGTGTGATATTAATTATTTTAAATGAAAATAATAATTATCTATCTATAATTCTTCCGTAGATATTTCAATGGGCATTACACTAGTTTTTCAATATTTTTTATTCCTAGAATACCTTTTTTCAACAATGTTTCATAGAACTCTTTTAATTGTTTATACTAAATTGATCTTGGGCATTATTGTAGCAGAATTTTTCAGTATGCACAGGTAAAGCAGAGCAAAGGAGCCAGAGCTCTTCTATGAAACATTCTTTTATGTAAAGATGCACCAAAGTTTGGCTTGACATTCGGCTTAATATCTACTAAATCTGTTCCGCATCAGTGTGTTTAAGGCCAAATGTCATCCAAATACCGAAGTCTATATTTTTGCTGTTTTTTAAGCGAAGGAAAGAATGTGGAATATTTATTATTATTTAACAATATAAAGGGTGTTTATAAAGTGCTTGTGCAAATTGAAAACTTAAAAACTTTGGTTAAAGACTAGGGTTGTCAACTTTAAGGCCTTCATTACCCAGGGATTTTGATCTGAGACCTGGAGACTTTGGACGAAACCCTGTGGGGCAGGACCACCCCTAAAATATGTCATTCTTCGAGAAAGAAGCGCTGAATGATATACTTCTGATGTTCATATTTACATCTTTTTATACTTATTTTCACTCCACCCTGGAGGTAAAGTATATGGAGAATTTTTTTGAAATGTGGTATCCCCAGTAGGCCTAGTCTCAATATTATCTGGTAGAACGAGGTTTGAAGATGGAGTTATGCAAGATATACCTCCCATACTATGAAACGTATTGAGGCCATCTATTGTGTTCACATTAAAATCTTTATTGTCAAAAATAAATTGCAAAAATGAAACAGGTAGTATGCTTGGTTCCTCCTGGAGCAAGGAGCTAGCTTCAAAAAGTTGAGTTTCATTATAGGAAGCCGCGAATCCTAACTTATACAGCATATCTTGTAAAATTCTGGAGCCATACTTCCTGTGTATGTAAGCACCCAGTCCAATCTGAACAGGAGATGGAAAAAATCTTGGTCTTGTTGCTGCCACAACTGCATGAGAAATTGCCTTTCATTTCAATTGATATTCACCAGAGTTCCCCTTTTTATTTTTCATAATAATTCCTTGAAGTAGAGCCATAAGCAAAGTGGGTATGACACGTTCTGAGTCCTCAAAAAAGTTTGCAGCATTGCTGTAGGATGTTAGATTAAAGACCTGAGAACAGATGTCCTCTCTTATAATCGCTGCTGCAGTCTTCACAATTCTGAGTCGTTCATCTTCTGCATTACTTTCTTGTTCATAATACCATGAAGATGTTAATATCTTGTGCCCTGTCCCTTTAAAGCAAACAACAGTTTCCTTTTTCTTTGTGGTGGCAACAATTATATTCTCACTGTAATGTTCCTTTAATTTATAAATTATTGTTTTAACACTGGGGACATAATCCTTCACCTGTTCAACTAGTTCCTCAATAGAAAACTGAAATCACTCTCCTCCAGAAATGAATAAATTGTTTCCATTGCTGCGGCAATCTTTTCATCTTCAGGTCTTCCTTTCTTTCCACTGGTTACTTCAACCTTTGTAAAGAAATTAACGAAACACTGGTGGTGATATCGCGCTTCAACGGCAACCAAGTCAGCAACATTTGATAGTCGTTTTCTAACTGCTTTGCCCCAAGCATCCTCCCGTTTGTTTGCTGTACTAAGTATATTATCTTTCACTTCCAGACCAACAATCTTAGAACTGTACTTTTGTGATTTCTTCTTTTGTCTCTGTAGGAAATCATCATTCACGACAGCACAACAAAACAAACACTTTTCTCAGAAATCAAACGTTGGTTCCCCTTGTCTCAATTTTTTCTTCACTGGAGTTGATTGAGCAGATGTTGATGCATTCTCCACTATAGATTTTTTGTACGCCACAATGCTTGCCTTTCTTGTGTAGTTTTTCCGACATAATGGATGCACTATCACTTCATCACTTTTATTTACGTTCTCTTCCAAAGTCTGCCATTTGTTATCACCTCTCTCCCTACTTGCTTCCAATAGTGTTCCTAATCCTTTCTGTCCTACCTTCACAAAATCATTCGGAGCACAATGTTCACCACACAAAGCAGTTTCTTTTCATAGTTCCATTTATTTCCACTATTTCTTAAACAACAGTCACAATCACAACAGTCACAATCACAACAGTCACGTTGGAAATTGCATAAAACACTGACACACTCACGTACAAACCAGTTAGAGGGGGTATGGACGCATCATGTTTCTCCTTGCAGCATAGTCAGGCCGGTGAGAGTTGATCGCTGAGTGTTGCAGTGGAAAGGATGCAGTGTTGCCGCTTTGAACGCCCCTCCCCTCCACCCGACTGACTCGTAACCGCCCTGATCCCAAAGCGTGGGATAGTAAATTTTCGAGCAACATAAACGGGTCTATAGATTTATTCTTGGAAAGAAAATTTTTCAAGGACGAATTTATCGAATGATTAACTTTTTGAGATTAATGCTTCGTTTTAAAAAATTAATCATTTCTTTAACTGATTCAACCGTTTAGAAATACTTGAACCTATCACTTGATCATTCTAATGAAACATTAGGTCATAAAGATAGGACAGTTATTTAGTGATATTCTATTTATTCATAATTATACAGTGGTTGGCCATATTATTAGACTCGGTCACCAAATTTCGTATTTTCTGAATTTACTTTGTTTTTCGCTATTTTCACGGGTAAGGGTTACTCTGACGACAAAAAGTGATAGGACCTTTTTTGTAGAAAAGTTAATTCTCTACAACTTTGTTATTCAAAATTTTCACGTAGGTGCCACCGTTCGCGAGATATTCGTGAAAATCTGATTTTGGACGTCATTTTTCCAATATGGCGGCCGAAGCTCACACTGAATCATTGAGGACTTTTAGTATGTTAAACTAGATGCCAGTCTGAGCATCTCTGCCGAAAATCAGCTTTGTTCGAATTTTTTCCTCTATTTTTCCTAACTTTCCTGTACTATAACTTCTGTGGAGGTTGCATAAACAGTGCCATGTTGCGCCCAAAATTTGAATTTTTTGGCAGTCACCTGATAATACCCAAGTACTAAATTATATACAGTCTATCATTGACAAAAACAGGCTGACTGATTTGGGAACTCTTGTGATTGATAGTTGTTAGACTGTACTTTGGATTTTGGCAGAATAACTAATCACTTTTTCTTACAGAAAGTAAGGAAAATATGTTATCAATGACAAAAATTACGCTGTAAATCGAAGAAATGTCTGTCCCAATGATGATAAATCTACCAACGTAAAGATTTAGATGAAAAATCTTAACCTGATTTACATTCTGCCAGTTCTATATTTTTTATTCAATTAAATAATTGAAATACTGTAGTTGATTAGCATTCAGCTTTGAATTTAAATACAGGCGACTCCCGAGATCCGGCAGGGATGCGTTCCTGAAAATGTGGTCGAATCTCGAACAGTCGAAATTCGAATCAGCACAAATTCAAAAAATTAGAGCATAAATAACGAAGTCTAGACTGAAACTAAACCTCTCGTGGTCGGGCAGGCCGAAAATTACTTTGCATAAACTAGTTTCTAATTCGACCGATTGATGGGCTGGGTCGAATTCTCGAGTTGGTTGAATCTCGAACGGTCGAATCTCGGGAGTCGCGTGTAATTAAAATTTGAAATGTCTTTTTTTCAGTCAGCTTATTATTTTGCTATTATGTTTAGTAGTATTATTTTCCACTCTTCCCCACAAAATGAAAACAGTAAGCTCGGTGTATGAGCATTTTATTTCTCTATTAATTACATTGAAGTATTTTATATTTTTAGTTGAATAATAAGTTGCTACTTTTACTTGAATGGGACAATTTGAGGCCCTTAAAAGTAAGTTAAAGGAAGTGTGTCAATGAAGTTCATCAAGTTTGATAAATCTTTCTCATGGATCTCAATAGTGTTTTAATTAATAATAATTTCTTAAAATTAATAATACGGTGAAACTTCAATTTTGCTCTCTTGGATCTTGTGTTTTTCCCGATTTTACTCACTTTTTGTTTGGTCCTGGCCAAACGCTCATAAGAACAATGTAAAATTTTAACCTATTTTATGTTTCCTCAAATTTACATTTTCCCTGATTTTGCACATTATTTTTTGAGGAAATTCACCTCATTTATGTTTACAATTTGCTGTTTTGGATAATGCAGAGAATCACAGGCAGTGTTCTGCTTGTATTCAAGGTTAAAATTCAATATACAGTAAAACTCGTTTATAACGATCACGCCTAAAACGAAATCTTGGCTATAATGAAGAAATGTCTCGGTCTCTTGAACTTTTCCATAAGGGCATTGGTTAAATTTCTCGGATGTAACGAACACGCATTTTACGAATTCTCGGCTATAACGAACAAATGTTTGGTCCCGTGGCAAAAAATGCACCATATATAACGAATTTAGGCGAGCAGAGCGATAAGTAATGAATAGTTTCCGTCCGTATACCGCGCACTTATTCGTAGAGGTCCCCTTCCTCCATCTACCCCTTCCATACGAATTTCCATGCTCCCTTTGTTTTGAAATTGATATTAAAAATGTGAAATGTTTATGTAAATTAATGACCATAATAATAATATTAATTGACCATTTAAAAAATCGTATGTAATAGCAGTCGAACATTTTACATGCCGCGAAGTTGATAAACATCTCTTAGCATTTAAGTCGACTCACTGCAAATACAGTAAAAGCTGTGTTATCCGCTATCTTGGGGATTGTGGAAAGCCGATTAGGAGAAATATTCGTATAGGGGAGCGTTTTTCGATTTTGACATCGCAAATTTAGCAATAACCAAACAAAATTGGGCTTAGGTTCACTATCATGCTCCCCAAACATAACTATGCATGGGGTTTGCATTTTCCATTTTAATTCTTCCACACAGTTAGATATAGACACTATTTACCCATTCTTACTTAATACGTTGCTATGCTTACATGCAAAACAAAAAAACAAAAAGACTATTGAAAAGTTTAGGGCGTCTGGGAAGTTTGGGGATTACGGCAGTGAACCTGTTCCAAAAATTGAATTTATTGGATTATATCTCTCTTATTTATCTTTATTATTTATCTTTATTATTTATCTTTATTTACTCTATTAGAAAAGGACGAAATTATTTAATTCTTCCGAACATTTCTGTGAAAACCAGTCATAATATTTTATCCAGTTCCTCAATTTTTGGCTTATGAAGCGTATGATGTTTATTAATTGATTTACTTGTCTCAGAAGATGACACAAATTTCATTAATTTAGCCTTGATATCGTAGAGCGTGGAAGATCTGATGTTGAATTCTTTTGCTATGGCTGCTCTATTTTTTCGTTTTTTAATTTGTTTGATCAGGTCCAGCTTTTGTGTTAGCGTTAAACCAACCTTTTCTCTCCTGTTTCTTGCTTTTAGGTATTTATTTTGATGCCATATTCAATGGATGGGTAACTTTTTAAATAATAAAAAGCGATAAAACTGGAAATTGTAGAAGTACACCAAAACATCTAGACAATGCAAATGGCTTACGTAACCAAAAACGCCATGCTTACTCGGCTGCCACAGAAGTATACGGAGTAAATACGTAATATATACATCTTATATTTTAAGAAATTTTAAAGTGGAAGTTGTGGTATTACACATATACAATTCACACAAAAATTCATAAAAAATAAAAAGAAATACAAAATGAATTGTATTTGTGTAATTTCCGGTATCTAAGGCTGGCCGGTTTTAAATAGCTGGATAGCACAGGTTTTACTGTATGTGTATACGTGTTATATGGGATGTATAGGCTAAAAACCATGTTTCTCGTATATAACGTAGTCACGCTTATAACGAAGCATTGAGTCGGTCCCCTCAAATACGTATTAAACGAGTTTTACTGTATATTCAGTAGTTTAATCATAACTTTGTCAAAGTCAGTCATGTTTAATAAATAAAATAAATTTTTTAACTTTTGACATATGTATTCTAAAATAAAATACATCAAAAGTTACAGTTTATTTTATTTATTAAAATAATTTTAAATAGGCATATGAAAGTTTTACAACCTCACATGGCAATCCATTTATCGACCATTCGAAGACATGAACACACTTGCATGTTCGCTGTTACGCTAGGGTAGCTGCAGTCATTTGTTTTAGTAGGAGGTTGATATCAACGCGACGCTAGGTCTTGTACATAAAAACGATAATTTGTTTATGTATCTGTCAATCGCAGTCATTTTAGTAGGAAGTTGATGACATCTATAAGACGCTTGGTGTTTATAAACATGGCAATCCTATAATTAATTTTCTTGGCCTGAAATATGTATAATAAAGCAAAACGGAAAGCATTTACGATAAGTGATAAAATATTTTAGCTCAAGTTGACGGAAAATATATCAAACTGACTGTTTTACTGATTAAAGTAATAAAATATTATTTACCATATATTCCGGCATATAAGTCGACCTTTTAAGCCAAAAAACTTTTCCTAAAACTTAAGAGTCGACTTATGTGCTGAACATAAAATGTGAACCTTAAATTACAAATGAATAACATCGATATTTATGAAGACTGTTGATCTTTCGGTGGAGGTGATCGCTATTTTGAATCAGCTGTGCCAGTGTTTACATTTTATGACATTTATTTTAGAAGATTTATAATAATTAATTTTAATACAGGTGACTCTCGAGATTTCACAGTTTGAGATTAGACATATTCGAGATTTTGACACAGCCGATCGAATTGGGAACTAGTTTACGCGAAGTAATTTTCGTCCCGATCAACCACGCGAGGTTTAGTTTCAGTGTAGACATAGTTATTTCTGCTCTCATTGTTTGAATTTGTGCTGATTTCATTTTTTTCTGTTAATCTTTTATTTAAATTTATTTATTTTATTGATTTATTTATAAATTTATCACTTATGATATCTAAAAGGAAATGTAATAGTGATAATGCATGTGAATCAAATAAAAGAGTGCATAAGACTCATAGTTATGAATTGAAATTAGAAATTTTAAAGCATGTTGAGAAAGGCGAAAGCCATATTGAAATCGCACAATCGTTGGGAATGTGTCGTACAACAGTCCTAGGCATGTTGTTGTGATTCCTAAAATGGAAAAACTTTTAAAACTTTGGGTAGATGATCAGAGTCAGAAATACATTCGTATAAGTGAGACCATGATTAGAGCAAAGGCTGCAGACGGCCCGGTTCGGCTTGCATGAGCCGGACCATCTGCAGGACATCCCTGCATACATCTATCTATACATACAACTATATATTGCAGCAAAATTAATATAAAAGTTGTTAAAAAGCACAAAATAAGTTGTAGCCTCGCCAGTTAATTTAAGGTTATGCAAACCTTCTCTTAAATCTATCAAACCAGTCATGACCAGCGTTGTTAAACGAAACCGAACCCAAAGAATAGTTTCGTTTGGAACGAAACTATATCTTTTCTCTTGCCATTTAGTTTCAGTTCGTAACGAAACTGTATGTTCCGTGATGGGTTTAGTTCCGGTCCGGAGCAGAATTTTTTAGTCGGAACGAAATATTTCGTTCCGGAACGGTTTCTTTTCTTTAATGGGTTCGGGTTCAAGTTGAGAGTTATTGGGAGATACGTTCAGTAGTTTTGTTCCAAGCAAACTGCACCATTATTCTGGTTGTGAGGAGGGGAAGAGAGCGAGGTACTCGCATAGAGTAGAAGCCCGCAAATCATACATGGTGCCTTAGGGGCTTAATTAGGCTTAATTTTATTCTTCTAACATAAGCCGTTTTAACACATTCAATATCTTCTTGGTTTTTTAGATCCATCCCCAATGGCCAACTGAAATTTTACCATTTTTTAAATATCCTTTTTCCGGAAAAATTCGCACTAAATACAAATCAACCGATGAGCAAACTGACAAACACTAAACTAAGGAGCTGGCTTCCTACGATAAGCCAATGTGCGAAGCTGTCGCTTAACGGTACGGTTATTACGGGGCGGAAGATGCATCGACTACGCGTCGATGCAGGTTGTCTGCGCGCGGTAGCAACCGTCGACGGCGGTATTGAATGTGTTAATGATATGGCCATTTTTCCAAGAACACCCATTTACTGTCAGCGAGAAAAACAACTCAGTGCGAGGTCGGCATTCACTACTCACTGCGCACTCTATATCTTCCCGGTGGTGATATTAGGAACTAAGATCCCCCTCCTATCCCCGACCTCCCCTCTCGCATTCCCCTCTCGCCGTTAGACGTGAGTAAAAACCATTGAAAACTGGCTGGAACCAAAGCTGGATCGGTGTAGAAGGAGCCGGAACGAAACTACTTCATGTGCGAACCCGATCCAGAACGGTTCAGTATCGTTCCATCGACATTTCGTTCCGAAGATTTCGTTCCACTTTTGTTCCGGTTCCACTTTCGTTACACGACTTTGGTTCTTTTTTTGGTTTGGTTCCTGTGAACCATTCCTTGAACCGCAACCTATCTGGAACCGTTCCTTTTCAGTGGGTCCGGTTTCATTTAACAACCCTGGTCATGACTTGCACTAAATGGAGGTTCATCAACAGAAATTTCATCCATCCTTTCCTTCAAATCATCATAGAGATCCTTAGCCTTTGCTCTAATCATGGTCTCACTGATAGGAATGTGTTTCTGACACTGATCATCTACCCAAAGTTTTAAAAGTTTTTCCATTTTAGGAATCACAACACGGTGCCTAGGACTGTTGAATGACACATTCCCAATGAACGTGTGATTTCATTATGGCTTTCACCTTTCTCAACACGCTTTAAAACTTCTAATACTACTCATTCCTCCATTTAAATAACATGGGAATGGATGACGTGGATTTGATTTAATTTAGATTTTTAAATTATGTAAAAATAATCATACAAACAGAAATTTATTTTTTCCTTTTTAGTGCGAAAAAGAAGATACATTTAAAATATTTATTATTTAATTTATTCATAATTTAATATTGTTGTATTAACATATTAGTAATGTTATTTTATCTTTATAGAATGTGAGGGAAGACTTTTTCCCGAGATGTGGGAACGTATCCCCCGATTATAACATGCAAGTCAATGGAAAAACAGCGTTCGACATTTGGCAATTCGAGATTGGACCACGTTTTCAGGAACGCATCCCTGTCGAATCTTGGGAGTCACCTGTACTGTATTTGCTCACGTAATCCCTATTTTTGGACCAGATCGAGGAGAAAAAAATAAACTTACTTCAATAAGTTGACGTCTACGGCAGCGGAAAATTATAAAAAATCAAAAAATGTGGGGATTTCCCGTAGGTGTGGTCTCTCCATGGTTCCCTCTAAGCTGTGCGACTGTGGGGCCGCGCAGCTGTTTTTGAAGTGCTGCGCGCTAAATTTTTCAAGCGCGCACGATTTTGTGTATTTTAGAATATATCGGAACAGGGCCGCATCAACCCCGGTGCACATCCGCGCACTACTGTCATGTAGGCACACATAACGATATTAATTCTGTCTATGGATTAAAAAAATTAGAGGGAACTATGGCTCTCTCCTGGGATAATGGAGCGTCAGTGGCCCACGATGAATTCGACGAATACAGATATCAGATGCCAACTTTTTCCGACAAAAAGTGTAGGCAGAAATTGTTATTAGATTATTAATGACAGAACTGCTTTTTAGAGTTGCAGTAATAAACTTAATACTCAATTAAAAGGTACAGTTTTAATATTATAAAAATATTACGTAATCTCAATGTTGAAGATGTACCAATGGCAGTATAAACAGTGCATTTAAACCCTAAACGTTTCTTGGTTGTGTAGATACACGTAAACTTTGTAGAATTCTTCATCTTTTGCGAGTATAAACATAGATGCAGGTATGTTGCAGGAAATTTACTATCGAAACTCGCAATTTTTAAAACTTAGTCAGAAATCTTCATGTATGACGCTGTCTCTTTTTTACTGACATTTTGGGAAAAAAGGTGCGCGGGGTACACATTTGCTATATTTTATTGAATTTCACCACTGTATAGATCGATCGCGATCACTAGGTATAGTTCATTTCGATAGTATCATTAGCAGCTGACGTCAAACAAATTATTGGAAGCTTTAGTTAGTGTGTCTTGCTCTCCAAGAATAACAGTTTCTTATTGGTTGAAATTAAAACATCTGTCACATGGAATGCTCAAGAAGAATAGCACGGACTCTAATCAATATTCATTCAAAAAATCTGTCTTTATATACTGTTGTTTTAGGTATTGTAAAAATTTATTTTTCATAAAATTAATATATATAAATTTCACTATTGTTTCCAAATTTTTTAGCTGTAATTATTTATGTGTCTTAAGTTTTTTGTTGGTTTCTTTTTTGCCAGCATGAATGTCATTTGACAGTTTATGTAAAAGTTTAAGGACTATATATTAAACTGCTCGCACCTTTGGTACAAACAAAAATAATGTTTAAGAGTAAAATATGTGAAAATCGCCTCCCTCCCCCCTTAGAAAATTCCTGGATCTGCCCTTTCCTGACTACGCCACTTTTTATTCTGGTTAAGATTACACCTTCCTCTTCTTTCTACCTGCTGTAGTTCCTGAGTTATGGAATAACATACAACCACTTTGCTTTGTAGATTCTATAATCCAGTGCAGTTTGTTACAGACATATTTTAAAAAATCTTTTAGTAATTATAAAGAGAGCATGATATAAATCAACATTTTAGAATTTCTTCCCTATTATTAAGTTAAAATATTTAGTACATAATCATGGTCCTGCAAAGCCTCTTGAGGCTTGTCTGCAGGTTCCAATATAGATGTTCATTTTGATGGATGCATGTTTTTGCCTTTATCCATAGATTAATAACTGTAGTAAGGAGACAGTTGCTTGGGTAGGTGGTTATGCAGCTGAAGGGGCTGGTTACTGCCACCATGGTGCAGCCACCCACCCCTACAACCCTCAAACATTACTCTGCAATATAAATATCCTTTCAGTTATATCACTTATTGTAACATATATCACTTCAGCACATCACCACCCCAATAATAACAATTTTATTGGTCCACTGATTTGCAAGGGTGGATCCAGCTTTCATGTTTAGTGGGATAACGGCAGTTGGAAACTAAAAAAAATGCTTTTAATACAAATAATAAGAAATAAGTTAGTTTATTACATAAATAACAATTTTTGATTAGAAAATAAAACAAAATATAAAGAATGCACTAATATATAATAAATTCAAGCTTTGTTTTTAATTTGTCCAAATCTAATTACAGTAAAACTCGTTTATTACAAATTTGAGGGGACCGACTCATTGCTTCGTTATAAGCGTGACTACGTTATATACGAGAAACATGGTTTTTGGCCTATACATCCCATATAACACGTATACACATACAGTAAAAGCTGTGCTATCCAGCTATTTAGAACCGGCCAGCCTTAGATACCGGCAATTACACAAATACAATTCATTTTGTATTTCTTTTTCTTTTTTTATGAATTTTTGTGTGAATAGTATATGCGTAATACCACAACTTCCACTTTAAAATTTCTTAAAATATAAGATGTATATATTACGTATTTACTCCGTATACTTCTGTGGCTGCCCGGTAAGCATGGAGTTTTTGGTTACGTAAGCCATTTGCATTGTCTAGATGTTTTGGTGTACTTCTACAGTTTCCAGTTTTATCGCTTTTTATTATTTAAAAAATCACCCAGTCATTGAATATGTCATCAAAATAAATACCTAAAAGCAAGAAACAGGAAAGAAAAGGTTGGTTTAACGCTAACACAAAAGCTGGACCTGATCAAACAAATTAAAAAAGGAAAAAATAGAGCAGCCATAGCAAAAGAATTCAACATCGGATCTTCCATGCTCTACGATATCAAGGCTCATAAGGCTAAATTAATGAAATTTGTGTCATCTTCTGAGAGGAGTAAATCAATTAATACACATCATACGCTTTATAAGCCAAAAATGGAGGAACTGAGTAAAATATTATATGACTGGTTTTCACAGAAATGGTCAGAAGAATTAAATAATTTCGTCCTTTTCTAATAGAGTAAATAAAGATATAATCCAATAAATTCAATTTTGGGAACAGGTTCACTGCCGTACTCCCCAAACTTTCCGGACGCCCTAAACTTTTCAATAGTCTTTTTGTTTTGCATGTAAGCATAGCAACGTATTAAATAAGAATGGGTAAATAGTGTCTATATCTAACTACGTGTGGAAGAATTAAAATGGAAAATGCAAACCCCATGCATAGTTATGTTTGGGGAGTACGATAGTGAACCTAAGCCCAATTTTGTTTGGTTATTGCTAAATTTGCGATGTCAAAATCGAAAAACGCTCACCTAACTGGATATTTCTCCTAATCGGCTTTCAACAATCCCCAAGATAGCCGAATAACACAGCTTTTACTGTATTTGCAGTGAGTCGACTTCAATAATGTAAACTTCCGGTTCCGGTATTAAGACGCATTTATATTTTCTTGATATTATTTTCTGATTTATACCCTTTAAAAGTATTTAGTATTAATTTCAACTTGTTGATAATGCCTATAATTGATTTATGCATCATATGCGATAAAAATCTGACGGAACGAAATAAAATGTGACGAATGTCGACATCCGATTCATGATGAATGCTCTGGACTTTCCCGAAGTGAACTTCAAAACATTAAACTCGTTAAAAAACGACTATTATTTTACTGCGATAAGTGCTTCAACAGAAGTGATCAAAATACTAGCATTATTAGAGAGTTGCGGGAGTTGGTGTTAGCATTAAAAATAGAAATTGTAAACCTCAAAAGTGAATCTGTTCGTGGTCAACAATTGGACGGTGCATCTTCCGAGTACACGGAGGCTGTTATCTCTGAAACCAATGAAAGGAGTAGAAGAGCATCAAATGTAATTGCTTACAATATTGAAGAGACAACCAGCAGTAATCAACAGGATGCCTTGTCTTATGATGTAGATCAAGCGAAGAAAGTTGTGTTACAAGCAGACGAAGGTAGTGTGTCTAGGATAATAAAGGTATTTCGGCTAGGAAAGGCATCATCTGGTAGAAATCGTCCCCTCAAAATTATCATGGATTCCCCATACGCGGCAATAAAGGTGCTAACGTCAAGACCTCCAGTAGGTTCAAAATATTATGTAAGAGCAGATCAAACAGTAATGCAGAGAAATCATTATAAAACTTTAAGACATGAGTTAGAGGAGAGGAAAAATAAAGGAGAAACAGACATTGTTATTAAGTATGTTGGAGGATGTCCAAAAATTGTTAAAATGCGTCAGCCAAAAAACTAAGCGAAGATCCTGCTACTGTAACTTATTCGTCATTCTACCAGAATGTACGAGGATTGAAAACAAAATTGGAAATCTTTCGTTCAAATGTAGCCACTATTGATGTGGAATTCATCTTTTTAAGTGAAACCTGGTTATCTAATGATGTCTCCGATGCAGAATTGGATTTGAATAATTATAACGTTTACAGGAATGATCGTTCGAATGTTAATAGTGAGAAAAGTCGTGGTGGTGGAACTCTAATTGGTGTAAAAACTTCTCTTCCATCGTATCGTCTATCTGTTGAGTATAATAATGTCGAACACTTATTTGTTATGGTGAATATTCAGCCTAGGAAGTTAATTCTTGGTTGTGTGTATATACCTCCATCTTCACCTGATGGAGTATATGCTAACCACTGTGATGAACTTGAAAAGCTGATGCAGTTATTTCCCAATACTAACTTTCTACTTTTTGGTGACTATAATTTGAATGAAAACTTTATCTTTAATATAGATTCTCAACATCTGGTACATACGAATTCATTAGCTTTTAACAATGTTGTTGATACTTGTATATTCCTTGATTTAAGGCAGTTTAATACTGTGAAAAATGTTTATGGGAGAATTCTTGATTTGTGTTTATCAAATATCCAAGATGTTGTTATGGTGAATGCCGATCCATTGGTAAATCCTGATCCATATCACCCTCCTGTGATGTGTCATTTTAAATATTTTGAGAATCTAGTTAAGGCTAATGTATATAGCAAATCCTATAACTTCAAAAAAGCTAATTATTTTCAGTTAAATGAATATTTCAAATCTATAGATTGGAGTTTTCTACCAAACTTACAGGTAGATGAAGCAGTGAATAATTTTTACTCTGTGATAAATAGTGCAATTGAAAGATATGTACCTGTTTTTAACCATACACGTGAAAATAGTCGTTTTCCTATATGGTTTAACGATTCGCTCAGGAAACTAACAGTTGAGAAGAAATTACTGCATAAAAGATTTAAAGCAAGTGGTTTACCTCAAGACTATGCTAAATACACGACCCTCCGTGCCGAGTGCAAACACATCTCTAAAGTTTGCTATTATTCCTATGTAACGAATATAGAAAATTCAATACAAGGCAATACAAAAAATTTTTGGAAATATGTTAAGTCCCTGTCCGGTAGTAATACATTGCCTAATTATATGTATCTTGATAATATTAGTAGTAATGAGTGTAGATCAATTGCTAACCTTTTTGCTAGACATTTTGCTGAAGTGTATAATACTGCATCAAATTATACTGTTAACTACAATTATCCTCATAATGTTAATTTGAATAGTTGCGTCACTTCAAATGATGATGTCGCAAAGGAACTTTTAAGTCTAGATATCAATAAGTCTTCTGGACCCGATGGCTTGCCACCAATATTTTTGAAACGTTGTAGCTCATCTCTCTCTGGTCCTCTCACTAAATTATTTAATCTTTCTTTAAGTAAAGGCATATTCCCCTTATCTTGGAAAGTCAGTTATGTTACCCCAATTTATAAATCAAATGATAAGTCAGACATTCGTAACTATAGGCCAATATCAACTATTTCCACTATACCTAAAGTTTTTGAAAAACTACTAGTTCCACACCTAACATTTCCCCTAAAGAACATCATTCTTCCCCAACAGCATGGTTTTATGGCTGGCCGTTCAACTACAACTAATCTTTTACTGTATCAGGATTATATTTTAAAGTCTTTTACATCAAATCTACAAGTTGATTCAGTTTACACAGACTTCTCAAAAGCCTTTGACAAAGTTGATCATTCACTTTTAATATCAAAATTACAAGCTGTCGGTGTTAATGGGAAACTTTTGACATGGATAAATAGCTACCTTCAAAATAGGTCCCTTATAGTTAAGGTGAATTCATCTCTTTCGGATCCGTTTATCAGTACATCTGGGGTTCCACAAGGTTCTCATCTTGGTCCATTTTTATTCACCATATTTATAAATGATATATGCGAAATATTCAGCGATGTTCAATTTTTGATTTTTGCTGATGACTTGAAGATTTTTAGACAAATTAATTCTTATTACGATTCATTAGTTTTGCAGGAAAACTTGGACAGATTATTTTCTTGGTCAGTGAAGAATTGTCTATTTCTTAATACCTCTAAATGTAATGTTATAAGTTTTTCACGGTCTAACTTAAAAATACATTAATCTATAATCAAAAACTCCGAGTCACTAAATAGGTTATCTGTCATCAAAGATTTGGGTGTGTTGTTTGACTCTCAATTCACTTTTAAAACACATATAGATGTAATAACAAAGGATGCACTGAAAATGTTGGGTTTCATTTTAAGAAATTGTAACTCCTTCAGAAATGTTGATGTATTGCTTTTTTTATATACTGCCCTGGTTCGATCCAAGCTGGAATACTCATCAGTTATTTGGTCCCCCTTTTACCAAATTGATCAAATAAGAATCGAAAAAGTTCAACACAGATTCCTTAGGTTTATAAACTATAAATTAAAAATTAGTAAGGATCAATTAAATTACAATTATTTACTGCAAATTCTCAAATTGCATTCACTTCAGACTAGAAGATCAATGACTGACTTGATGTTACTATTTAAAATTATAAATTCTAACATAAATTGTACAGATCTTCTTAGCATGTTAAAATTTCAAGTACCTCGACATATAACTAGAAATTCTAATATATTCATGATAGACTTCCATAGAAACAACTATTCTTTGAATTCGCCTATAACAAGAATGCAGCGTACAGCTAACCATATGAGTCATTGTTTAGATTTTAATGAACCTATTGGTCAATTTCGGAGAAGATTGATTAAAATGATAGGAAATAAGTACTGATATAACATAGTTGGTAAATTTTTTTTTGTCTTTCTCTTGCATTTTATTTTTCCTTATAACTATATTTCTTATATTTTTCTTATGGATTTTATTTTATCTTTTCTTATTTTTTTTGGTATATAATTTTATATTACTATTATTTCATTATTCTGGATTTAATTAGAAACATCTCTAACATATTATATTATTGTATTTAATTATAGTATTTAGAAACATTTCTAAAGGATCATTAATTGTATAATGACTAACAACTGTAAGAAGTAATGTTAAAGGAGTAAGAAGTAGGTTAAAGGATCATTAATTGTATAATGACTAACAAGTGTAAGGAGTAATGCTATCTTTAATGTATTTTTTCAGCAAAGTAAGTTGTGTAATACCGGACACTATGACTATATGATACTCATTGTACCATGGGTTTAATCCCGTTGAAATAAATAAATAAATAAATACCGTACTTTCCTATGCAAAGAGATGCTTATCAACTTCGCGGCATGTAAAATGTTCGACTGCTATTACATACGATTTTTTAAATGGTCAATTAATATTATTATTATGGTCATTAATTTACATAAACATTTCACATTTTTAATATCGATTTCAAAACAAAGGGAGCATGGAAATTCGTATGGAAGGGGTAGATGGAGGCAGGGGACCTCTACGAACAAGTGCGCGGTAAACGGGCAGAAACTATTCATTACTTATCGCTCTGCTCGCCGAAATTCGTGTTATATGGGGCATTTTTTGCCACGGAACCAAACATTTATTCGTTACAGCCGAGAATTCGTAAAATGCGTGTTCGTTACATCCGAGAAATTTAACCAATGCCCTTATGGAGAAGTTCAAGGGACCGAGACATTTCTTCGTTATAGCCGAGATTTCGTTTTAGGCGTGATCGTTATAAACGAGTTTTACTGTATAACATTATCAATATTAATATCTATGTCCCGATGTATGTGCATTAAAGCTAAACCATTTAATCTTTCTTGAGATATATTAGATCTTTCAAATGTTTTAATGCAGAGAAGCTTTGTGCAGCAGATGCGACACTAACCGGTAACGTGCACAGTATTTGCAAAATCATTTTTATAGTAGGAAAAATAATTATATTGCATTGCTTCTAAAGCACTGTCAGGTATATTTCCAGTCTTCTACAATTTTTCTTCCCAGTGTAATTTTCAAAAATCAAATTCTGATTTTAAATTTATTCCGACTAGATGCATACCGCAATTAGGATCCATTTGTTTTAGAAAATTTGACATTTAAATGATGCATCTAATTCTATATTAGTTTTGTTTAGTAAAATCTTGTGCACAGTAGCATTCAGATAAAATATATCTATTGTATCATCATTGAATCTGCATTTTATATCCTGAATAATACTATCTAATAAAGGTAAAAAAATATTCTGTAATAATCTTCTGGATTCTCTGCCTCTACGTTCGGTCAATTTATTTGTTTAATAATTCGTGGTTTTGTCGTCTTTAGACCTAAAAGAAAGTATATTTGATGCTTCATTGAATAATAATTTAAATAATGAATGGACAGTAATCAAATTTTTAAATATATATTTACCAAAGTGGTTTTTTAAAAGATTTTACTTATAAAACTGTGGCACTAAAAGTGTTAGCTAACGAACATAATGTTACAACAAAAATTGGAATAGTAATAGCATATTTTAGTAATTCTGCCTTAACCGATGAATCTCTTTCTTGCCACTGAGATGTTGAATCAAGTTTTTCTACAATCTTAATTAAACTAGTTTTAAATTTTACCAGTGACTCGTGATTTTCTGACCATCAGTTTAGTACAAACTTATTAAAGAATCTTTGTTTAAACTCTCACTAATGACCATTTGTTTTTAAGCCACTCTCCATTACTAGCCGCTATCTTACTGGCAGCTACCTCAAATTCGAATTCCTAACATCCCCTCCCCCTCTTCCTTGTTACCACGGTCATCTCTTACCCTCTACATTCCCCCTCCTACTCCATTTCCCCCCTCCCCCACCTTCCGCTTGTCTATATATTTAGCTAATTCACCCACTTCCCTCACCTGATGATGACTTGGACTAGTCGAGACATGTCGTAACTTTTACTTTTATACTTTGTGGAACTTTTACCAATTGTTTTTATAGTTTCTACCATTTTATGGTTTTACTGTTTTACGGTTTTTACTGGTTTTATTAAATATGACGCAGTTCCACCACATGAAAGCTTTTGCCATTGATTATATTACTTAGCTTAGAGTTTATGCAAAATGACACTCGATTCGCTTTTTGCTCATCAATCATGATCTTAGGCGTTGACTTGTCCGTCATCATCCTGTAGCCTAAATTATCGTGGAGATCACCATGGCCTACTCCATAACTTAGGTCAACTGTAGCGAATATTTTTATCGGTAGCTGCTTTTTATGAGTTCATCGGTTTGAGTAGAGCTCTCAGATTGCCGACAGAACAAACGGGGACAAATTAAGTTGAGCGGGGGGGAATGTAAAACAAGTGTGTGAGAAAAATGGTGTTACATGAACCTATTTTTTTGTGTTGGTATAATAATATGTTCATTTTCATTATTAATTTGTTATATTTTTAGAAAAAAATAACATTTAACAAAGAAAGAAAATGTCACATTTTCTCCGAATCACTTATGTAAATCAAATAGAAATAAAAAAAATCAATACATATTTGGTTTCTTTTTACAAAAAAATCACAGTAGTTGGTATATAAATATTTACCATATTATACCTATTCATAAAAAATTAACGTATAAATATTTTTCATTTGATTTGGCTGCTTTTAACAAGTCTTTCTTTGTTAGAATGTGGTCATACATTTCAGTACAATTAAAATGAAAATTTACCAAGCACTGTAAAATAGCTTATAAAGTGTTAAAAGATAATGAGTTATGCTCGTCGGTCCATTGAATTTCCATTAGGGAAAAAATACGTTCGACGTTCGCATTGTGTCCGGGAATAGAAAAAACATATTCGCAGATTTTTAGAATATCGAAATACTGTTCTGGAAATTCTTTGTCCATCTTGGATAAAACTATTGTCCACTTTTCTGAAGCGGTCTTAGATTTCCAGTCCTTATTTTCTGCTACTTCTAATTCAACAATTTTGCACACACTCATTATCTGGTTGAACAGAAAAGTATCATTTATCTCAATATTTATCTTTGAAGTAATCTAAAGTTTGTTCGATATCTTTCCATTCCGGCTTTTCCTTAAACATCATCCATGAAAATATTGCAAAATGTTCTAGTGGTTCTATCCACTTATTTAAATAATCGATGAAGGTTTCATAGAAGAGAGAAATTTCTAATTTAAACTTATTAATATCATTCTTAGTGAGAATACCTGACTCTTCACGTTCTTTTAAAATTGTTTGTACGCTTTTTGGCAAAAAGGACTGTTTTTGTCTTTCTTCAAACATAACTGCTGTGTCTTTCAATACATCAAAAACTTCTATTACAGATTTATTTTTTCCTTCAATTTTGAATATTTGTAAATTTACTGAAGTGGCCTGGCTATGAATGAACCAGAAGTATGGCTCACGTAATGGGTCATTGAAAAAATTAACTAGAGTTTTTGGTGCTTTATTCTCGGACATGAAAGAAGATGTAAGTCCTTCGAAAATCTTTAAAATTCTATCAACTGATGGCAGTCAAGAAAGCCACCTAGTTTTTGAATATGACAGCAGCTTTTGATATTCAATGGACACAAAGTCACAAAACTCTTTTAAGCCCGTTTGACATGGTCCCATTTTTGCTATACTGCGTTTCCAGAGATCGTACGGGTGAGGCCTGTCTACGGTTAGACTTGTAGGGTGAGGGGGTGAAAGTGTCAGCCAATAAGAGCTCTTAAATTTCCCACGCCTTTCAAAAATTCTTGACGAGCGCTGTTGACACGATTGCTCTCAGAACTTCACTCGTCCACAGTTGCTGTTGAAATGAGCGAAATTCGAAATGTGGCAACATTGGGTCGTAGCCTAAGCGAAATAACCCGAATGCGGACGGAATACTGCGAATCTGATCCGTACGACTTCGGGAAACGCACTATAGCATAAATGCTAGCATATTCTCACGCATATCTCGTTGCATCTACTGTTGTCTACTATCGAATTTTCTGTTGAATCGACCATTTTACACGGTTGAATTTCATAGCATGAATGCGAGAGAGAGAGAGAAACAAAATAAAATCGACTAGCGCATTCACTCTTTGGTGGTAAACACAGTAATTTTCACAGTCGCAACTCTCAACGTTATAAAACGAGGCACGAGTGGGTGTAAGCGTAGTCACGTGCAGTTTGGATCACTTCCCATTGGTCCGATACTAGCTACGTAAACAGCCCCTACCCTTTTCCCCCACCCCTCACTCTACCCCCCACCCTTCCCATCATACGGACCGCTTTTCTTAGGGACGGAATTTTCCGTAAACCAAATGGTTTAATTTATTCCATAAATTTCACGCTATGACCCTCCAATTTTTTTTAAGTTCTGAGAACAATTTACCCCATCAAATGTTTTAGCGGGAATTATTCAAAGAACCAAAAGAAAATTAAGGAATTATAACGTCAAATTTATGAACAAATTAAACTCCATTTGGTTACCTGAAAACTTCCTGTACCTTTATAACGATGTGGGGAATTGGTACACACTTCTTAAGGAAAAGAACATATATTCCTTTACAAATTTATTGAAACACAATGAAGGCAAATTTACAAAATATAACAATAATAATAATAATGACAATAATAATAACAGTTGTATTCAGTAGTCCTTCGGTCTGTATAAACAGATATAAGACAAGTCAAGTTTGACTTTGTACAAACAAGAATGGATATCTCATAAGAGCTTCTCTATTAGCACATCACAAGCAAAAACAATAAATTCTAAACATTATTGGCATATTAAAAGTGCATACATTCAAAGGCAGGGTCTGCCTTCTAGGGTATACATCCGCTGCCTCCATACAGAACAATGAATGATTGCTCTAAACATTATTCTCCTCAAGAATAATTATCAGAAATTACACATCAATAATCTTAAAACATTTCCAATTTTCTTCATCAGAAGAATAATAGATAAACAGAATTGTTAGCTGTTTCTATGGATAAAACACATGTCGATACCCAATTAAAATAACCCTTGGCAGCAAATGAAAAGGAACTATAAAAATAGAAACAGTTACATTCTCTCAGCCTCACACATTTCATGTGAATGTGAGTCCCTTGAAGGACTCAGATTTCGTCACTTGGGTTTTCATTTTATAAGCCCGATTGACTATCATAGGATCGCAGCAAACAAGCTACTGCCACTTATTCAAAGTCCTGGTTAGCTTGCGGAATAAATGGCTAGGGATGCACAATGTATCAGTCATGGTCACAGTGCAAGGGCTGTAGATAGCCCACCCTACTAATTGTAACTTATCTTAACCTAACAGTATATACAATTATGGAACTATAGTAAACTATACTATAATAAACAATACACTATACTACAATAAAACAACACAACAATTTACTTAACTACAAGCACTATGGCCCTCGTTTTCTTTTTGCGAAGCTCTCTTGTGCCCTCCGATGAAAATGTCTCAGGCAAATTCTTTTATTGTTATACCGTTTCATTCGGTCCACGTAGAGTAGGTTCGGATCTCCAGCCAGCTTTACCCAAACATCAAATCGCCGATGTGGGTCCGAAGTGGGATGAGGGAACCTGGATCATTTATAAAATATAAAGACTTATGTTACGGGTCACTGTCTTCATAAAATGTGAATGTATTAGCAATACCCATTTTTGTAGCTCTTTCAAATTCTTTTTTAAAATGCCTACATACTTGAATCTGTCTCTGCAATATATTCTAAATATTAAACTCCATACGTTGACATACATCCCAAAGCCATTACAGAACCACCCCTATACTTGACTGTGGAACGCAAATTTCAAACATTTCACTCAGTATTTGCCTTACTCCACACCATTACCCTCCCATCGGATCCAAAAATGTTGAACTTACTTTCGTCTGTAAAGATTATGTCATACTACAAGCAAAACAAACAATGTATACAAATACTTATGTGACAATGAAATCGTTTAATTCATTATATTTAGACGTAATTTATCAGAAACACATGATTATTGGAGTTCCTTCCCATATTTATTGCGTCACTTTGAGTTTTACTTTCACACATTCTATAGAACATGAATATACATTTTATACTTTTTCATAAAATCGAGTACATCTCCATAAATGTTTCAATGTAAGACTACTTTTGACAGCCACTGCATAAAAATTACATGTACATATATGCAATTACGATGCTAATACTAATATGGGAGAAGTAGACTTGCTAGATGAAAATTTTGAACGAATAAGTACGTACATATAAGGGATTTTATGTAACAAAAAGTATTAATTTTGCTAAAAGATTATATTTGACTTTTGTCAAAGAACTTACCTAACTCGATTAATAAAGTTTTTGCCGCAATTGAGGACACAGCACCTCGGGCTCACCTTGATCACTTCCAATGGCTTCCAATTTACAACGAAAACGGTGAGAACGGTTAAAACGTGTGAATATAATTTGAATCGCGACGTCAACGAACCACGTGACATTTGGATCGCTTCCCATTGGCTCCTCAGACGGTCCTCACTCCGCTATATCAGTGCGGCCCCTGTGGTAATATTATTGTGCGATCGGATTTATTTGGGCGACGGTGTTTGGTTACAAAATGGAATGCACATATCGAGATGCAGTTGTATCAATATGTGCCGTTGTTGCTATAGCAGCAGCAGTGGAAACTAAGAAAAAGAAACGCAAGTGGACAAGAAGCTGGCTTCTCAGTTGGCAAGAGGAAAAGGGTGCTTTATCCATGCTTCAAAAAGAATTACTAGATGAAGATCCTGCAGCATACAAAAATTATTTGAGAATGGACGATGGAACCTTCCAGGAACTCCTGAGCAGAGTAACGCCAAAAATATACCGAAGAGATACAGTTATGAGAGAAAGTATCTCTCCATACAAAAGGTATGTATTTTGCAAGTTAAGTGACTCGATATTGAGAAATAATCTATAATATGATGATAGTGTTTTTCAATTCCTATGTTTTTATATTTCGCATTACAGATTGGCGACTACCCTAAGGTTTTTGGCCACTGGGGAAACCTTCCGTAGTCTAATGTATTCTACAAGGATACATGAGAGTACAATATCAAAGTTTGTGCCAGAGGTTTGCTCTGCAATATATGAGGTTTTGAAGGAAGATCACATTAAGGTATTTGAAAGTTGATTTATAATCAGATATATTATTGCATATTTTCTTTGCCAAATAGATGAATCATTTTTTAAGATTGTATCAATACTATTTCAATTTCACGTGTCCTTTCACTTTATAGCTTTCAGTAAAGTCACGGTTGTAATTTTTTCTAAAATTTTAATTTCAGATGCCTACTACAGCCAAGGAATGGCTTTTGATATCGAAAGGGTACGAAGAAAGATGGAACTTTCCGAACCGTGTGGGTTCACTAGATGGGAAGCATATTTCATTCCGGCCACCAAGGAGCTCTGACTCTGAGTTTTATAATTATAAAGGAACACACAGCATTGTCCTGTTAGCTATGGTTGATGCCAATTACAAATTTATATATATCGATGTTGGATGCAATGGGCGAATTAGTGATGGTGGTGTTTTTCGACAGAGTTCTATTTATAGAGCTCTAGTGGATAACAACATCAACTTGCCTCCAGCAAGATCATTGCCAGGATTGGAAGAGCTGGTGCCTTATGTGGTAGTTGCTGATGATGCATTTCCTGTTATGAGAAATTTGGTCAAACCGTTTAAAAATAGAGGGTTAACCTACACCCAAAGAATTTTTAATTATCGTTTGAGTAGGGCACGCAGGTGTGGAAAATACTTTTGGTATCCTAAGTAACAGGTTTAGGATCCTCCTTACACCTGTAAATTTAGGAGTGAGGAAGGTGGAAATTATAGTCTTAGCAGTTTGTGCTTTCCACAATTTCCTACTTGATAGGGGCAGTCCCTTTGAATTTAGTGAAGGGGAAAAACTTTTATGCCAAGGCTTAAATTGCCAACAGGCTGGAAATAGGCCATCAAATGAAGGCCTTCAAACGAGGTTATTACTGGACAATATTTTAATAGCCCGGTCGGCCAGGTGGATTGGCAGCATTCTGCTATTGAAAATTATTGTACATAATTTTATTATATTTTTGTATTTCTATATAATATTTTTGTATTTGTAAAATATATGGAAACGCAATTTAGAATTTTCATTTTGTGATATTATTATTAGTGTTATTGTTCCACCATTTCTTACAAAGCTTAAAAACGAAAATTTAGAATAAATAAATTAAAATTATTACAGTAAACATTATCATTGTTTTATTGCTGTAACTTTTTTTTCATACACTTCATCTCAGCCTCCATAACTTTAATTTGAATTTCATGTTGGAGTTCCAGCCTTAACTCATCATCGTCTATGTTAGCCAGTCTGCTGGCTATGAACTCCCCAAACTGCTCATACTGGCTTCTTCTTTCAGAAAAAGAGTCCTTTATAGCAGTCAGAGCAGCAGATGCTGCCTCTGCTAAACTACTGTCATCCTTCCTTTTTTTAGGAGTTGGCAGGAATTTTCAAGTGTTTGCAACAGCCGGTATTTCCTTCATTAGATTTCCATCAGGATGTATTTCATCCTCATTGGTATTAGAGGATTGAGAGAGAGAGATTTCCTAAAAACAAGTAAAAGGAATTACTATAAACTATAATCATGAACACTAAATCAAATTACAACAAAGTTAAAAAATAAATATTAAGAAGAATTGTATTCCAAATGATTGTTTTAATGAATATTTTTGCAATATTAGCATAAATCTGGCCAAGACAATTTTGAATGACAATCACCCGGAAATTGAATTCTTTACTTGCAACCATAACCTTTATGTTTATACTAGTTCTTACTAATCTATTGACATAGAACCAGTTTGGATTTAAGGAAAACTATAACAAATGTTGCTGTGTGTTTACTAGGTAACACTGTAAATAAGAAATCAGAGATGGGGTCAAAATATCCTTGGCATATTCCTTGCAGCAAACTTTATTTTAAACTGTAAAGTCTTGGATGAACGGAAATGTTGTCTTTAAATATTGAAAAAAATATATGCCATTCTGCAACAATGATTATGGAATATCTGATAATGACTTTAAACTTACCATCAATAGAAAAAATTGAAATCTAAATATCTGTAATTGCCATCCACTAAAAATAATCTCGGAGGCACTATACCTATGTATAGATGTTCATTCGAAATTGAAATAAGAACAACAAATTATTAACCTTTATTGCAGGTAAATGAAAGCATCTTTTAAACTTGTTTTAAAAAGGAATTTAAAATATGACAAATTTGAAACGTATACATTTTGCCTGTGTGCAATCAATTATTGAATAAGGGATCAGTGTGATGAGCAGTTACTAAATCATGCATTTAAAAAACAAAATTATATTATTTAAGCTAATTCTGAACACTAATGTGCATTTATTTCAACATTTTGATGTTATAACAGTAATACAACTTTATAATAGACTTTCACTACTTGTGTACAAATTAAGTATTTGTAAACCCCAGACTCTGCCATAAATACAGTTCAAGTGATTATGTAAATAAAAATTGCATAGTAAAGAGAATTATTCTTACCTCAACACCTGGTTCATATGAGGATATTGTCTTTCTGGTGATTATATTACTGTCCAGAAAATTTAGATACTTAAAAGTACCACAGTGAAGACTGGTACACCTATATTTTTTAAAAAGTTAAACACGACTTTTAGAATGTAATAAATGTTAAATTTCATAATATCATATTATACTTGTACTAATAATACTTACTTCATCGGTTCCTGCACCACTTCTTTTAACTATCTTCCTTCGGCCAGATAAGCAGCCCTTATCCTCTCCATCTTCACCTTAACATCCTTTTCCCCTACTCCAGGTATCACTTCTTGCAGTCCCTCAGCAATTCCTTTTAATGCCTGGTTGCGTGCTGCTTTATTACGATAAATTGGCGAACTCACCTCGTACAAACACGGATGTGCTTCGTACAATTCTATCAATGTCTTGACGGAATCTTTACAACACGTCTTTTCTGCCATGACGATTTGTTTACTATATACGCAATATACTCGTATATAATATTTTACGGTAATCATGAAGTTTAGTCACTTTCATTATTTAAGGGGTTCCAAGCTAATGAAATATACTCACTTTTATTATGAAGGTGGTTTTAACCCTCGGGAACACCCAAAGTGAGTTTTTAAAGCATTTATTACTTTTATATTTAATATAAATGCAAGTGAATTACAAAACGTATTGCTCAATAATACGAAGTAAAAAGCTATTGAAAACATCTGAATAACGAAATGCGTTACGCCTAATAAATTACATTTGGTTCCATTTGCGGAGCAACACTGAAGATGATATAACATTGAAAGGATAATATTGGCGAGCCTTCGGCTCGCTGTTTTAATGCGTAATCGGCTCCGGGCGCTGCCGCGCCCTTCGCCTGGCCCGGAACCATAATATCCCTCCATGTTTTCCGGAGATTGGGTTAGTAAATGTTGAGACCGGCCAATCAGTTTCTTGTCCGGAGATTGGGTTAGTAATTGTCGAGACAGGCCAATCAGTTTTTACAAGCCCAATCTCCGGACAAGAAACTGATTGGCCGATCTCAACATTTAGTAATTGTCGAGACAGGCCAATCAGTTTTTACAAACCCAATCTCCGGACAAGAAACTGATTGGCCGGTCTCAACATTTAGTAATTGTCGAGATAGGCCAATCAGCTTTTACAAACCCAATCTCCGGACAAGAAACTGATTGGCCGGTCTCAACATTTACTAACCCAATCTCCGGAAAACATGGAGGGATATTATGGTTCCGGGCGAGGCGAAGGGTGCGGTAGCGCCCGGAGCCGATTACGCATTAAAACAGCGAGCCGAAGGCTCGCCAATACATTCTTTTAATGCTTTTTGAAGTATACTTGTCGATTTACATAATATAAGTGAGTAAATTTTAGCTTGGAACCCTTAAATAATAAAAGTGACTAAACTTCATGATTACCTATTTTACTTATAAAATTGTATTTATATATTATATATATATAGCTTTTCTTGTATTTAACAATAGCCAATCCATGGAAGAATAACAGGAAGCGCAGCTCCCGTAAGGACAATGGTAATGCTTTGACGGCAGAGCGATCTAGCGGTCAATACGTACTGAAGCGCGCCTAATTTAAACTCAAAGCGGCAGACCAGGTTTTGGCGGTACATTTGAATTAAGAAGCTAGATGACGTATTTAACATAAGTTTAGGACTCAAATTAAAACAAAACAACTGGGTGCAAGATTTTTTATTTACTCACGTAAAGAATAACAATACAACATTTATAAAAACACAACATTCTTTTCCGGATAGAAATACATTCATAAATAACAATAATATTTGTTCCGGCGACTCGTTGGTAAAGGCAAGTGGACAGTATAAATTAATAAATGCTAACATTTTCTAAAACTTACCAAGATGGTTTGGTGTTGAATGAGCTTTGGGAGAATGTAAAACATCCTCAGAATCCCTCGGTTCATCTGCAAGAATTAGAATACGATAGGATTAAGTTAACGAAATTCGAAAAAACCGGTATATAATAAAATCGAGGTTTCACTGTATACCATGTATAATACTCAAACTTGTTTTCATACCTTCAAATACACAAGGAACGGCATTCGCTTTTACGAGAGGCCGAGGGAATCTGCTGCGGAAATCATCATCTGTAAAATGATCACTGCAGACCCTATACTTCTTCATACAGTTGATATCCGCAGACATTAAATCCTCCCTCAGACAAAATTTTGCCCTAAATTTAAAGCAGAAATGGGCATCAAGACTAATAACAAAAACACGTAATTCTCAACTTAACACAAGTATTCCGTTTTATGCGGTATCTCTTCTTTAAGCTCACCTCGAAATATCCTTCGGAAATCCGAAATATTCTTGTCTGCCCAGCAGCCGTTAAAATTGTTGCACCAATATGCTGCACAATAAGCATTCCGTTCCATTTCAACAATTAGAAAAACACGACGCTGAAAAACCCCACCACTTTCCCGCGCGATTTCCAACGAACTGGTTTGAATCATGGAAGAATAATTAATTATTATTATTAATAATTAATTATTTCTTCCATGGTTTGAACAATGAGTGTGGAATGGGTATTTTTAGACACACATTGCCCGATAGGATCGCTGCAAGCGCAACCATCAGAGACGTCTATAGGTATTCGGGAAAAGATCGAAGCTGCACTTCCTATTATTTCTTCCATGGCCAATCTGTCCACACACCGTATGACATCAAACACTGAATGGCGCTAGTGTTTATGTACATACGTGTTGAATTGAGTATGCAGTTTTACCTTCAACATTCAACTTTAATTAGTTTCCGCTACATTTTTTTGTTTATTAATAATTATATATAGACCAATGAACAGTATTTTAATTATTTTACATAATATTTCCAACTGAAAAATCGAAAAGCAGACGATACGCCATATTGGAATTGGAGGTCGCTCCTGAGGGCCGATTTTGTAACTTTTCACTTTTCGATCTCGATCGAAATGACAGCCATCTTTGGATAGTTTTCGATCGAAATGAAGTTTGCGATTTTGTAACTCAGGATTTCACTTTCGATCGAAATCTCTCTCGATTCCCGTCGAAATCCATTTCGATTTCCTTTTGCTTGGTGAAATCCGTGAAATCTGCTCGAAGTTCATGCTATAAACCTATTATTCAAAGAATAATTGAAGATTTAATTGGCAATACCCATACTATAACCCATATATAACTGAAAATTAACAATTCTTTATGGTTTTTTTATATTTAATACTGTTAATCATAAAACCTCTTCAGTTTCATTATATGTTTAAAGAGCATATTTAATATTCTCTTATATTATTTCATATACCAATGTTATACAATCTTCTCCTTTGGCTATTTGTAACTTATTGTATCCTTTACCTATTTCAACTCCTTTCATTTTAATGACAGGAATGTGATTTTTCCTTTTTTGGACAACTATATTTCTTAATTGACTGTGCTGAATCAATAAACAAATTATTTCAATACCTGTTTGCATATTTCATATACTTTTGTTGAATTATGATAAATATTAATTGTACATGTTATCATTTAATATATTTTATTGTACGCCTAATGTTTCTCATTTTCTGTTGAGATCCTCACTATTTACTTACTTAATGTGTGTATCATCATTTTGCATATAATATCTCCACAGCTAAATGTGGATTGTGTCTTATCGATTTTGACCATGTATTTCTAATACATATTAATGGGCATCGCCCATGAACTAATGAATAAATAAGTTAAATATCAATGATCATTAATTATACATGTAACTGTTCAGTAAAGACCTAAACTGCGTAGGTATCAAATAGAAATTATAGAATAGAGTCCACTGTATTATTTAACGTAATATAGAAAATCACAATAATGAAGACTACATTACCTTCGGTATAAAGAAAGATTTTTATGTGTACCTCCTGTAGTACCAGTACTTGAAACATATGTCAAAAGGAACTAACATCACTACGGTCCAAGAAATGCAGGTTTTTGGAAACTTGTAACTATTTAACAATACTCTCAAAATATTTAATAACATTCATTAACGTTGTATTTCAATATCAATAAATGATACAAACCAAATTAAATGCTTTCTTAAAGACATTTCTTACGAAGTATAGAACTTGCAAAACTATGCTGACAAGTGTTATCAAAATCTTAGACAGTCTAGTAATCATAACAAAACAAACAATGTTAACCTCAAAAAAATTCATTTACGAAAAACGAATTAATATCCCTCGTCCTTTCCACATTTTACATTATATATACCAGCCAATATTCAGCTATATCCTTCCAATTTTTACGTTATTACCTAATGTTTCTGCCGTAGTCAGTGATACTAATGATAAATTATTCATCCAATGCCGTAAACTAATATCCATTCGTCGAAATAATAATAAATAAAAACTTCAACATTTGAAGTAGCAATACATAGATTCGATAAACACAATACGTACAGAAATAATCTAATATTTACTTAACGTATGCTGTATTCGTTTTATTTAACATATTATAAGGATACTGTATTAGGACTTACGTTGAATTACTCATTTTATTTAGGTTTTTATCTAACTGAAATACGTAAACAAACCTAAACAAACTGACTCTCAGGGTCAACTGCGCATGCGCCCACCCGGCCGAAGCATAAATTTTGCAACACTGTTTTCGACCGAGCTCACTTCCTTCGATCGAAATCGAAATTAGTTACAAAATCGCATATTCCCCCATAATTTCATTTCGATCGCTCACCAGCTTTCACGTCGAAATTGGGAGTTTTCGATTTCGATCGAATCGAAGGAGTTACAAAATCGGCCCCCTGATTGGTGATGCGAAGAAAAATGTTAGGAAAAATCGGACCTGTTCTATCTGCCTTTTATGCGATCAAAAATGCGAAGGAAAATGCGATGACGTCAAAATGCCATGGCATTTTCGTTTGACACGACCACATTTCCAGAATAGCATTTTTCCTAGCATTTATGCTAGCTAATATGCGACCGTGTCAAACGGGCTTTAGACGCTCAGTTCTGACTGTATATCGAAAAATAATTAAATAATTTCAAAGTAATCATGCTTACGTCACAAGATAGTTGATCAGAAGCTGTCTGCATAGTGTTGTGAAGAATGTGCGCCGGACAACCAATACCTTCCAATTGTGGACCTATTTCTGATTTTGACTTGCTGTAAACATTATTTGTACCTGTTCTGGTACGTCCACCAAAATTAACATTTGCATTGTCACCGCCAAAAGCTACACACTTTTTCAAATAAAAATTTATATCGATCAGTGATTCGATGCAAAAATTAGCTATCGTTTCGGATGTTTCACCTTTTAAATTTCCGAGTTTAAGCAGTTTAACTTGAATTCCTGATGTAAAATACTGCACAACCAATGGAAATATCTTTTCAGCTTTGTGGTTGCTTGCATCCGTACTTAAACTATAAAAGAAACATTTCCGAATTTCCTCAACGGTACAGGAAATTGAATGCGGTGCAAGAGCTTTTGTAATCATACGAGTTGATTTTGTTGCTGCTGGCGAATATTTTTTGGCGATGTTTGAATCACTGAATATTTTTGGGATCAACTTATAGGAAAAACATAATTCTGTAGCAATTACTTGATCCTCATCTTCTGTATTCTTTTTTGAAAAAAAATGCAGTAATCTTTCGCACGAACTTGAGGATGCAGCAGCATTCACATGTTTTGCTGTTTTGACATGATCTTTAATATCCAAAATACCACCATGCGCCACACTCAAATAACTTTTACAGTGGGCACAATACCCTTCAGTTTCCTTTCTGCCCCTCTTAATAACGGGATATTCTTCGGTATATTTATCCAAAAATTTGCAGGTCCTTTTCTTTGACATTTTTAAATTTGATGGATTATTCTGAAATAAATATTTTTAACTGTAATATAATAATAATAGCCAACCAAAATTAATAACCATACCTTAGCCGAGTAAACGTACACAAACATTAAACAATACACAACGAAAATAATAACACGACAAACACAAGACCAACAAAGCACGCTACGTCTCTCTTAACTATAGCTACGCTCCCATGCAGGTTATGACAAGTCATTCACACTCCCAGCAGCCAGCGACCAGCATGCTAAAGCACGGCGGGAACTGCTTGGATCGGTTCGGATCATCTCCGCTCGGAAAGGTACCCGATACCGCACGGAACGGCATTCACGAATTATATTAATTTTTTCTTTGTAAATTTAAATAATTTTCTAAATTTAGTCAAATTAAGTAATAAATTATTGAAATTCGTAAATCCGGGACAAATAGACGTCCCGAAAGACCCTCTCGGGACACCGGGACGTAGGCCTAAAAACCGGGATAATCCCGGTTTTTCGGGACGCCTGAGAGCCTAAGGTTTGACTGACATTTGATTCATATAGTGATGTAGATAGTTTTCCACATCGGGAAGCATTCATTCACGTTCATCATAAAAGAACCTGAACTCTCGATGGCGAAATAAATAATCCCCATTGAATGTAGTTTTCATTGTTTCAAACGTTTCTGTACCCGTTTTGCGAAAAGCATACAAAACATAAGAGAATATTGTAGTTCTATTCATAAATCCATGTTGGGTACGCTGAACAACGCTTCAATATATGACCGTTTTATAGAAAATGGTAATAATATATCACATACAGTGAAATGTTGCGAGTTGGAGAAAACAATTATCTGACCTGATTAAGGAGATAAAAATGAAATTCAATCTGTTTATTTTCCGGTCACTCCTTGTCATGCCCACGCCGGGCATACTTGCCGCCTGGGTGCAAGCAGTTTATGCCGACCCTTACGGACTCATAAAAGCACCCTGGCCCAGATTTTTTTTTTCGATTTTCAGATTAAAAGTTGTATTTAATTTAGGAAATAAATTGTGCAAAACACATTGCGCAAACTTTCTCGTACACGAATCCTCTCGATATATTACGTAAAACTACTTCACTTTAGGAGGCGGTCTATTACGAGTTTACAAACAGCGGAATGTAAAGGACGTTTGCATGTTTGTAAAAACACAAAATTAAAATATATTCTTGCTCCCGCTCGTGAATTGCGGCCCCTAATATGTTGCCGCCTGGGTGTGATGCACCCCTTGCACCCATAGGCCGGCGCATCCATGCCCAAAGCAGGATTCGAACCCGCTACCGTATGATTAAGAGGCAGACTCACTAATCGCCCCTCTGCCCTCTGCCATATAATTCGTTTCCAATGCTAGAGTACGGAGACGCGACCATATCAATTAAAAACGTCATATCTATCTATATCTTATAAATATATATATGTGTGTGTGTGCGTGCGTGCGTGTATGTATGTATGTATGTATATACAGGGTGTACACAAATGATCTGAGCGATTTCAAAAATTTATGTAACAAAAAGTATACAGGATACAGGAATGGAGCTTACACCATTTGAAAGTGTATCTCAAAAAGTTTTTTTCTTTAGTTTTTATGCTAGTTGAGTTCAGTGTGAGCACCATTTATAACTCTGCACACATCAAAGCGATACTCTGTTTCTTGCTAGACGTGTTGTAAGATTTCACGGTGAACATTCCCAACAGCGTTTCGTATTCTCTTCTTCAAATTTTTCAGTATTGCTGGCAGTGGTGGAACACTTGATCTTTCATATAGCCCCAAAAGAAGAAATCGAGATAGGAGAAGGTGGAGGCCAGGAAATGGGCTCCTCTTGGCCCATCCAACAATTAGGCAACTGCGTGTTTAGGAACATTGTGATCTCATAGTGAATGTGTGGCGGTGCACCATCATGTTGAAAAACAACATCCGGTTTCTCATCATGTGGTTTGAGCATTAGTCAGAACTCCAACGTGTCGAGATACGTAATTCCATTAACTGTTATTTCAGAGAAGAGGAATGGGCCGTACACTATATCAGAGGTCATAGTGCAGAACACGTTCACCTTCGGGCTATCCCTCATGTATTCAACGGTGTCATGAGGAATTTCACTCCCCCATATTCGAACATTATGCCTGCTCACCATCCCACTGAGATGAAAGGTTGCCTCATCACTGAAACAAATTTTGGACAGATAGGTTTCATCTGCTTCAAAACGGTCCATCATGTCACAGCAAAATTCATACCGTAGCACTTTATTTATTCCGTTTTAATTTTTGTAACATTTTAAGTTTATAGTGCAAGACATTTTCTCAGAATCTTCCACACTGTTGTATGCGTGAATACACTTCACGGCTAGCTCAACATTTTGATTTCTGAGGACTATTGAGAAAGGACCGCCGAACACGGTCGACTGTTACTTTACTGATGATCGGTCAGCCAAAACTTTTCTTTTTAATAACTTTTATATTAACCTCACTCGATATATATATATATATATATATATATTAGGGTGTGCCAAAAATGAAAAATTTTCGAAAATTCGCCGCGACAACCCTTAAAAAGTTTCCTTTTGATGCAAAAACACTCCTTGCAAAATTTGGTGGAAATCCGATTAATTTTAGAGGTCGCTATTTTGTTTCAAAGTTTCGGTTTTTATGTGAGAATACCATTGTTACATATTCCTTCATATCTCGTCACCAATAAGACCTACAGAAAATGTTTGAGAAGGTAAATTGTTAGTTTTGAGGTGTTCTATCGATTTTGGCCCATACTGGTTTTGAGGAACGTGTTTTAGATTTTTAGATTGCCTACCTCAAAGGGGCAAACACGTTTTTTTCCAGCTGGAAAGCTTAAACAGTACCATTATTCAATACATGAGTTTTGGATTGGTGAGAAATGAAACTTAATACATGCTTTATGCTAGTTAATGTCAAGAAGTTCAAAAATATAACGCAAAATGTAAGGAAAATTTGTGAAACATGTCACATAATACACAAAATATTTTGCTAATTTTCACGACTGTTTAGCATTAGTACACTTTGGAAAGGTCTTCCTGTGCTCCGCTACAGTCTGAAGAAGAGCGTGTTTATCCTCTTCTCCATTTGTAAGAATGGTATTGTACATTTCCATCAGACCCACACCTCTTTCTGCGCTGTCGTTCATGATGCGCAAATGCTGCACTTTGCGAAGAGCTTCCTTAAAGCTATCATGTGACTCCCATTCTGTCGGCTCAGTGTCCATAAATGTAGGAGAAATACCAAGGCGTTCAGAGAAAACAAGTGATGGCTTGCTGGCAAAATCGTGGAACTCCAGACAATCCACATCCACATCGCCTTCCCTTATGAAAGCTCTCTTTGGTGGATTTTCCAGGCCATCCCTCTCACGAAAAGCCTCCACTATTTTCTTTTTCGCTTCGTTTGTCACCATGAGGTCAAACAATGCAAGGGGAACCATTATAGTACTCAGGTACCATAGATGGTTCGAAATTTTCCACAAGCGTGACCGCCCGGCTTCCTTCTTCAATTGTTTCAGCATACGTAGATCATTGTCCGGAGCCCGCACAGCCGCAGCAGATGCGAACTAGAACTCGACATACGCGGAAACAATAAAAACAGTTGATGCTCGGAAGACATCTCCTCTTGCAAGATGAATTTCTGCCCTAAAGAGCCAAATTTTCAGAACATATTGTATATTGCCTTGGCCATCCAACGCGCTCTGTGAAACGCCCCGGGCTGCTTGAAATCATCACTGATTTTTGACCACCCGGTATTCTCCTGACGTATCGTCGTCATGTTGGTTGTCTTCCTCACTACTTCCCTCCAATTCCACTTTACGTTCAGAGCTTCTGCGACGAGAGGCTTCCTTCTCTAATCTTGCTGTCTCTCTAATCTAGTTAATGATCTCTTCTCCTTCAATGCCAGTTTCACATCTGCTGATCCCATAACACCTCCTCAAGGAGAAATACCTGGTCTTCTTTAACAGTCATCAGTGTAAAGGCATTTTCATGAACAACATCAAATATGCAGTCCACATCTTTAGTGAAATCCTCTCTATGAGCTCTCTGAGTTTCAGACTGATTGTTTCGGTTTTTCTTTAGTCCATCGTTTGTGGACTATGAGCAGCTTGTCGGTTGCACGACTCACAGCCCGCGTTGGTATATTGGCCTTATTCCTGAAGTTGACAGCTTCTTCGACGGCATGCGTAGCACTGTGCCTTAGTGTCTCTTTCAGTGTGTTGTGGCGATGGAATAACAACTGCAATACTTGACGGGTTGATGGAAGCTTACATCCTAATATTTTATCATTCGGTTGGCCTATGAGCCAAACTTTGGTGTCACTCCCCCGCTGCATATTGAGCGCGACTGCAGAAATGCGCACGAGATACTACTAGCATGAGGGATATTTCCAGGAAGCAGCGAGAGCGAGCGCTGGAGAGGCACAGACTTGCAGTTCGGACGGACGGAAAGCGGCGGGCGAGGGAGGAGCGGAGGGAGAGGGGTGGGGAAGGGGAGAGGTAGGGAGGTGGGGGAGCGGGCAGCAATATCCCTGCCGCACTGAGCACGTTAAACAAAATTTTCTCTAGGTCTTACAGGTGACGAGATATGAAGGAATATGTGACAATGATATTCTCGCATAAAAATTGAAACTTTGAAACAAAATAGTGACCTCTAAAAGTAATCGGATTTCCACCAAATTCTGCAGGGAGTGTTTTTGCATCAAAAGGAAACTTTTTACGGGTTGTCGCGATAAATTTTCAAATTTTTTTCATTTTTGGCACACCCTAAAATATATATATATATATATATTTTGGGCAACTAGGTGTTGAAGGAAACCCAGTGAACACTTACCGGAAGTAGAGCCGCTGGGGTGTTGGAGAGACACCAGTTGTGTCTCTCTTGTGCTGACGAAGGGATCATCCCGAAAGCTCTAACCTCTACAAATGTGTCTCTCCAACACCCCAGCGGCTCTACTTCCGGTAAGTGTTCACTGGGTTTCCTTCAACACCTAGTTGCCCAAAATATCCTTCCTTACCTTTCCTCTTCCTTAGTGTGTGTATATATATATATATACAAAATTGAGGCACTTCCAGATGTGCTAGAAACTTGAAATTTGGTGGGATTATAGGTTTTTGGTCACAGCCGAAGGAAAAAATCCGAAACTTGCGAAATTCCCACTATGAGGGGCTATTTTGGCCCCTTTTTGCCACATTTTTGGCCCATAAGAAAACGTAAATTGGTGTAGAGGTTTTTATATTTGCACTTTAAATTATTTCCCTTCAAGATACGAAATCGAGACTTAAACTATTGGATAGGATATAAATTGTAGTTTCTTATTTTTGAAGACAGAATTTCAATCCTAGTAGAATTGGCGTAAATTAATAGTTTTTATCGGAAAAAAGTGGTAATTTTTCTGGGTCAAACAATCAGCTACCTAGGCAACAGACTTAATGCTTTCATATGGGTAAGCTTTTAATGGGAATCAGAGTCTTATATTTCTCCTTTAAAACCTTACTAGTATAATGCCCATTGAAATATCAACGGGAGTAAAGATTCGATCGTTCAAGCTATTTATGGAGATCAAATTGGCAACAGAAACATTAATTGTATTGAAAGTCATTTCCCTCTCTCACCCTCCCTCCCTTTGTCTCCCGTCTCTCCTCTCTCTCGTATTAAAAGCAATCAAAGCACGTTTACACCCATAATGATTGTGTAATAGTACCGATTACTTACCTTTGATATTACTCGTGTTACGCTTCGTTGATTTGTATACGACAAGAAATGTCTTCAGTCTTGATATCCAGATTAATTGAATATAACACCGCCTCCACCAGTAAAAGATATCTTATGCACGTAATTTCACCAAGTTTGAAGTAACAAATGTAATAAATGTTAAAATGTAAAAGTTATTGTAGACGCAGCCAGTGTCCTGAGATCATTTATACCACTCATGAATTGAATTCGCAGATGGAGAATCTTTATTGAACTTCCTCTGGAAACCCCGCCAAACATTGGTTAATAATTTTGTAGAATGGAATTTGAGCATACAAAATGCTTTCCCGCGTTGAGTCACCATTTTACTGCACTGTTGATAGTTAACTCCTAGTGACCATTGTTGGAGCTACCTCACTTCTCCCATGTGCTACAAAAACTTTTTGAGATACTCTTTCAAATGGTGTAAGTTTCATTCCTCTATACCGTATACTATTCGTAACATAAATATTTGAAACCGTCAGATCATTTGTGTACACCCTGTATGTGTGTATGTGTGTGTGTATATATATATATACACTAGTTAATTGTGCTTGCATTCTGCAAGCATTTTCTCTCACCTTAAAGGAAAAATAAAAGCCGAAAAATAATTTTCAACCTTTAAGGTTGCATCTCGGCTCCGAATTACGTGTTTTTCTGTTTTGAAAATATTGGCGTAAAAACAACCTCTAAAATTTATAATTATAAGACATTTATAGGTTTTTATCATTTGTTACGAATACCTCACATTTATTCGAAATTTCATCATTGTAGCACCTCTAGAAGTGCATTTATATGAATTTCATTGTTTAAACTTTATTAATTTTTAGCAGCCACAGCAATAAATATTTCTAAAATTTTCAATGTTATTTACCACCGGGACATTATTTCCTAACTCTGTTAAAATTTTCAGCTTCCTGGATCTACAGAAAGTACATAAACATTAGTCAATTTGTTAAACATTTGAGAATTTATTACGGCCGAACGAATAAAAATTTTCAAATTTCTATATTCCCGTTTTCATTATTTGGAAAATTCTACATGTGCAAAAAATTTCAGCCTCATAGCGCATATAGAAGTACCTAAACCATGAAATCATCGTAAAATTGTTTATTATTTTTACCGGCCAAGAAAATAAACATTGTTGCAATTTAGCATTTATTCCTCCGATAATTTTTTTGGTTTCACCTGTGTATTAAATTTCAGCTCTCCAACTACAGTAGTTTGGGCCAGACATTAGTATCCTCCTATATCCTATATATATCCTATATCCTACTCTGTAAGAAGAGTGCTTATAGAATGATATATATATATAAAGTGTTTGTATGTAATTTTATAGCTCTGCAACTACAGCATGTAGAAACAAGAGAAAGGTATAATTTTAACCGGAATAACGAGTACGGGTGTGTAGTAAGGTTTTTATATCGATTTGATTGACCTGCCTAATTTTAAAAAATATTTTCTTTTTTCATTTGAATTATATATTCTTCGTAGGTATATGAGAAACTATAAAATTATAATGAAAGACTTTAATGGTTTAAATTGAGGTATATATTACGATGAAATTTTCTCACAAAAATTAAGTCCGATCCTTGCAAAGAGTAGATAAAAAGTTGTAAAAAATCATTTGAAAAGAAAAGTAGGCTAATTTCTTGGGCAATTTAACACGGCCGTCAATAAATAAGAAAAGAAAACTCACCTTGAGTGTTCCGTATTCTGTCGTTTAGGACGGACTTCGACGTGAACTGGATGACCGCTGAACACTGAATGAAGTGGAATGAAGTCCCAGAGCAAGCAAGTCCCTAAAAGCACTATGGCGACATCTGTCGTTGTGTGGTGGAAACCGTCGATATTCTTTTGGCTTGTTCTATCACGACTATGAAAATATTATAAGACGAACATTTTTGAACCTCAAAAGAGTATTATATATATATATATATAATTCTACCAATTTCCCCTTCGAGCAATTTTAAAATGATTCGGTATGTTATAAAGTGACGAAGAAATGAAGAGATTTTCTATTTAAATAGATAAGTTTTGTACATAGATGTACACTACTAAAAGGATTCTCATACATTTATTTTTGTTATGCTTGCGAAAATGCCTGAGCGCCACCACTTTCATGGCCCTTCCATAATTTAGACAACTATCGTTAATTAGGTTATTTCCAACAGATAGGAGAAAATGATTAATTATTTTCTATAGCTATCCTTCACGTCAGGAGAATCGTGCATGCCATTTATTTGGATATTCGTAGTCTTAACGTCAACACATTCGATTCTGAAATCGTCCTTGTGAGCTGAAGGTAGGAGAAAAATTATAGCATTTAACATTCGCGCGCATCTTTATAACTTTGGGCGTACCCCCGACCGAAAACGCTGATGATGGAAAGTGACTAACATAAAATTCCAAGCTCATAATATATAAAATAAAAATAAAAGATCCAGAATGTGTGCCCGTGTGTCAGAAGCATAGCTCCAAGAAAATGAAAGTCCTGATAATTTTCAAGCCTAGTAAGGGAACTCTGGGGGTGTTCACGTGTGAGATATATTTTTACTTTTGGTCTAAAAAGTTATGTTCCAAGTCTCACAATCAGTCTTTGTGACGGGATGACGAGATTTGTTTACATAGGAAACAACAATGGTAGAAAAAACACCCACGGAAACTTCCTTTCCTCACAATAGTTTTTAAACATTTAAACGTTAAACTTTAATAAGTTTTTGATGTGATCAATTACGCAGGTTTTCAGGCTGTATTACATAATTAAAGTAGGGTAAAACACACAGTTTATTAATAGATGTGAATTCGTTTAACAATAAGATATAATGAAAATATATTATTGTAAAAGAATAAAATTTTGGTTATTGCAACTTATGCGGTTATATAATAAGCTGAAATTAGAAAAAGAGAAGTGATTTATTCATGGCGACAAACGTTTACCACGCACTAGCAAACATAAGTGTAACATATGACTTTGTGGTTTGATCTACCAATATAAAATACGTATCAGTTCTACTCCAGCTTGTTAAAACAACCCAAGATATCGTCTCACCACGTCTAACGAACCAAACAAGCAAACACAGCACCAACAACTCTTAAGGGAAACTTATGAGGCAGAGCAACACGGTTTTCCGAAATTATTTAATTTTACCAGGTTATCCTGAAATGGTATCTGTGCCCCTATTCCACTCATCTACGTATGTATATGCAGCGCACTTTGAAAAAACACTTCGCCGGCTTCAAAGTCATATTCGGCTCTCGTCTTCATCATTGTATTTATTTCATCGCAATTATTGATACATACTGCAAGCCATGTTATTAACGAAGGCCACTTACGCTGATAGAACCATTAACGATTACCACAAAGTGGTTCGAATACAAAATTCAAGGATCAATTCTTGCCCATCGTGTTTTAAATCTCGGTGGAAGACAAGAAAATTATTTTTTTGAACGTGAGAAATATAATGGGCATTCATTACGTAGACGAATGTACTTTAAATAGAAATTAAGTGAAATCGTGGAGATGTTGCTTGCGGTCACATGATATTAACAGCTCATGTAATTTTCAAATTTACAATGGCACACGCGGCATATATGATGTATTTCCAACTTATTTTTAATAGTGGAAAGCATTAGTAGGTGCAGTTGCTATGACGTACCTAAATAGCAATCTAAATCAGAAGTTTCTTAAGACATTCTGTAGTTTAGTCGAGGGGAAAAGCTATTTGAAAATGTATTTAACTTTAAAACTTCTCACTTGTAACAATTTTAATTAAATGTCACGCGATTTCATTAATTATATTTTAATGGTCGCTTTTGCGTAATTAATTTGCGGGGCGTATAAAAATCTAAGGGAACTACGCTAGATAATTTCCCGATTCGTTACCCAGCGGTATTATTAAACTTTAGAGCGTGGCGAAATAGAATGTTCCGTTTAACTAAACAAGTAAGATTGTTAACGAAATCGCAAGCGTTTCAATTTAAACAAAATTTTTAAGATACGAACAATACGGTGGAATTTCTGCGGCCATGAAACACAGACAAAGGATGTTTATTCAATACCTGCCAGAAAACGTGGGCTTAGTTGGATTTCTTCATACAATTTTTACCCAGCTTTATCTCTCGGTCTACTATACTATTTTTCCCGTCTTATGGCGCATGACCTTGAGTGCACTGGTGAAAGTGCTACTGTTGCAGTCAATCAAACACCAGTGACAAGCGATGCAGGGGGGGGGGGGGGGGGGGGGGAAGCCAGTGTCTCTTCGACTGCCGTGGTGTTCACTTCGCTCTCCGCTCGACCGTGTTGCCAGATAGCTATTTTACCTCATTGAAAAAGGCTAAATAGAGACCGCAATTTCTCGCTGTCCAAAAACTACCCGCATGCATTTGTAGCAACGCTGTTCGGTAGCTAGGATCGTTCCGAGAGCTGCAAGCGGTGGTGGAAGGGGAAAACCCTCTCATTGGCCATTCACTCTTCCAAGGTCATGCGCCATAAGACGGGAAAAATAGTACAACAAGGAGTAAGGAATCTACATTCCATTCCTTAGTGTGAGCATTTTCCTACGAGCGACGGATAAAAGAAACAAGTATTTGTTAAGGGAGTGGGTTTGCGGGACAATAAGAAAGAATTTCGGAGGAAAAAGATAAGGGCTGCAAGAGAAGTAGCTTACGATATTACGTAATTGGGCTTCGGACACGGTTAAGCAAGTTTAAGGGCAGGTTACACGTGTCGATGAGTCGGGCGCATTCCGGAGGTCCACCTCCCGGTCGAATTGGAATACGATAAAAATTAGAGAACTTAAGGCCCGCTCACACTTGGGAGAAACGCGGCTTTTTCGTAATTTCCAGTATACAGCGCCACCACCATGTAGCGGTGAATTCTGTAAACATATTCAAAATATACTTAATTGACGGCAATAAGGACGACCGTATTCTTTTACAATACGAAGTAATAATTTTACCTTATAATGGTATTCATAATAATTTAAATATCTATACCCCAAATATGGAGAAAGTCATGTGTTGGCCACATCAGATTTTATTACTCTAACTTGTGCTGCTGATGTTTCGTATAGGATAGGGCTATACGAAATGTGTAATGTATATTGAAGTGCTTCAATAAAGAATTCAATTTTAAGTATGACTATTATTTTTCACTTATTAAATGTTCTAAAATCTATATTACTATTAATTCTAAAATCTATATTATATTGCTTGCCGCAAAGCCCTGCCTCTGGCGGCAAGGAATTTAACTTGTTATCAAACTACTGGAAAGCCTGTTTTAAAATTAACAGGTTATCGGAATTTTAGATGAATTATTTATTTAGCGGTTTTTCCCGTTTTAATGCTATATTAGAATTGCGAATACTCAATTTATCGTTTAGCGCAAAAGTAGAATTGTGAACACTCAATTCATCAGGAATTTTAATCGCTTGAATTTTATGAAATTTGATCATTCGAAATGATCACCACAATGTATTCTGCTGTAATTTAATTAAATTTCTAGTGTAAAAAGTATTAAGTAGATTTCAATATTAAACTTCGCATTAAATGTTGATGAATCTGCGTAAATCTGGTACTAATCGTTGTGTTATAACTCGCCAATATGACAGTTGAGTTTACAACGTTTATCTTCTGGCATTTCTATAGTAAATAGAAAACAGAGGTCTCTGTGCGATCAAGAAGTTAAGCATCATAGGTCGTGGTTATTACCTGTTAGATGGGTGACCGCTCGTTTTATTTTTTTTATGGATTACGATTTATTTGGCCGCCTGAAGAGAATCACAGCTACTGCCGCCGGATGACGAATTAATTGAAATCATAGTTACTTCTGCCGGGTGACGTGGTATTGGCCACGTTAATAGAATCATAATTATTGACGCTGGATGACCGGTTGAATAACGCCTTTAATTTTGTAACTGCGTAATAAAAAGTTTAATATTTTAAATTTACCATATTTTGGTTGTATTTTTCTTTAACGAATTTCCGTTATAAAGACTATTTCTTCGACTGTTATCAGCTCTCATTATAACGGACCTCATCCATTCCCGTATTCCTCAACAACGAATTGCTGACAAAGCAATGAGGTCCTTATTGTCTCAGAATGTTCGACGCTGCCATTTCGATAATGGCCCTATATTTGATGTGTGATAGATGTCTCTGGATTATCCTCCAAACGATATGATAACACGTCGCAAGACATTTGTAGGATTGCGCTCAATCTTATGATCACTCGATAAATCGAAAAAAAATATTCGCTTCATCAGGATCATCGGTTTATCTCTGTGAGAATCGAACAAATAGGAGTAGAGGATGGGAGTCAATAGAAAAGAGAGAGAGATAAAATCTGAAAGGAAGAAACGGGTAGTGGAAAATGGTGATGTAAACGCGGGAAAAAATAAAACGGACGGGAGAACACGCCGGATAAGTGCGGCTCGACTGCGGCGAATCAAATTCCCAGTCACAAACTCAGTTCGTGGGAAGAAAGGCAGGAAGGAAGAGGAGGAAATGTCGAGTGGAATAGAAAGAGACCATCGCTTGACTTTCACAAAAGTCCGAGAATCAAGGGGAGAATATATATTCCTTTTGAACAAACCCCTTCCGTTTTCATTATCCTGGTATGTAACGGCCTCCGACCTTTGAATTTTGCAGATGAAAATAAAAAGGGTCGTCTTTGATGCCCGGTGATATTTTTCTGATTTATTCGATTCTTTCTTCCTCACTGGGCAAGTGAAAGGGATTCCGCGTTATAAGGGCCCTGCGAGGAGCACGCGTTCCCTGCAATGCCACGCCCGTGCTAGCAGCGGCCTCTATGTTGCATTCGCACTACGCCCAGCATTTTCTCTTCAGAGGTAGGGATAGGGAAGGGTGGCTTCGAAGGGAGTTTTTCATGAAAGGCAAAGCGTTGAAGAAGGAAGAGAAATCTGTTTTGATCGTATTATGCAGAAGAAAATCGATTTTGTCAAAATGAAATACCGAGACCTTTGATGGGGGAAACTGTGAGCAAAATGATATCTTAAGATTGATGTGTGGTTGATTCTATTAGACATTTAAAGCAGTGGAAACACGGCTGTACACCGATACCTATATTACCTTGAGGGATAATATCTGTCCACTGTGTCCTCCTGCCCGTGTGACTTATACACGAGGAACATAGAAAAAGAAACATGATTGTGCCAATAAACCCAAATATAATTACCGCAAGACATGCTTAGGAGTATTCTAATCAGGGTTGTTAAACGAAACCGAACCTAAAAAATAGTTTCGGCTCGGAACGAAACTATATCTTTTCTCTTGCCATTTAGTTTCGGTTCGTAACGAAACTGTATGTTCCGTGATGGGTTTACTAAAATGATGTGCCCCTGAACTTTATTAATTTACCACAGCGTCTGCCTGCGTCTTACGATAATGCATTATACATTGAATTAAAGATAATTTTATAACCCTTCTTTGGGTATTTTTTTATTTACAAAGAATAAAAACTTGATGAACTGTGAAGAAATATTTAAACCAATGTACCGTAAAATCGACACTTTCTGCAAATTGCCGAGCTTTAAAATTTAATTTAAAAGAAAGGACGCAGCATACGACAACACAATTTTCACTGAGATTGTAGTTATACTGTTTAGATGGAATGATTATATTAAAAAATGCAAAACTCAATTATGTTGTTTCTAATTAGCGTAAAACTTTGAACATCATCTAGTCCGTGAGTTTTTAACGTAAGAAAAAATAAAAAGCACCATCATGTTCTACAATTTTTTAGAAAATTTCCTATGATCCCAAAAGTTTAAAAACACTATTTCCTCAGATATCGACGAATTTTATTAATGCGGCGTTGCCAAGCGCCCTGCATCATCCGCCGCGGCGGCCCTAAAGTACGTCTCTCCCAACTTACAATCACTCGCGCTTATGACGGCACTCCTTTATGACCTCCTCTTTGTCTAATTATCGCTTGGAAATGGAATAACTACAATAAAAACTTCAATTACTTACCCGTATGGTATTATTCATCCTCATTGTCGCTGCTGGTGCTGCTTGAGTCGTAAAACTATCCCTTTGATTCTTGGAAACGTATCCACGTCCATTCCCCAATTCTATTGAAATGGGTAAAAACTTCCCCTAATTGCTTCTTGGAAATGTTGCACTTTCACTTTCTCAGTGCAACATCTCATATTTTGCATTAATCAAGTTCGATGTAGCGCCCGCTAATATTTCGAAGCGGGCCACTTCGCGCGCTGCATGTGGGAGACATGGCAACACTGTCGCTGGTCCCTTCGGACGTAATAACAAATTTCCCGATTAAGTATGTTTATATGAAAAAATTGCGAAATTTCGAATCATAGGAAATTTTTTAAAAAATTGTAGAACATGATGGTGCTTTTTATTTTTTCTTACGTTAAAAACTCACGGACTAGATGATGTTCAAAGTTTTACGCTAATTAGAAACAACATAATTGAGTTTTGCATTTTTTAATATAATCATTCCATCTAAACAGTATAACTACAATCTCAGTGAAAATTGTGTTGTCGTATGCTGCGTCCTTTCTTTTAAATTAAATTTTAAAGCTCGGCAATTTGCAGAAAGTGTCGATTTTACGGTACATTGGTTTAAATATTTCTTCACAGTTCATCAAGTTTTTATTCTTCGTAAATAAAAAAATATCCAAAGAAGGTTTATAAAATTATCTTTAATTCAATGTATAATGCATTATCGTAAGACGCAGGCAGACGCTGTGGTAAATTAATAAAGTTCAGGGGCACATCATTTTGAATCCGACAGTAGTTCCGTTCTGGAACAGAATTGTTTAGTCGGAACGAAATATTTCGTTCCGGAACGGTTCCTTTTCTTGAATGGGTTCGGGTTCAAGTTGAGAGTTATTGGGAGATACCTGTTCAGTAGTTTCGTTCCAAGCAACCTGCACCATTATTCTGGTCGTGGGGCGGAGAAGAGAGCGAGGTACTCGCATAGAGTAGAAGCCTTAGAGGCTTAATTAGGCTTAATTTTATTCTTCTAATGTAAGCCGTTTTAACACATTCAATACCTTCTTGGTTTTTTAGATCCATCCCCAATGGCCAACCAAAATTTTACCATTTTTTAAAATATCCTTTTTCCAGAAAAATTCGCACTAAATACAAACCAACCGATAAGCAAACTGACAAACACTAAACTGAGGAGCCGGCTTCCTACGAGAAGCCGTCGCTTAACGGTACGGTTAATACGGAGCGGGAGATGCGTCGACTAGGCATCGACGCCGTTCGTCTGCGCGCGGTAGCAACCGTCGACGGCGGCATTGAATGTGCTAATGATATGGCAATTTTTCCGCGAACACCCATTTTCCGTCAGCGAGAAAAACAACCCCGTACGAGGTCGGCGTGCACTACCCACTGCGCACTCTACATCTTCCCGGTGGTGATATTAGGAACTAAGATCCCCCTCCTATCCCCGACCTCCCCTCTCGCATTCCCCTCTCGCCGTTAGACGTGAGTAAAAACCATTGAAATCTGGCTGGAACCAGGTGTAGAAGGAGCCGGAACGAAACTATTTCATCTGCGATCCCGATCCGGAACGGTTCAGTAGTATCGGTCCATCGACATTTCGTTCCGAAGATTTCGTTCCACTTCCGTTCCGGTTCCACTTTCGTTCCACGACTTTGGTTCCTTTTTAGGTTTGGTTCCTGTGAACCGTTCCTTGAACCGGAACCTATCTGAAACCGTTCCTTTTCAGTGGGTTCGGTTTCGTTTAACAACCCTGATTCTAATTCGGAGCTAGCCACCCAGAAACTGAGATTGTACCAATTTAGATAGTGAGGGAGCCACATTAAATGGAATGATTAAATTGTATTGGTCTACCACCTGAAAATGTAAAACAATTAAAATGTTTCAGTATTACCATAAATAAGATATTTGTATCATTTTAGACGACATCTATAATTTCCCACAGAAAGTTTCATCTTAATGAAATAAATCAACACTACGCGTCCCAGGAGTCGAATTTCGTAATGGTCAAGTGTTCTTTAGAGAGAGAGGTAGGCAATTGAAGTGGTGTCGTTATAAGAGAATGCTTTACGTGGGAGTGGAGATTGGTTTTCGAGGTCAGGGGAGGGAGAAATAGAAAGAAGTTAGGAGGGAACTACGAGATCCCATTGGTGGAGTTTGATCGCATCCATGGAATTCGAAAGGAATAGGTGAAATTAATTTTCTGCTCGACCTACCAACTCTTTCATCGAATTAGTGATCAAAAGGAATAGAATATAGAGAGAGAGAGATAGAGAGAGAGGGAGGAAGGGAGAGGGAGGGAGAGGCGTTTCACAAAGGGTTGTGGTCAGGGTGGAATATCACCTTGTTAGGGAATGGCGGAGGCCGGGACGGAAAAAAATCTTAACGTCTGAATCGATTGCCTTCCGTTACAGGAATCAGTTTTCAGCGATATTACCTTTCTTTTCCTTCTTTTTTTATCCGCGCATATCCGTGATTCTTCGCCAAGTTTGGCGGCTTAAGGAGAAAATGAAATTCAATCGAATATCACAGAAACACACTCGGAGTGTTTACGCAGGTAGCAGAGAACGAATTCTCAGGTTTATATAGTTTAAAGTTTGATTGTGTTTTGTGCGAAAGCCAAGGTGGAATAGGGAATTTAAATTAATTCTTTTAGTGCAAGATTATCTATACTCATCCTATCAGATAATTTTTATGGTATTGGAAACCTATATTAAAAAGTGCTTGTATCCACAAAAACTTAAAATATTAACATATAATTTCGACTAAAAAAATATTCTTCTTTAATACTTTTCGCGATCAACATAGTAACATTAGTACCTTATCATAATACTGCTTTTATTTGGGTAAAGAGTAGAACGATTGAAGTTTTTACTATAACCATGACTTCCTATCAATTCTTTAGCGTGGGCTTCATGAAGTAAGCAACTTAGCAAAACACTTTCAATATCATTTTTCCTAAGCGTCTATGTTTCTGCCCCATACAAAGCTATACTCCATACATAGCATTTTATCAACCTCTTGCGGATTTCCTGCTTTATATTTCCCGTTAGCAGGAGTTTCTTTCTTCTGAAAGCGGCTTTTGCTTTTGTTATTCTAGTCCTGATTTCATCTGTACATTTTGCTTCTCTCATTACGTTGCTTCCAAGGTATTTATAATCTGAAACTTGTTCTAATGGCTTTCATCCAATATTTATGTTCAAATTTTCTTCTTCTTTACTAGATATTCGCATAACCTTGGATTTTTCTGTATTAATTTCCATACCGTATTTTCTACCTGTTATCACTAGTCTATTTATCATTTTCTGGAATTCCTTTTCCTTTCTTGCAAGAAGTACTTGATCATCCGCGTATTTCGCAGTTCTTATAATCCTTCCTCCGATTTTGAAATCTCCCGTGCCTTATAACGCTTCCTGCATTAGCCTCTCTCCGTATATATTGAATAGAATCGGCAATAGACAGCAGCCCTGTCTTACTCCTGTACCGATATGTACTCCGCCTGTGTCCGCATTCTCCAATCTGACCTTTACAACTTGATTCACATATATATTCCTGATCAGTCTCCTGCCTTTCCAGTCTACACCTATATCCTTTAATATCCTCATCAGAAGTACCCAATTTAGAGGTCTGCACGGGCCGGGCTCCGCCCACGGGCCTAGGCCTGGGCCGGGCCTGGGCCGGGTAAGGTTGAAAAGCAATGGGCTCTGGCCGGGCTTGGGCCTAGACGATTTATCCGACGCCATTCCAGTTCGGGCCGCTTCGGGCCTTTTGAGGACCCAGTGGACCCCCTCATGTTTGCACCACTGTGCATTGTTTCGTCTTCACTATTTCTTTTAGGGAGAGTTCTCCATTCTCTCCTTTACAAGCGACACATCTCCCAGGCCGCCACTAGAGCACCCACTAATTCCTACCAACCGACCATCTCTTAAACAACTACTTAATATCACCATCAAGAGGGTTCTGTGTGCATTAGGAGATAGCAGGATCTTTGGGAGTCTTACATCCGAAGCTTCATTCCCTACCTTTACACCTTATCCCGTTACTCTCCCTTTTGTATCCGCAATTGGTCGTCAGTTCGCTCTGGGTAGCAGATGGTATTGGTCTTCTATACTGATAAAAATTGACATACCTAATTTGTATTTTTCGTGCATTTCTGTGGTTTGAAATATATTTTGTGTTATTATAACTTTTTACAAATCCCTAAAATACCAGAATGGATTCAATCAAGGAATTTTTTTTAAAGGTGCGTTTACATTTGAAATGCTTTGAAAATTTTTAAACATAAAAATATACTTTATAAAGGGTATATGTTTACTGAAGAATGTACAAATGCCGAATTTGGGTCAGTTTAAAATAATTCGGGCCTCGAGCCGGGTCTGGGTGCGAAAATGGGGTGAAGTCTCGGGCCGGGCCGGGCTTGGACTCAATTATGAATGGACCGGGCCGGGCTGGGGCCGAAGATTTCGGCCCGTGCAGACCTCTAACCTAATTTACTCTATCAAAGGCCTTCTGCCAGTCGACGAAACATACGCAGCAATCTTGGCTGTACTCTATTGCCCTTTCTGATATGATTCTCACTACACCGATAGCATCTCTGGTTCCTCGTCCTTTTCTGAAGCCGAATTGATCTTCCCCTAGCATTTCTTCGGCCTTTTTCTCTAGTCTTTTATTAAGAATCCTCGTTAGTGTATAATTAATTTATTCGTAAATTTCTAGTATACAGCGCCACCATCTATCAGTGAATTCTGTAAACATATTAAAAACATAATTTACGGCAGTAAGGACCACTGTATTCTTTTACGATACGAAATAATAATGTTGCCTTATAATGCTATTCATAATAATTTAAATATCTATACCCGAAAAATAGAGTCATGTTTTGGTCACAAGATTTTTTTATTTTAAATTAGAAAGGTCAATGAAATCGGTATAAGAACCTTACTACACCACTTAACTCTTTATTCCTTTTAAAAGGATGCCTTCCTCTTGTATCTACGTGCTGTATTTCCTGTGTTGTAAAAGATACGTACATACATACATACAAACACTTTACTTTGTGCATATCTATAGATTACGAATCTTATCTTAATTACCGTTGAGTTCTTAAAATGACTTATTCTTCATAATATTTCTATTAAAAAATAATTTTTCATTGAGTTGAATACTTTGTGTTTTTAATCATTTCAAATATAGATTACAAACGGAAACATTATAGTAACGTAATACATTTCTATTTAACATATGTAAGATGGCAAAGAAAATCCATTATATATGTAAATTAATAGATTTCTTTATTTTTTGTATTATTTAAAAAAAGTTAAATTGGAACATCTTTTGTGATTCAACGTAAATGAAGATGACGTTATATACCAATACACATCGTTAGAACGAAAAAAGTATTTACTACCTTAGCGTCGGCTTCCAACCCCGGAACTTAGCATTCCACGTCCAGTGCGCTGATCATTACACCAACGGTACCGGAAGTCTAACTTGCGCACTTTAAACTTCAGGTTACGTTGGTGTAATGGTTAGCGATTTGGATGTCGAACGCCAAGTTCGGGGGTTCAAATCTCAAGATAATTTTTAAACATTTTTTTGTTTTAAATGTATATATTTAACTTCGTTAAGTTTGTGTATGAAAGTGGCGTTTTCAGTGAAGTATTTCTATTGAGAAAATAATTTTTCATTAAGCTGAATAATATGTGTTTACTAGCATAAGTGCTCGTTGAATTTCAACGAATTGAACGAATTTAAAACTTCCACCGTGTAATATGTAGACAACGCGGTAATAAAATAGTACACAGATTTAACCGTCGAATAAAACAGAAGAAAACCGCTCCGCCTTTACCTATTCAGGTGAATGAAGGAAGAAAGCCTTGCACTGGAAAATCGAAAATTACGTGTAAACTTATAGGAAAATAATTATTGAATTAAGCTCTTCCTCGACATCGCTATCAATTACTGTGTAGGGAAATGAAGAACCAGGGGAAAAAATCTGCTATGACCGGGAATACGAACCCGGGTCATACACTTGCCGAGCGTAAGTACTATCAGTGAACTATCGTAGCAGACTAATCCTCCTGTTTCTGAGCGGCAATAGTTTCTTAGGTTGGGACTTTTAAACTGCAGATTTCTAACTGACTTCGCGTAATAAATTCTCAATACTCACACACAGCCGTGCCCTCAGCGAGATTCGAACCCGCGAACTTTACATTGGGAGCCAAATACATTAAAATCCTATACCGGAGAAATGCATTATTAGAGTTAAATGTGAATTATTTAGATCAACTTATTTTACATACTTCTTAAGTTTTTACAAATCAGTTTAGGTTATATTAGGTATATATTATTTATTTTAGGTTATATTAGGTATCAATTATTTTTTTAGTTAATATTACGTATTGTTTATAACGGTGTGACGTTAATTTTTAATCCAACAATACCCTCATTCCAGTGTTTTTTTAATGTAAAAAATTTAACGAAAAACATTTTTTATATAAAGAATGTTGTTCAAATCACTTTAAAAATCATCCCATTTTGCTTAACTTTTTATTGCGGTAAAAATAACACCTTCTTCTTGCTTCTACGTTTTGTAGTTGTTGCGCTATAACACATTCTTCAAAATATTCCGTAAAGTATTTGTCTTTATAAAAGTCATTTTTAATTAAGGTGAATGATAATAGTTTTAAGATATTTCAAATATTGATTTTAAACGTAAAAGTAATTGTCATGTAATACTTTTTTATTTTGAATTATGTTGAATAACAAAGAAAGTGTTACATATGGAATATAATATATTTCATTAATTTTTTGTATTATTTAAAAGAAAAACTATATTACAGCATTTTTTAGGCTCGACGTAAATTTAGATGATGTTATATACACCGCAACACTTTTGGATGTTTAAATAGGAAGAACACTATTACATATTGAAAAAAAATCTTACGAACGTAAGGGATGAATAGAAAACTCGCACCTCAATAAAACAAAAGACGCGATAGACTTTGTTGCATGCGGCGAGAAAAGCTGAAGAATATGAGGATTCGAACAGAACGCGTTTTGTCCTTTTGGTACGCAGAGGAGCCGATAGGACTCCTCTTCATTCCGCAGTCTGTATCACACTGAAGGGCGGATATGAAAAAAGGCGACGGAGGGGAGTATAGTGAAGAGAGAGAGAGAGGGAGGGAAGGGAGAGAGAGGGAGAGGGAGGGAGAAGGAGAGAGGGGGACAATGTGGGGCGAATATGCTGACTCGCCGACAGACCGCGTCGAGATTTCGGCTCACCGATAAAAAAAAAATTTAAGCGGAAAAAAATAAAGGGAAGAGGAAATTGAAATTGGAACGATTTTATAGAAGGAAATAGAGCGACTAATGACTGCTCGAGCCACTGTATCAGTATCGAGAGAAAGATATGCACACGCGATAAATATAATTTATCGCATTCTAAAGAGTGTAATTCAGACCGTGAGAGATAATAAAACACTTGTTTTGATCGGCATCATATAAGTATTTAATTCAGAAAACGTATGTAACTATATAATACTAAAGACACTAATATAGCTTAATCTCTTCATTATCATGTATGTAGATACTGTTTTTGCGTATCCCTGAAAATAAGGAAGCTTAACATGAAATAATTTTACCATTAAGAGATTGTTTGATTTTTTCCTGCCAGGAATAGCGACTCATTCAGTCTTTTTGACTTAGCAAACTATTTGCCAACCTTAATAGAATCATGCACCCGCTGAATGACGAGGCATTTGATAACCCAAATAGAATATTTCTCTGTCGCAGGGTGAAGGAGCACTACATAGGCAGCCTTAATATTATAACACTTGCCTATTACATCGTTGTTAGCCATTTGGATGTAACGGTGAATGGTGACAAGAATAATTGATAAATAACAATCATTTTCGCAGTCGATTAATCGAGTCTTGTATGGGAGTTAAGAGGTTCTTGTATAGTCAGAACTTCAGAGATGTATAATATACACACATATCGTATTTCACCTAATTTTGTCTCGTGACAACGACAGAGACCTTTTTAAAGTATAAAAATTGACACACGCCTACACACAGTGGCGGATTAAGGTATCCGAAGCCCCAAGCGCAAAAAATTCAATCTACAAACATTTTTACAACTTACGAATGGACAAAATGTATGCAGCAGGTTAAATAAATGGAATTACAGAAATGCATAAATAGAAAATTTAATATTTATTATATAAACTTGCACAAATTGAAAAATAAACAAAAAATGAATTACAGCTGTGAGATGTTTTCAAATGACGCAAGAGATGCTACATTGTTACAAACCTAAGTAAAAACACTAGATGTGTACGTTAGTAGTAGATTATACTGATTGTGAAATATTTTACCAAATAAAATATTGAAAAAAAATCGAGTCTTGACTGTTTTGAGGCTCCCACGAGCGCCGAGGCCCCAAGCGAGCGCCTGTGCGGTAATCCACCACCGCCTACACAGGTATAAATACCAATGTTTTTTTTTACCTTAAATCAGTTTTTAAAAAGCTGACACATTACTTTTCTCTCCTCGTGTACCCAAAAATAGCTATAGAACTGTTTGTATCTCAACTTAAACTATTTTATTAATGCAATTTCATAACTTCGTGCAACGATTCCTTAGCCTTTCTTATATGGGATAGGAACAGGGTTACCACCTCTCCGGGTTTGACCCGAAGTCTCCGGGTTTCCGGACTTGCCTCCGGGCGAGAGAAACAATCTCCGGGTCAACGTGAATATTTTCGAAATTGGCATTAAAGATTACGATTTATTTTTAACTTCTCTAAGAGAATAAAGATTTCATTCTAGAAAGGCAATTAACCTGTTACAAGGTACACAGGGCCGGTCAAAGGGGGGGGGGGGGGGGTTGCAGCGGATGCGAGGTATCCAGGCCCCCGAATAGACATTCGTTTATTGCCCCCAAAATTTAGAGATGTCAGTTACTTATTAAAGAATCTGCCGAAAATTTTGTGCAAACTTTTATTAAAAAATCACGATTTCTCCAAGCTCTTAGAGAAAACAGTATTAAATAAATCAACAAACATTGATCGAAATAATTATAGTTAGTATACCTCGTTTTTTTTGCTTAGTATACTGCTGTTTTCACATTATTATTATTTTAAATTTTAGGAAGTAATAAATTTTTATTAACAATTATATTTTTCGTAATTTTTGTATCTTTTTCGTGTGTAGGAGGTGGAGTAGGGCCCCCAAAATTATTTGTATCCGGGCCCCCTTAAATGCTTGTGCGGTCCCGAATATACATGAAAATATTTTTTTAAAACAGTAATGCAGTACGGTGTATGAAGCAACACAAGCTGCTCTTTGTTTTCCCACATTACACATTTTATGTAACATCATCAAGTATTATACTTGCATTTGCATAAAAACTTCAGTTGATTACGTGATTTCGGGAGAAAAAATGACGCATTTGTATACTAGATTATACCCTAGGGCAGTTGAGAAATAATCGTCTCCATGACAATAATCTCGTTATGATGAAAAAAAATGCAAAATTGCAATTATTAACGCAAAATTTAAAGAAATACGATCGATTAGGAAATTCTACGACAAAAATTAGAATTTCCATTCCGCAGAGAATAGCGACAATCCATCGCTGATATCATTTTTCTTAAGTATTTTAGTGCGGATAGTGAAATAACCCTGCCGATAGGTTTCAGATTTCCCATTTAAATCAAAAGGAAATGATAATTCATGGAATCGATCCCGGAACTTCAATTTTCATCATAAAACCTATCCCCATGATCTTGGCCTCAGTAGAAAGAGTTTCTATCCAATTGTCATGAAAGATGGTGCACTGGTTCAAAATTTGATAGTGGGGACCGGCAAACAAATAAAGAATCATAGACAGTTACAGCAAAGAAATCATAATCCTATTTCCATTCTGGAAGAGCAAAAACAGTAAAAAATCTCCGGGTCAAATTAGGAAATCTCCGGGTCATACCAGAGAAATCTCCGGGTCAGAATTGAAAATGTCCGGGTTGATGAGGACTTTGAGGTGGCAACCCTGGATGGGAATGAAACTGCGTGACTGGTAAAGCTTCCCTAAAAATTAAAATTTTTAAAAATTTCTTGATTTTATCGTCGCTCTTACTCAATGGCTTATCACCATGCCAAATTTCGGATTTTTAGTCCTTCGTAGAAGTACAGCTCTTTCAAAAGCTTACGGCACATGCGCAGAAGAGAATTTTCGGTCTGGAAGAGTCCAATTTAGAAACGCGAACTCGGTAGTGGTGAGGGTGTTTACAATTGTAAGAGAGCAGTCATTCTATACTGACAATGAGACTGCTAACTTGTTCCTTCGTTGCCAACCCTGCTGCTGTGCTATTAGATTCACCTTTCTATTATCGCTGTTGTGTTTGTTGTTTGGTTATCGAATTTTTATTATTTCTCGTTATTCTTCACTTTGTTGATTTTTTATTGCGTTTTTCTTGTTGCTCTTCCATTTTCCGTTATCACTTACTGTTATTATTGTTATTAGTTACCGTCTTCAGGTTTTACTTTGTTTGCGTGCATTCGCTATTTTTCTTTTTTTAAAATTAATATTTGTTGCTTATTTATATTTGTTATTCTTTATACATTTATAAAAATTACTTAAACGCATTACATATTTTTATTATTTATATTGATAAACGTAAATCATGATTTTAATGAAAACATTCATCGCTCTAAGACGTAACTGAGGATACGCTTTTGTTAAATAATTCTCAATAAGTTATGCCATCAAACAAATGCGAAAACGGCTGCTTCAGACCAATAAATTCAAAATGAACGTAGGTTTTCTGATTAATGATGACAAAAACTCAAGTAGCTAGGATAGTTAAAAATACGCGAAAAAATAGGTTTTTCTATATTTTAAAGGCAGATAAAACTCAGGCGGAAAGGAGAAGAGAAAGCGAAATAAAGATATATACACACGCACACATAGGAATAGGGGGAAACACATTGGTAACATTGATAGGGAGGCTTGTGAGGAGGCAGAGAGGTACCAAGTGTCAAACCTCCGGAGACAACCACCTTCTGCTTCCAGCTCTGCCGCTGCTGCCATTGCCAAGGGAAATCAGACCACGGAAGGATGGGAGCCGTATTTTTTGATTTCTTTGGAAGTGGCTGACTGGAACGAAGGAGCTGGCCCAGTTTGAGTTCGCCATCGCATTCTGAGTGAATATACAGTAGCAGCAATATTATGTAGCATTATGTAACATAACAGACGTGCACGCACATACGGTGTAAAATTGGCAGAATAAATAATAATATTAAATTGTTTTTCTATAGGAAAATAAGTTGCTTTAAAATGAGGATCGTTTATGAGAAAAGAAATTTTTATTTTATTAAAAAGATTGGCGCTTAAAAATTGCATGAGGCTGCCTCAGCTCATAAAAGATAAAAATGTATAGCAAAGAAAATACTCTTATTTATCAGTTCTGCTACTTTCATTTGAAAAATATTTTGATATGAGTAATACTTTACGAGATATGACGGAAATTTAATTTTTTGTCTCCAGGAAAGTGGTACCCCCGATTAGCGTACGTGAAAAATTTGTACGATTTTCTTCTTGTATTTGATTGAAAGTCCTTAATATCAAATTTCATGAAAATCTGTTCGGTAGAAGCCGAGAAGGAACATGCGGACGGACGGACGGACGAACAGACAGACAGACCAACGATAATAGGCGCTCACGCTGGAAGCGAAACGCACCTAAAAATATGTTGCCATTGTGCAGTCGGCTATGGCAATCTCTCGAACGCCTTCCTTTATTATTAATAAGTCGTAACTAAAGGAAACAGGTGGCGTTGTTTTACGAACATTGAGTTACGTTTTGAAGCTAATTAAGTGTATAATTTGGTCCTCGAATTCTAACGGGAGCACACATGAGTTGAAAATTAGCGTTTGAGCGATGTTTAATCGTGAGTGGACTCCTCTTGCTCCCAAATCCACCCTCCATGCCATTCATTCCCCTTATAACAACATCTTTCCATCCCACTCCACTACTCCTTTCCTTTCCTCTCAAGTCCGGAGTATTTCCGATTTATCTATTTAAAAAATTAGGGACCCTTTATTGCTATCCTATTTGACGCATGTTAGTCATAACTACGGCAACGTTCGAAATCCTTCATTCAAAATGGTAAAAAACTTTAAACAAATTCAACGTATGTCTATTGTTCCTATAATTTGATTCGTCTAGCGATTCGAAACACTTCGAACGAATGTTAATTCTTTCGAAGGCATTTGTGGAGAATCTATTTTGATTTATTTGGGACGAGCGTGCGAAGAATGATGGTGCGTCGTGGCGTAGTTATTGATTGTAAAAATCACCGCACGCGTGTAGTGAATGATGAAACGTGTACTGTATTTCGCAAAGGATTCGAATAATATTGCGAATGAGCCCGAATAACAATCTCGTTCGACATTGATAATAAACCAATTAGTGTGCTAAGGAACATGGGCCTTAAATGAGTTCTGCTACACCCTGTAAACGTTTTCTGTCTGTGGAATATCCAAAAGAATTTTACAATCCATAAGAAAAAATGGAATATACCCTAATTTTGTTATGTCTTTAATGTATTCTTTTCGCTTATTCATATTTATTTTTCTTGCTGTGACAGGTAAATTGCGAATCAATTTCTAAATGTTTTTGCATATATGCAGCACCAGGGAACCAAATGTGAACATAACTCTCTCACCGTCAGCTATAATCTTCCTCTCTAATTGCAGGACTGCTGCGATAGAATAAGGCATAATTGTCTGCTTCAGATCGGTGGATAGGTCCTTTAAAATGTCCACATAATCTGCTACTCACGGACTGAATTTTTGACTATGTACGAAATAATAAATATTTCCACTCCAAATATTTTTATGAATGCGAATCGCTTGATTTAGAAATTTGACGTAACTTACCGTTTATTCCAAAGAATCAAACATCTGTCTGGCTATAGTTGGTATCTCCATCCCTAAATAATCTTCATTGGCGGAGAACAATCAATCTCGTTTTATAAAAAGGTAAAAAATCGACATTTATTAACAGTTTAAAAAGTCATGACGGTATTTAGCTTTGGCAAACAGAGGGCATTATACTTAAGGCGATAAAACCGTAATTTGCGAATTTCCAGTTCGTTCCTCAAACGATCTTTTTATCTCACTACCGTATCTGACTCCTGAGTGAGTATTCTCCCTCCGTATCTCCACTCCTTTCGCATTGCCCCCTTTCCCCCCTCCCTTAATATACAGAAATAGTCGTAAATCTGCAAGAGACGAAGCGCGTAAGGAATTTGACGCCTACCGATCCACGACACTCTCGGATTCACTCAAAAACGACTCGAAAGAATTTTGGTCGTACGTGCGAGAAATGCGAGGAGGTCAGTCCACAGTACCTCTTCTACGTACAGACAACGGTGAAAGTGTACACGATTCATTTACTAAGGCTAGTATGTTAAATCGGTTCTTTGAAAATTGCTTCACAATAGACAGCGGTGATTTCATTGATTTCCCTACTCGTGTAGACTCAAATATGAGCGACATAGAAATATCCGAAAGCGGTATCGTCAAATTACTATGTCAGGTCCACAAAAGAAAATCGCCAGGGCCTGAAGCCATACCTGCATTCATTATAAACTCGTTAGCAAACGAATTAGCTCCGTACCTTAAGCTTCTATTCAGAAAATCTTTAGATGAGGGTGTAGTTCCTTTGATATGGAAAACAGCCAACGTTACACCAATACATAAAACGGGAAGTAAATTAAAAGTGGAAAACTACCGCCCTATATCGTTGACGTCAATCTTCTGTAAGGTTTTTGAGCACATTATCGGTAGTTCAATAATGCGATTTCTCGAAAGCAAAGAAGCGCTTAACAGTAGCCAGCATGGTTTCCGGAGAGGCAGGTCATGCGAGACTCAGTTAGCTCTACTCACACAAGATATTGTGAAAGCAACGGATAAAGGAATAGGAGTTGATGCAGTATTTTTAGACTTTAGGAAAGCCTTCGACACCGTTTCTCACGTGAAAATAGTGCAAAAATTAAGGGCTTATTCAATTAACGAGAAAATTGTAAATTGGATCGCCTCGTTTCTTTCCGATAGAACCCAGAGAGTAGTCCTCGATGGAGTTGCATCAGACGTCGTCAAAGTGACTTCCGGCGTGCCTCAGGGAAGTGTAATCGGACCTTTGTTATTCTTGATATATATAAATGATTTAGCGGATAATATAAAGTGTAAAGTTAGACTCTTCGCGGATGACACACTTGTGTATGGAGAAATCAACACAATACACGATCAGGAGAATTTGCAAAAGGACCTTCAGGCTATTACGAAATGGTGTAAAGATTGGCAACTCGATCTGAACATAAAGAAATGCGCCGCAATGAACTTCACGCGCTCCACGAATTTCAACCGTTACCCGTACCAAATATCTGAACTAAAGCTAAAATACGTCAATAGCTACAAATACCTAGGAGTAATTCTCAGTAGCAATTTGTCTAGTAGAGAGCATATCAAATCCGTTATAGCATCGGCAAACAGAATTCAAGGGCTTTCCTCTAGAGTCCTGCGGGGATGCCCCTCGAACGTGAAGGAAATCGCATACTTTTCCCTAATACGACCCATCGTGGAATACTGTTGCGCCGTCTGGGACCCTTTCGAGGAGGGCCTAACTAGAGAGCTCGAAATGGTTCAGCGTAGAGCGGCTAGATTTGTAAAAGGAGAATATCGGTATGATGCGAGTGTATCAGAGTTATTGAGAGATCTGAAATGGCAGACGTTGAAGAGTAGAAGAATTGAATACAAAAGGAAACTATTTGAAAAATTTGAAAGTTCCGAATTCGTTGAAGACGTACGCGGCATAGTCGTCCCCATCGGTGTTAGTGAACGTAATGTTAGATCACAGTGCAGGAGAAAATATCTCGAAATTACCGCTAGAACAGAGAAATACTACCGATCCTTTTTCCCAGACGCGATAAGACAATCCAACAGAGGAATTAGCTAGACTTCACTTGGTGTTGTGACACCCCCTGCCAAACGCTTTTAGCGGCTTGCAGGGTATTTATGTAAATGTAAATGTAAAAGCCTCATTTCCCCTCTACAACCTCCTTACCACATCTCATTAGGGTAAGCTTGGCGCAAAACACTTACTTGACCAGTAATACCACTGGCCTATTATTCCCTTCTCCTTCATGTGACCCAAAAAGCCGTCCTGCGAACTCCTGTTGATGTTACTGATGAATTAAAAAGGAGGAGAGTTAAGAGATGGGGCGAGGAGAGAAGGAGATGGATTCAGGTAAGAAACGGAGGTACTATGCGTGGAAAGAGAGGTAGAGAGAGAGGTAGAGAGAAGGCGAAGTATGGAATGGGGAAGGAAAGAGGGCAAAAGACAAGAGGAAAGTAGATTAGGGGTAAGAGAGAAGGAAAGGAGAGAAATGGAAAGATGAGTGAAAGTGGAAAGAAAAGAATTAAAATATGTGTAAAAGGAAAAAACTGAAGCGAGAGAAGAATCGGATTCAAATATGCAAAGGTTCGATTAAGATTGGAAAGTCAGCGAGGAAGGAGGATTATCCCAAATGCTTCAGCTTAACAAGCTTTGACGAAATACAAACTCCACACCAGCGCTATCACTGTTGAATCTTCATTGCTTGTACTCTGCCATTGCGTGTGTTACAAGTTACAACTGTTATGCTGTCCATGTAAAGTAATAAAACGAAGTATGATACGATTAATATAGCGTTGTCTCTAAAATTACCATATCAAAGTCAGGTATAAATTAAAATACTATAGCTCTGTGTTTATCGCGTAGAAACAAGTTCGAACTTATAATTTCCTTCTGTGGCTAGGTATGGCCAGTAAACTTTATGGCACCTACTTAACAACATTTTTGTTTTTCATATCAGTTATATTGTTGCTACAGAATATTTAGGAATACCGCGTATTAATAAAATAAAAATCTCTTGTTTTTCAATGACAACTATTTTCTCTAATTTAAGTTGATATGCTCTGCCATTTTTTAAGCAATGTTTCTGTTTCATTGAATTTAAATTAGAATTTACTTCTTATGGATTGTTCCGAATGAAACAAATCAAGCACCTGTTAGCAAATTATTTCTTGAATTATTTTTCATTTTATTTGCTCGAATCGTGTTTAAGAGTGTTTTTTTACGTTGCCAGGGAAGTATTTGTCAAACGATAAAATGAGGAAATATTAGATAAAGATGTCGGAAGAGGAATTTTAAAATTGAAAAGTGTTGAACGAAAATTGGAGAGTTTTAAAGTATTTATCCCGGACGTTGTGTAACTAGACGAGGAAAGGACTGTAAAAGCTGCAGTGGGATCGTAGGGATGTTTGTGGGGTGAGATCAACCCACGGATTTCGAATGAAATTGACACTTAAAACTAACAAATATCACCGGCAGAGTGTAAAGAAATGGAATTGAAAGATCTACTGCTATATTGTCCGTTAAAAAGAAATTGACGGACAGTGAAAATAATAAAACCATTAAGTGATTATAAATGCTGTCAGTATTGTATATGCAATTTAACTGCTTGGTGAAGGTTTTAAGTTATGACCATTAAATAAGAGACATACAAACACTGCACTATAGATATTCTTTTTGTTGTTTAACTAAATAAGAATAAACTATTCTGTTTGAGTGTTTCTTATTTATGAAATGCATAATCGTATATTTTTGTGTCCATGGAAGAACTGTTTTCGACAAGTATCATCTATGTTGTTTCTAGAGGTTATACTCTTCTGAATGTATGGTTAACAAGAGAAAGAATTACTGATTCGTTCTTTATCTTATTTTCTCGTTCGGTATGAATTCGGACACGACGAATGTTTCGGAATCAGCTTCGATTTTGTTTTCTTTTTCACTATGCGAACCGCAGTCCTGATGGCGTTTATTACTGCGATTCCGAAGGACAAATGTTTTCTCCCTTTCTCCGTATTTTTAACTCTGTTCCATCTCCTTTTAGTGGCACGTTTTTCAATTTTAATGGCCGTCGCAACTGCGATAGGGACGAGTTATGTAGGTTTTAATGGCGAATCTTCTCAGGCATTTGCGGGAAAACAGAGATTTTATTATATCGCCTCACAGGGCGAGGTTTTTTTTCTCCTGCTTCGCGAAAACGCCAGATGGATACAACATCCACTCTTTATATTTCATTCCTGTTCAATGTTACAACCCCTATTATTTTCTGAAAACTGCCCATCATTCTCATAGTTTCGTTTTTCCTTTGTTTTTCTCTTTCTGCGAATGATTTCAAGGATTCTCATACATACTCTAAGGGTGTTCCATTATTTGACATAAAATAGGAATGTTTTCAATATTTCATTAAATGGAGAATCTATATTTTATCGACCGCTCAGAGGAGCTATTTTGTTCTTGAAGGAACCCCTTTCCTTTGTGCTTTAGGAATTATCTCCAACCAAAACGATTTATTGAGGTATACTTACGCTTTGCTCTCGAACGGTTCGGAATTGATAGGTCAATAGATTAAGAATGCAGTGGAATCTTGGATAAGAGGAGAGCTATCCAAAGACACAATGAATGAGTTGTTGAAACAAAGTCTTAATTTAGAAAACATCCACATGTATTTAAGATAATAACAGAATGATGGAAGTCTTAAAATTTCGATTCGAAAATGTTTGGAAGTAGTTTTAAAAAATCGAAGGAGCTAGATGAAATATATTTTTGTCGCAGTGAATTCGTCCTTAACCGTTCGATATAAAATCTAATATATTTTTAACGGATTGTTTTGAAAGAAACTCGATTGACGTTTTTGCTTCCCGACTTTTATTTAAATTATTCGTTTTGTCATTCTGGGTTTGGGTTGCCTTATGCATTATTCCTGGAGGCTTTTTGTTCCGTAGAGGGAGAGAGAGAGAGAGAGGCGAGTTGATATGGGGTCCAGAGGAGGAGAATGGAAGGACGCGATGGAGGAGGAGGATGTTATTGATGGCGGTCGTGATTCATTGGATGTGGTGGATGAGTGGGAGGGGGAGGGGCGAAGGAGGGATGGATGGGCTCTTCTCGGGGGAGAGAGAGAAGAAAGGTGACGGAAGGTGAGACAGGTATGCAAGGAGAGGAGAATAGGGTGAGGATAGGTATGAGAGGGAGTAGGGAAGGAGGGACTGAGTGACTGCATAGGCGTGTGATCTTTGGCGCTCTCGATGTGGCGTTTGGTTCGGAGATAAATTTTCCACTACTCGGAATGAGAGTTCTTTTTAAGTAGAACACGCAAAACTCGTAAATAAATTCTTCCGAGGTGCTTCCGATACAATCTCAGGAGATATAGGATGGTTTCGCCAAGTGCAATGACTAATATAGGTATTTATAGACACCCTTTCCTTAGAAACAAAGTATTGTTTATCCTCCAATTTAAAAAAAATCAGAAGGCGCCTTTCTGGATATAGTTTTACCCTCTGCAGTTATTAATCACTAGCGTATTCATAAAGTGATTCCTGAGTATTTCGCTAAATTAATTCGCCATTATAAAGATCTGTTCTGAATATATGTTAATGATTACTCTAAGAGATATTACATGATTAGATGTCGGAATCAAATGGCAAAGTTTAACCAAAAAGAAGTGGAAATCGGATATTTGAATATACAGTGAGAGAGAGAGAGCAGAGTGAAAATATGAAAGTATGTAATTAAGTGTGAAACGTTATCATGGCATTAGATTACTTTTAATTCCCTAACACTTTGCCTTTCATGATGTTTCACAACGTATCGCGTGATATAAGACTTAAAACGCAATTTTTGCTATATGTTACATTTTTACTTGAAGACTGGCGAAATCTATATAATAAATTGCTTATGTTAGTGTCTGTCACGCTAAGATTCATAAAGCTGATAACTCGAGAAGTAATGAAGATAGAAACTCGAAATTTGGCAGAGATGCTTAATTAACACTTTTTCAGGTGATGACGAATTTAAATCTCGAAAAAATTCCTTGGTTCAACTCCAAGGGAGGCATTTCCATTTCCCATTACTTAACATGTAAAACGCGATTTTTCGACGTGCAGCCTCTTATTCATTTGGAAATTAAAATTAGAAGGAATTAATCTACGACCTTCGGAGTTGGACCATATTGAAGAAAAATTTGTAAAGTTTCTTATTCTGTTAATCTTTTTTCGCCTACAGTTCGAAGTATTCCATGTTAAACGTTTAATTTACATATTTTATGCAAATCTTGCCATTTTAACGGAATGTTGCTATAGCGACTCATTGTATTGTTAAACCTCAAAATCTGATTAGTATATCAATACTTACTGGAATATAAATGCGCTGTAAATGCTTTAAACGAGAGAGGAGGAGGAAGGGGAAAGAGAAGGGGGAGAGAGGAGAGGGAGAGTGATGGAGGAAGGCAACAATATAACCGTAATTAAAGATTGCCTGTATTATTTATGGGCGTTTATACTATTTATGTTGCTACGTTTTAGTGCTATTTTTGTATGGCGTTGTATTCTACATAGAAACCGTTTTTAAAACAACGTAAATAACTCAAATAATTAGACTTAGATTGCCCACAAATTGTGATTGCATCAATCGTTTCATTAATTCCAAATATTTCATAAACGTTATGTATTTACCTTTTTGTCTTTCGTTAAATTAATTAACTTCTTTTTTTCATTCATTTTGTGTTAATCATTACGTTCTTGAGGGTTTTAATTACATTTATAATTTTGAAGATATTATTTATAGGAGTGCACTGTTTTATTCTTGCGATGTCTGCATGTTGCACGGACGACATTTTAGATTCACTAAACCCGTTGAAATTCAACGGACACTTATTTTATAATGCCATTAATATACGAATAACGAATGAAATCCGATATTGATGTAAACGTCATTTTTTGGCTATTTTACGTTTTTATTGACCCAAACGAGAAAGAAAATGGAAATGATGCACCACATGAACTAGAGACTTGAAATTTAATATGATTATATAGTAACCCTTTTTCCAAATTATTTGCAAGCGTAGCTGCAACGGGCTTCTAGTACATATTAACTTTTCTACCCGAGGGTCTGGCTCAATTGCGTTTGCTCTTATCACGGTATTCCTGTGTGTTTTTCATATTATTTCCTCGTCTGTTCCAAGCCCGTGATGGAAAAGTTCGTATTTTGATACGAGGTTTCTCTTTTTTAAATGTAATTATAATATTGACATTAACGCTTCGAAATGGACGTGGAATACGAAAAGCAATTTCTAGAGAGGAAAAATTATCTCATGGCAGAGAATTGTCATGAAGTAAATTTCGGACAAAGGATTCATTTCTCGGAGAACGCAAAAATCGGTCCGATTATTATTTGAATTCGAAAGCCATCCATGATGCCAATATTTCGTTTTGAATGTTGTAAACCTTAACCGTTTCCTCCCCTACCACAACCCTTGAGTGCTTAATTTGTTTATTTATTGTTTATTATTCATCTACGAGTTATTTCCATTCGAAAGACACCAATTATGCCAGTATTTCTTTTTCACATGTTAAACCTTCCCCCTTTCCTCCCACTCCCTTGAGCTTAATTTTATTTATTATTCAAGTACAAGTTGTTTGCAGTTGCTAGTTTTTCGTTTTGTTATATTTAATCTTTCTTCTTTCCTCCCCATACCCATGTCTCCTTAAACGGTACCTAATGGTTTATTCTTGCTTATTATTTTTCCAATTGTTGTAATCAGTCGAAAGACGTCAATGTTGCCAACGTTTCGTTTATATTACCTCCCCCCATTTCCATAAGGTGAATTGAAAATTTCGATGAATAATACATTCGATGAATTGTGGGTCGGTGAATTTACATTTCGATGAATCGCTTTTTCGATGAATTCTGGTCGGTGAATTTTCCGTAAGCCGTATGTCGGGACGCGTCGTTGATACTCTTTCCTGCTGAGTCCATCTCGGAATAGAAACATCAGTGCGATCCTCGTGATCGTTGATTCACGTAGTATCTTTCGCTCTCATTTGACTCGCTCCGAGTCTCTCTCTCACCTTCGGACCATCCATTCTCTCTCGCCCTGTGTTCTTTTTTGCCTTTGGAATATTCTCCCTTATCTCTCGGAAGGGCGGAAAAAGTGATTTATCTCCTTCCTCAAAAATGTTTTTACTTCGTGCTCGATACTTTCTCTTGAAAGGGGAGAGTAATATTTCACTCTCTTCGTTTGAAAGGCGAAGAAATATAGAGAAAAGCGCTGTTTGGAAGAAAGCGGAGGCGGTAAGAATTTGTGGTTTGCGGAAAGAAAAACTGTATGAAACACGGAAAGAGGGATCGGACGCCTAGAATAAAGGGACTGCATTAGAACAAGGAAATTACTGATTTTAATTAGCATGACGTAGGAGCACGTCTAACAAGGAGTACATATACACCTCACACGCGAACGGTAAATAGAAGTGGTCCCTTCCGAGGGATTGAGGGAAGACTTTCCATGCCGACCTCAATATCACAGAAACAGGGGTCCTGGGGATATAAAAGTGAAAATCGGCCTTCCCAGGGATCTGTGCTCTCTCTCTTTCTCTCCCTCTCTCTCCCCCCCTCTCTCATCCTCTCTCTCCTCCTCTCTCTCCCCCCTCTCTTCCTCTCTCTCCCCCCTCTCTCACCCCCTCTCCCCTCTCTCTCCCCTTCTCTCCCCCCCTCTCTCGCTCCCCCCCTCTCCCTCCCTCCCTCTCTTTCTATTCCATATCAGTTATTATTTAGGAATCTTATACATATTTTAGTGTGTCTGTGTGTGTGTGTATGTGTGTGCGTGCGTGTGTGTGCGCGCGCGCGTATGTGTGTGTGTGTATGTATGTATGTTCTTTATAAGTTCTTACACCGTTGAAGCTATCGAATTCAAAAGTTTCATGGGCCATCCTATGGACCAAAGGAAGAACTTGGTCTAGGTTTTCAGACCGTGGGGTCTCTTATACCCCATGGGGTCAACAAAATAGTATTTCCATAAGAATTCATGGGAAATGGTGTGGAGAAACCCCAAAATGCCATGCAGCCCTGCACTGATGTGGATATAAATATACCTAAATATCAACTTACGATCACGGGAAATGGATTATTTTATGCACGTAAGACTGAATATTTTAATTCTGTTCATGTTTTGTCGTATTACATGCTACATCGCTCGAAATTTTCCTTTAAGCGCAAAATTTATCGGTTTAGATGACCATTTTCCATGCGGCAACGAAGCTAAATTTCTTAATTGTTGTCCTCTTCAAAGGGAGATATACACGTAAAGATTAATGCAAGGAAAATCGACGCCATAGAGGAAGAATAGCTAACGCCGAGATATGCCTAAATACAGTCTATGAATACTTTTAAAGTGCGTCATATGATTTTTTAAGAATATTAGAACATTGTTATCTTTTACAATTAATACTGAAAGATTTATCGCAACATAAATCGATACATTTGTTCGGTAACCAAGATGTAGTTTATTGTTTACGTTTTGGCTAATAGTATTGACATACATAATCCACATAATTTTATTGCTGCTTTAAAGGCTTCGGTGCATCTATCCATGTGAATATTAAATAAGACGTGAGTGCGTACAATACAATACCTAAAATAGTAAATGTTAATGTACGCATCGCTTACATAATTAAGGAATGGGGAACGTTTGCCCCGAACAATAAAAATCGTTTGCCACTCTTTCCCGAGCGAAGCCGGGCGTTTCAGCTAGTTATTTATAAATAATAGGTTTTTTCGGTTTCCGTCAAATATCTCCTTAAAAACGTCGTTATTGGTGATCTTTGTGAGGAATAAAGTTGTAGAGAATAATATTTCTTCCAAATTTTGTTTGAAACAAATTTTCGTATAACCATCCATTTCGGAGATATTCAACTTTTTCTTAATACCAGTATACAGCGCCACCGCCATGTAGCGGTGAATTCTGTAAACATATTCAAAATATACGTAATTTACGGCAATAAGGACGACTGTATACTTTTACGATACGAAATGATAATTTTGCCTCATAATGCTATTCATAATAATTTAAATATCTATAGCCCAAATATGGAGAAAGTCATATGTTGGCCACATCAGATTTTTTTCAGAAGTGGGAAGTCTTTATCTCAGGCAACAGCAGTAAATGTCGCAAATAATAGCCATTTATATACAGGGTGTCTCAAAAAAATGTATACACATTTTGATGATTAATAACTTGTGTGTTTATTAATAAATTTTAATATAATAATTGCATAACATAGAATATATGTTCGAATAAAGATAAAATGACAAACATTACATGTTAGATGTTTCAGTGTTGCATTATCTCAACAGTTCGAATAGTTGTCCATTCTGGTCAATACACTGCTGACATCGTTGAATAACTGAATTGCAAACGTCAATTAACGTTTCTGTTGTAATTGTGCGACACGTATCTTCGATTGCTTGTCTTAACTGTGCAGCTGTTGTAGGTTTAGTGGCATAAACTTTATCTTTAAGGGAACCCCATAAATAAAAATCAAGTGGTGTTAAGTCTAGTGAACGTGGAGGATACTCAACACTGCCTCTTCGTCCGACCCATCTGTTTGGAAATGTTTCATCAAGATAACTTCTGACATCACTATGAAAATGGGAGGGTGCCCCATCTTGTTGAAAATAAAAGTCTTCCTCATCCCCATACAGCTAACGAATTTGTGGTACAATTGATCTCTGAAGAATGTTGAGGTACACAATACCAGAAACTGTTGCATCAAAAAAGAATGGTCCAGTCAAACCTTTGGATGATAAACCACACCACACTGCGATCCCCAGTAAATTTACATGCCTTTGCACAGTAACGTGGATTCTCTGTGGACCAATACGTGCCATTGTGACGATTAAGTGTACCATTCAACTTGAATGTTGCTTCATCAGACAAAACAATTTTGTTGGCAAATGATGCGTCTTCCGCTATTTTTGAACGAAACCATTCAGAAAATTCAACTCGGCGATCAGAATCATCTTCATTCAGTGCATGCACTAATCTTGGGATGTAACTTTTCCATTTTGCCTTCTTTAAAATGCAATGAACACTTGACCTGCTGATTTGTGTTTCTCGAGAACATTGTCTGACGGATTTCTTTGGTGATTGTGAAAATCTTTGCAGCACCTCTTCTGACTTCCTAGGGCTTGTGGATGTCCGAAGTCTTCCAGATCTTTGTTTATGCACATTTTGAACGGTACCGTCAGTTTCAAATTTGTCACGAATACGTGAAATCGTAATTCGGGTGGGAGGTTCTGTTTGAAATTCACGTCTCCACTGTCTTTGGACTTCCTTTACATTTTCAGATTTCCAGTACCATTTCAGTACAAATTTGCGTTGTTCAAACGTGTCTTTTGTTATCCATTTCTAATGCAACAGTAAAAACAATTAAAACAATTGAAACAATAAAAACAATAATGCTGTACAAAAATATTGCATAATTGTAAGAATAATGCAACATTGAAACATCTAACATGTAATGTTTGTCATTTTATCTTTATTCAAACATATACTCTATGTTATGCAATTATTATATTAAAATTTATTATTAAACACACAAGTTATTAATCATCAAAGTGTGTATACATTTTTTTGAGACACCCTGTATATACTAGCAGAATTTCCCGTTGAATTTCAACGGATTTAATGAAGCTACTACAGCACAACATACAAACTCTTTAAAATATATAGTAGATACTTTTAAAATTACAATTAACTTTTCTTAACAATTAATCATATTTGTTTGTAACAATCCGTTTCCGAGCCTATTGCATTCCAATAAAAACTGACGTGGCCAACACATAACTTTCTCCATATTTGGTGTATTAGATATTTAAATTATTATGAATGGCATTATGAGGCAAAATTATCATTTCGTATCGTAAAAGAATACAGTCGTCCTTATTGCCGTAAATTACGTATATTTTGAAAATGTATATTGGTATTAAGAAAAATCAAAATTCTCCGAAATGGATGGTTCTACGAAAAATTGTTTCAAACAAAACTTGGAAGAAATATTATTCTCTACAACTTTGTTTCTCACGAAGATTACCAATAACGACGTTTTTAAGGAGATATTTGACGGAAACCGAAATAACCGATTATTTATAAATAATTCCTAAACAATAACAGCTATGGAAAATTGTTTCAAATGAAAGTTGTAGGAAATTACATTATCTATAACATTTGCACAGAATTTTATATAGAATATTGTTGTTTTAACGGAGAAACATCCCAAAAACCGAATCGGGTTTCGAATAAACCTCGACTTGCGGTTAACCGTTATTGTCCGAAAACTAATTAGTTCTTTGTGATCATGCTAAAGTGTTATATATGAAGTTTGGTAACGATATGGCAAGGTCTTTTTGCGTTAGAACGCCCACAATCACATACACACGCACACACAGACATCATTCCGAAAATAGTCTAAACGTGTTCTAGGGACCTCAAACGTGTATTTCCGTTGAAATTTCGAAGTCAATTTTTTTCATGAACAGAATACTTTCCCATTACTACGTATAGAGAAAGTAAAAAGGAAATTTTTCCGAAATGAATGGCTCTACGAAAATTTGTTTAAAACAAAATTTGGAAGAAATATTATTCTCTACAAGTTTGGTCCTCACGAAGATTACCAATAACGATGTTTTTAAGGAGTTATTTAATGGAAACCGAAAAACCGATTATTTCTAAGTAATTCCTAAACAATAACTGCTATGGAAAATTGTTTGAAATAAAAGATGTAGGAAATAATATTTTCTACATTTTTTGTAATGGTCAATGCTTACAATAATGACGTATTATCGGAGTAATATCGCAAAAACCGAATCGAGTTTCGAGTAAACCTCGACTTCCGGTTAACCGGTATTGTCCAATAACTAATCTGTTCTTTGTGCTCATGCTAAAGTCTTATTACTTTCTCCATACGAAGTAATGGGAAAGGATTGTGATCACGAAAAAAATCGAATTCGAGATTTCCACGGAAATACACGTTTTGAGGTCCCTAGAACACGTTTAGACTTTTCTGAATGATGTGTGTGTGTGGGTTTGTGCTAGGGATGAATACCGGTATTGGAAAACCGGAATTAATACCGGTATTGAATTAGACGCATAATACCGATATCGTGATTTACAATACCGGGGATTTCGGTATTGAAAAGTGCACTTTGTGGGAGCAGTGCCAAGTTCCCAAAAATGTATTTGTTGCGTGTGTGGATAGAAATAAAGTGAGGGGATTCTTCCGAAAAGTGACTCAGAGGGATCGGTATGAGAGTTTTATAATATTACCTAGTTCGATGAGAGAGAACGATTGGATGTGGTCTCGTCCTCCTGAAAAGCGTTCCTGAACCCTTCAGTCCCGTAGCGCGGTATTTTTTGACCTCAGGTCCACAAATTGACTCATTATTTTCATATCAAACATATAATTTGGTTTATAAACTTATTTTGTGTAGCGTAATCCTTTCTTCTTACTTTGCCATTATTGTTTGTGGAATATGAAGAGGTTTCTTTTCGAAAAAAAATGTTTCTTAGCCTGGGGTTGAAAAATACCCCTTATCGGGATGGGTGTCACCGTTTTGAAGAGTGGTAAAAACGCCCTGAACAGGGCAGTTATCTGGTTATAACCTTATTTTGAAAGCAAGAGTGTTTTTGAAAAGTCCAGACTTATGTAGTTGTTGAAATACTCATATCTTGCTCTTGAACTCCGTTTGATATTTTGTAAGGAAGGGGGGTTTATCCCATTAATAAAGGATTATTATTATTATTAAAATAATATACTAAATGATTATAAACTGTTCTCTGCACAAAACCGGTTTCAATACCGGTATCAGCAAAAACTTTCCCAATACCGGTATTATTTCATCCCTAGTGTGTGCGTGTGTATGTGATTGTGGGCGCTCAAACTGAAAAAGTACTTGCAATATCGTTACCAAATTTCATATATAACACTTTAGCATGAGCACAAAGAACTGGTTAGTTTTCGGACAATAACGGTTAACCGAAAGTCGAGGTTTATTCGAAACCCGATTCGGTTTTTGCGATGTTTCTCCGTTAAAACATCATTATTCTATATACAATTCTATACAAATGTTATAGATAATGTAATTTCCTACAACTTTCATTTGAAACAATTTTCCATAGCTGTTATTGTTTAGGAATTATTTATAAATAATCGGTTTTTTCGGTTCCCGTCTAATATCTCCTTAAAAACGTCGTTATTGGTAATCTCCGCAAGGACCAAAGTTGTAGAGAATAATATTTCTTCTGGGTTTTGTTTGAAACAAATTTTTGTAGAACCATCGATTTCGGAGATATTCAACTTTTTTCGTAATATCCAGTTTACAGCGCCAAAACCATGTGGCGGTGAATTCTGTAAACATATTCAAAATATACGTAATTTACGGCAATAAGAATGACTGTATTCTTTTACGATACGAAATAATAATTTTGCCTCATAATGGTATTCATAACAATTTAAATATCTATACCCCAAATATGGATAAAGTCATGTGTTGGCCGCATCAGATTTTTTCATACAAGGGTGGAATGAATATCGCTATGCGCGTATACACGACGGGAATGCGCGGATGTACGCTCGGGATGGCGCGGTCCTGTTCGGATATATCTTAAGAAGATAAATGCAGTCGTGCGCGCTTGAAAACTTTAGAGCACGGCATTTCAAAAACTGCTGCGAGGGAACCATGGTGCACATTTAAACAGAACATTATATGTGCTTTTTTGGCTACCTCCATTTGTAATTAGATTGTAGTAGGTCACATAGCATGCGTTAAAACTAGTACAATCGAACTTTGATACTGCAAGATTTGTTAGAATATAATCATCTTTGAAAAGTTCTTGATGCTCGCTGAATTTTATTAAACATCTTCAATAGATCGTCAAATATAAAATATATAAATACACTAAATTGAAGCTTGTTTTTGTGTGATTTATTAATGTGTATCTTTTCTTTCCTTCAACAATCTCACGCCAATAATTTTTCCTTTGAAGTTCGAAAATGGACTATTAATAATAATTTAAATTTTTATTCATAATAATTTAAATATATCTATATCCCAAATATGGAGAAAGTCATGTGTTGGCCACCAGATTTTTTAGAATGGGTTACTATGAGGAGGAAAAAACCTTGGAGTGATTACACAACAAAAAGGGGATTACACGGTTTTCGCAATTCACGAAAATTATTCACTTCCGCTTCCACTTGTAAGAAGGGAAAAATATATATACATTTGGCAATTTGCTTACACGGAAAGAAAAAGTGTTTAATGCAGAGTGGAAATAATTAAAACAGTTAACCCTTGAAGCGCGCAGGACGTTTACTTAAATCCCGTGTTTGAGGTCATAAGAGGTTTTTAAGAATTTTCGAAAATGCGCGATTTCGATTCCTGAAAATTGAAAAATTCGTAACTTTTTTCATTTTTATTGGATTTGTATAAAATTTTTTCAATATTTTAGTAGATCATAACATTTTTAAACAATTTCTATTACATTATCTTACATTAAGCGCAATCTTTACAGGAGAGAAAAGAAATACGAAATACTACGTAAATCACCCCGATTGCCGACCAGTTAGCGCGCACCCGTGCTTTCATATATCATTCAATATTACGAAAACTATAAACGGCATTGATACGCAGTTTTTTTCAAAATAATATTTCAGCTTTTATTAAATATCATTCGCTGGATGTACCAACCTAAACCACATAGAAAGAAAGTTTCTCGCAGGTCAACTTTTTCATATCTTCACTAAAAATTTGAAATAAATTTTACGTTTCATATATTTTAAAAAGACATTTCATAAAGCTTATGAAGTTTTGAGTTATACAGTAGTCATTCATAGTCATTATAGAATTTACTTGGTGAAATTTGTCCTATTTCGTTCAGTAGAAACGGAGCTATGATGTTTTATGTATCAGAATGTACGCGTAATAATAAAATTAGAAAACTTTAAAGTTTTTTTAAAGGCATTTGCTTTATCCCATTTACCATGAAATTTACAAGAAAGTATAACTTCAATTAATCATCTATACTGAATTTTTTTTACTAGCATTCGCTTCAGACTAACTTCTTGAGAGCGACACGAGAATATTTCTCCTGTGAAGACCCGAGCGTAAGGGCATGACGCAAGCGCTCGCTCCGAAACTTTCGCATACTACGTATCATCAATGATTTATTTTTGTAAACAGAACTTGGACCCAAGAAGAGACGTTTCTTCCTCTCTGTCTCATACTATAATGGTCTCAAGAAATGCTGAAGCAAGCACATGGCCCGAAGAGAGCCGAACGATGGTTTTCGTTGTTCGGCTCTCCTCGTCTTATACCTCTCAACCTCTGACTCATAAGAAAAACCAAATTGAAAGCGAATTTTGTAAGCAGATGAGTAGTCTAGATCTTGTTTCACTTTGTAGTAGCATTCGTGTCGAGATACGGTTCCTCTCAGCATTGGATAGGAGATTTTTAGAAGACGCGATTCCCCAATTCGCGAAAAATCAATCACAAAATTTAACGCACATTAAGTGTAATGAAAAAGACAAAAGAATAGCAGAATGACGATAAATAGGTAGACCAAAGGTTCCCCTTTTAAAATATATAAAGGTTATCCCTATTTAAGAAAATTTACTGTCAAAAAAATAGAGAAAGCTAGCGACGTTCCCAGTACGCATGACGACCGCATGTGGAGTTTTCGTCCGACGTTCCCAGTATGCATGACGACGCTGACGGGTTAATAAAACCTAAGCTACTATTTAGCGAAATTCGTACATTAAAAATTTCATTTATTCAAGTAGACGAAGAATAAATGAGCCACGGCATAGTTAAGGAATAAATAATACATTTTCGGCATAGTAAGTGTAAGATTAGTGAGAGAGGAATTCTTAATTTTACGTTAATTTTAACTCCCAAAAATACTGAAATTACGGGGCGATATTCTGTTTTTCATACGCGGGATCCGATTACCATCTTTTTACACGGTATTAACCCATAAATATTATTTCAAGTTAACGTATTCCGGGAAATCGCCCGCAAAATCCCTGGTTCATGTATTTTAGCGGGCCTAATTAATATTTTAATAATCATTTGAGCGCATTCACTATTTATATCTTCCTTCAAGCCGACAGGATGAAACGAGTGTGAAAGGAGATATGTAGCTGGTAACGGTTGAGAAGAGGAGAGGAGAGGAGGGTTGGAGGATGGGAGGGGTAGAGGTAAGGGGTGGAGGGGAGGGTTGGGTTGGGTTGGAGGAGGATGAAGGCGGAGATGGGAGGGGTAGAGGTAAGGGGTGGAGGGGAGGGTATGGGGATAGAGGTATGGGGTGGAGTTGGGTTGGGTTGGAGCAGAGGGGATTTGTTTGCATTGACAATAATATGACAGACACCGAAGTATTTGATCCTTAACAAATTTTCCAACAAAATTTTCTTTTCCCAAGTTTTTCCTACTCTGTAAATAATTTATCTTTGTAATGTATCTTAGAAATACTATTGGTTCTGTAAATTAAATTTATTCTCATTCACTCACTTCAGTCATTCTCTTGTCTTCTTCCTCCATCCCATCCTGCTCTCTTTCGCACCCTTCTGGTTCCCAAAGTGGGGTCCACCGGTAGTGGTCCACGGAGAGATTTTCAGGGATCCACTATTAAATGCGTAGTAGTAAGAGAAACTCGATGCATAGAGAGTCGTCCAAAACCGCTCTGTTTTAGATGACAGAAGAGACTGTCTAGCCTCAATCTCGCCTAAATAAAGACGAATATATATCTATATTTATATATTCTAAGAAAAAGCACATTTCACTGTTCCTAATTATTAACTTCGCTGTTTCATTACCTCGATTGGATTATTTTTTCTATTAAATAGAAAAATAATGTCTTTTGGGGTAGTTTTAATAATTTTTATATGACATTGATTTGGAACAAAACAATAAAAATAAAGGAATTGGTTCATATTCCCTTAATTTTGACAAGTGTCATACGTATTGTTTAATGAGGGTTCACTTCTCCTCGAAAGTGACTTTTAACTTTGGGATACGCTGTTCTAATCCATTCCGCGTCCATTTGTTTCCCTCCTATTTTCTTCCACTAATGTTAATGCCTTATGAAGACACTCGCTCCCTATTCGTCTTCCTTGTCCTCTTCCTCTTCTTCAACACTCTGCCTAAAATATGAAAAAGTTCTTCTCCTCCCCTTCTCCCTCCTTTCTTCTCCTCTCCCCTTCCTCTCCCTCCTTTCTTCTCCTCTCCCCTTCCTCTCCCTCCTTTCTTCTCCTCTCCCCTTCCTCTCCCTCCCCAGCATTTGTTACTTAAGTTCTAGCATACAATAATTAGGTTTACCGGTTTTGGCCGCATCATATCAGTAAAGTCCGCTGCAATATCGATGTAATTTGTGAAACTAACTAAGAGTTTCGCCTCTAATGTCTTACGTTACCCATCCAATCCCTAGCCACGGCTCGCTTCCTTTCCCCATCATTTTAAAAATAATATTTCCCTATTTTTATTCTTTACGTTTCTTATATTTACTTGGAATTTTTGGTTTTCAACTAAAAAAAAATTACCAAGGAAATATTTAGGTTAAATTCAATGGAATGATCGTTAAAAAATCCCATAGATGTTTGTATTGCAATGAATTTGTGAGTCTGCGAACTACTGTCGATGTTATAACTCTCATCCATAGTGTAATTAAAATATGTTAGCATGGTGATAGGATGGTGGGCGTAACCAATTTAATGCAAACTAGAATTTAAAATGGAGAACATAACTGTATTCAGTAACATGCTCTTGCGACATCCGTCATCAATATACATTTGGCGCTCAACACCCATTTGTTATTTGATCCCACTTACCTTCTATTTTGATTTATTTGGGGTAAAAAGGTTTATAAAAGAAAGATTCGTTCGTTTGAAGAATTTATTCTGAAAATCACCCTTTATGGCTCAAATTGAAGAGCATCATTCAAAAACAGAAATTAACGACAAAAACAAGGGAAATCATATTCATTCAGTTTAAGTAAAATTATTGAATTTAAAACAAAACATTAATATTTTAAGAAATTCTATCATTCTTTTCACAAATGGATTAAAAGTATTCAACTGAAAATTTTACACTGTTTTCATTTTGCACGTCAAGCAATCTCTGGAAACAATCTTCTGATAAGACGTACTTGACTGCACACACTATGTCGTAGCAGTCTACGAGCAAATCACTATTTGCTAGCAAGTGTAGAAACGTATTTCCACGCCTGTTGGCCCTCAGAACGAATTCTTCCAGCGAATCTACATCCAATACCTCCGATATGAAGCGTATATCATCGACAACGCATTCATGATCGCCGCGGCCGCATAGAAAACGCCTGACGGAGTCGTGGAGGCAGGTCTCTCCGAAATCGTCCACTTTTGTGAGCAACTCCTTCATCCGCCCTTCGCCGATAAAATTTTCCAGTATTTTCAGATCGCGGAGGAAATGTCCGCTACCGGCCCTCCAGTGGAAAACCGTAGCTCCCTTTTTGTCCGTCATCATCTCCAACTCGGGGAATTCTTCGTCGCCCTTGCATCTCTTCGCCGCTTCCAAGATATCCGCGAATGCACGAATGTCTGACTTTGGAGCGGCGCGGCTCAAAATGTTGCTTCCTTCATAGTTTCGCTCGTATATCATTTTATTCAATAATTCAGGTCCAATAGCATCACTCAGATGAACTAAAACCTGTTTGAGCTCGTCTCCTCCACATTTTTGCGTTAAATCGTGAAGGAAGTTTTCTCCTCTTCTGTTCGCCCCTTTCACCAGTTCCGTGTAAGATCTCGCTTCCAAATTTGACCTTACTTCGTTTAGTATTTCCATGATGTTGCTTGCTTCATAAAGTGCACAGTGATGCAGCACACTTCTGCCAACCACGTCTATTTTGGTGAGGTGTTCGCTCAGAAGTTCCTCCCCCAAGATACTTTTTAAGAATGCCACCACGATGCCGAAAACCTTCGCATCGCCGTTTGTACAAGCGCAGTGGAATATATTCTTCCCTCTGTCGTCCGTATCCTTCAGCATTCGCATCGTCTCTCCTACGACGTTAGAATCCCGAAGGTTTTGGAATAATCCGTCCACGTCTTCCATGTTTTCTTGCAGCGACGAATCCAATTCGTTCGCCTGGCTGGAGTGGTACGCTTTTTGGCACAGCACTTTCTTCATAAAGCGCAATACCTCCAATACGTTCTCTAATCTTTCCCTCGATATCAAAAGGTACAAAAACTCTTCAACGTACGTACAGCGTGAATCGAATAATTTTAACAGCAATTCGTCGCTCAGGCAAAACCGAACCAGTTGAAACACTTTCATCTTCTTCGCAGGGCTAACAAGATCGGAAGTCTTTCTCACATCGAAAATAAACCTGTCGACAGTATGCCAGCGCTTTATTTCTTCAAGTTTACTAATCAAACGCTTCCAAAGGTGCATGCATTGGCACAAATCTTCATTCTCCGTCTGGAGAATGAAATTCCTAAATACCCACTTCACGTCGTACTCAATTATGAATTCCGTCGTGAAGTCCACTTCGTTTTCCTCGCTTTGGAAGGCGCTGTCTAGAAATCTCCTCACTACGCCGTAATTACGATTAAGAAGCACTTCGTTCAACACCTCCTCCTCCTGAGTTCCACATCTTATTCTTTCTAGCACCCATTCGCTGAAGAAATATTCGGCAAACGTTCTGTGTATAAAATGAAAGCTTTCATCGAATTTCGTAACCAGACCGACGCGGTGTATGTATTCCATGACGTCGCTGTCCTTGATAGATTGCCATGAAACATTTTCCGATTGTATAACGCATTTAGCGATTTTGCGGTGTCCGTTGAGCATTTCCTTCTTGAGGTTTCTGTACACGTCGATGTTTCCCTGCGTCTCTTGCGTGTTTCTGCACTTCTCCTTCACGAAAATTTCAATTTTTTTGTTGACAAAATTGGAATAAAGATGAAAAATGTCCGAGTGCCTTTGGATTTTTAGGTTGTCGTGGTACGACACGCTGGCAAGCATGAACAGATGCAGCGGCGATCCGGTGAATAGCTTTTCCTCGTCCTTGATCGAGAAACTCACGCCATCGAGAAAAACTCGGGCGTAGGAGATGAAATCCAGCTTGTCTATTCTCGATTTCAATATGCCAACCTTCTTTTTGAATTCTGCATAGTTTGTCTCCTCTTCGCATTCGATAGATTCTTTCAACGACTTTAATGATTCGATTGCCTTCAAGTCATTGTGACCCTCCAACGATTGTTCCATTTCCGAGAGTATTGCTCCAATCTTATCTCCGATCTTCTCTAATACTCCCACGAATCCTTCTTCCGAAATTTCGACGCATGACTTCAACTCGTGCTTCCAGATCCCGTCAAGATATCGTGCTTGGTCTTCAGACGTGCACGGCCTCATCCTCCACGAAGAAACATCGAGTTCTATCTCCAAATCTTCTCTCTCGTGATTCCGCGTGGTTATCCACATCTGAATGTTCGTTTTGTTCTTTAGGTTTTTCAGGAGTACCAAAGCCTTGTCCTTATAATAAGGGCTGATTTCATCGAAGCCGTCGAAGATGATTTTGCTTTTGACTGGAATGTGCAGAAATGTCTCAACCAATTTTAGCTCGAGAGGGTTTTGTAGCCTCAGAATTTTCAAGAAGTAAGCAATGACGTCTTTGGAATCGCCGTTCGTTTGGATGTTCTCCAGTGATAAAGGATTATTGGCACTGTCTGCATACTCGTTGAAGTTTACCCTTCCAACCCACACTTCCGGCCATTTTTTCTTTATCTTTCTTAACAAGTCGGTTGAGACTGTCGATTTCCCTGTCCCAGGGTCATCTGCAATTAGTATGACCCTGTCTTTTCGCTGATCCGATGACTCTATCAGCTGTATTTCGCTCAACAAATCAGTTTCGAGGTTTTCGACTATCATTCTGTCGTTCCCTTTTGATCTCCGCCAATAAAAATCACCCTTTATGAAATGAAGCCAGTGAACCGAAGCATTTACACCAAGTTTGTCGAAAACCGTTTTGTGACCTTTTTCTTGTCTAGGCAGCAAAATTCGTTTTTCCTCGTCCAGTTCGCTATCTAGATTCCCTACCATTTGGACGGTCCGTACGTCTATGCCAAGTTCTTCTAGTTTCTCTAGCGATAGACCCGTGAGAAATAAATGATAGGATCCTTTCTCTCCGTTGCGTATCACTTTGTTCGCCGTTTGGCGGACGAAAAATCTCTCGATGAAGAATTTTTCGTTGTATCCAGAGGAGGCTAAGTGCCTTCCATCTCCAATATGGATAATATCATTTGTGACCAGATAGGACAGCCCTTCTGGATTAATTAGTCTGGATGCTGGTGTTTCGCCGGTCAACTTTTCTAGTCTGTTTTCTTCTCCTTGATACACTATCTTCTTCTCTAATAAAACGCGTCTGAAGGAATCGCACAAATCATTCCATTCATATCTTAGTACCCGCTTTTTCCAGTTTGGATCCAGGTTTTCACACGACTCACTGACGATTAGAATTACCTTTTTCTCCTCGCCGCGCGCAATATCGTGGAAGTAAAATGACAAGTCGCGAAAATCGGGACATTTGTCGTTCGTAAACAACACCAAGTAGTTGCAGGCCCTACATTTGAAAGCGTTCAAAATGATTTCATAGTTCTCTTTAAAACATTGCAGTTCAATAAATAGGCATCGCTTTTCCAAGTGAAATTGGTAGATTCCTCTTAACTCATGATACACGTGAAAACAGCACAGTTTGGTGTTGCACGTGGTTAGTATCGAGATATTGCTATGGGGATTCAAAAAGTCTTGGAAACTCCTAAGCGGTTCCTTGAAAACGTTGCTTTCCATTTCTTCAATACATCCGTAATACTTCTGCAGGGGTTGTATTAGACAGAGTGGTTTCATGAAAAAGGCTTCCTTGGAATAATTTTCGCAAGCAGGAACTATATTTTTTAAATAGTATTTAAACAGCTCTGGGACCTGTTTACGAAGTAATCTTCTTCCCTCAGTCTCTCCGTACAATGCCAGAATATGTGGAACTCTGACAATCAATTCAGAATGCCATTTATCCCTTCTGTAATCAAATACCAACCTTATCACTTCATCCACGTCACCCAATCTCCCTTCGATATCGCGTACAATTAGGTCGAATGTTGTCCTTTTCCCGACATCTTCCTTTTTGTAGGGCATCGCCCAGTTTCCATACAGGACCTCAAGAGCTAAATGGCACAGTTCGTGAGCAAGTGTGCCAGCCACATTCCTGTGAAAAGTCTTTTCGGTTTCGCATTTCTTCGCTCCGATATAAATTCTGGAATTTTTCGGAACGGTCAAACCGTATATTTCACCCTGTACGCTATGGAAGACGCGATTCGTGCATTCCGACTCAAAATCAAATACGACATCTACGTCCTCGTATTCGATAACTTTCATTAAAAGGGACGTCACTTTGCATTTGTTTAAATGCCTGTATAAAGCCTCAACAACTGCCTTTTGTTTGTCGGTGAACCTACCTAGGACTTTGGAGGATGCCATCAATTTGAAGACGTGAGAGTCTTCGCCTTTGCTGAAATATTCTTCCATCAAAACATCCAAATCATCTTTTTGAAATTCATCAAAATCGCATTTATTTTCTTCCTTGAGATCTTTGAACTTTGCGCCAAGAGACAACAGAAAAGCAAACACTTTAATCTGTTCTTTTTTCGCTGCACGATAAAGTGCCGATTTATTTTTGGTATTCAAGTAAAAAGACGAATTTTGACTTTTTGTCAAGTTCTCAACGGATTCTAGATCTCCAGACTCAATGCATTCGTGCAATTTTTCTCTCTCTTCTACGAATTCTATTAAATCTCTTCCACACGTTTCAGTTTCTTCTATATCATCCTCGTATAAGTATTTGGGAAAAACAGAATCGCTTTGCAAGAGCTTAAGCAAGCAGCTATGGCTCCGTCTTGACCACGCAATGTCCGCCGCCGTCTTCCCATTATCATTTACCGCATTCAACTCTAATCCGTCGCACCTCGCGAGGAATTCCACTACGTCAGATTTCCCCTTCTCCGCAAATCTCATCAGTAAGCTGTTTCCATCCGGATCACGATGGTGGTTCAGGTAATCAAGTTCTTTTGCACCCAAAACGACGTTCTCTGTTTTCCATGGAACTTTAACTCCTAGTTTTTCCGCCACAATTGAAGCGTCGTCTTTTTCGACGTCTACGCCGAAATCAGTCCACTCGCGAGTGTCTGGGACGGATTCCTCTTCGCAACTGTCTCCTTCGCTGGACCTCTTGGTTCGGAGGTAGCCTTCCGTCGGCCTCCTCTGTCTCTCGGGCGACGGTGACTGCGTCTCCGACATAACTGCCCTCTATTATCTGTGTTAAAATGAATAAAAGGATTTAAAATTAAATTGTCTGAATGGAGGAAAGAAAGCGAATTAAACGTGGTTATCACAAATTCCGCTTTTTTAAATTATAGGTTTGTGAATGGTATTTATATGACACCACATCCAAGTTATATAATCTCAAATGTCGGTATCAACTGGTCAATTTTTATTGTTTCCCATCAAGTGTCTTTACTCTCCAAACAATCGCCTGTTATAAAAAATCAGCAGATTTATTTATCTGAAAACACGGAGTTATCTCAAAAGGAATTTTCATATTTATCGGAGTATGGCTGTTTAATATTTTTAAAACGATATAGCAATAATTTATGGAAATTATTACTATCTTCACTAGAATAAGTGCCCGTAGGAATTCACATTATGATTTTTATTTTCACTTAAGGCTAAAAGTAAAGTATGTAATTTTCATCCATATTTTATCGATGAATTGTCAAAATAAGAATGAAAATTATCTCCACGTATTGCCCGATAAAAGTCTTATTAGTATCTCTTCAAACCATAAAAAATTGTTATTATGATTGCAACATTATCTCCTATAATAAAACGCTTAATATCTTTGTCGGTCTGTCTCCATGCAACCTCATCAGTTAGTTATAAATATCTCAACATATCTCGGCCATTTCTTCAGCCATTCCAGCCAAATTCGGTGGGATTGTTGTGAATACGTTCAAAAACAGAATGCCATAAAAATTTCCAAAAAGGTCCCGGGTTCGACGCCAGGAGATGTTTTACATTCCATATTAATCTCATATCTCGGCCCATAAGTTTACACACTAAAATTTAATTTGCGACATGCAGAGTTTTACTCTTTTGGAAATTAAAATTAGAAAGAATTGACCTACGACCTTCAAATTAGGACCATTTTAAAGGAAAATAAACGGGCCGTTTAATTTTGATCGTCTTTTCTCACCTAAAGGTAAAACTAGCAAATTTTACGTTTAAATTCACCGATGTAAGAAAAATCGTTCATTTTTATCAATGGTCGCCTTGGAAACGGGCATTGTTGTTTCAAGCCATATATGCTCATATAAACCTATATTCGTTTACGTAAATTGGATGGATAAATGCGGTAAATTATGTATTTTAAAACATGCTAATGTTACGTATTTTAAAACATGCTAATGCTTGAAATAATTCGACAATGTTTTAACATGCCTTCGTTGTCTTAACCAAGTCTTTCTGCATATTAAAGGCAGTTGCTTGCGCTGTGCTTTCGCATTATCTGAATAGAACTAATATTATGAAAATAATTTTTTTTTTTCGTGCTGTTTATTTTTTTTAATTCGCGTCAATCCAATTATAGGGTAACCAACCAAACAACGATTCCATTGTTATCTAAATAAATACAGTATATGCGCTGATTGTTCTTAACTGCTGTTTAGTGGAATTGAACGATTGTTTGTGATTACTTACTAAATATTGCTTTTCACATGGACAGCTGTATGTAGCCATAACTAGAACACGTGACACACATAATTTGAAATTTTGGGTTAAGGATAAAGATAATCAAGGGCAATTTCTGTTAAACGAAAGAGTATTTACAAGGGACGTCGTTATAAGAGAGCTACTGAATAGCTAAAATAATATTATTGAGGTGTAAGACTGTTTTCCTCTTAATTTTTTAAAACTATTCCTTTGTTTTCATTTGTAGCCCTTTCCAATGTTATTCAAATATTATAATTTTATCATTTGTCTGTTGGTTTTATTTTTATATTGTTTGTTTTCAAAGGCCGTTTTAAACGGGCTCATTCGTCTAGTCAATAACTATAAAAGGCTAAGTCTCTCGGTCATCATTTTTTGCGTAACGCTAAATATCTCAACATATCTCGGCCATTTCTTCAGCCAGTCCAGCCAAATTCGGTAGGATTGCTATGAATACGTTCAAAAAGCGAATGCTATAAAAAAAATTCAAGAAAGTCCCGGGTTTGACGCCAGGAGATGTTTTACATTCCATATGAATCTCATATCTCGGCCCATAAGTTTACACGCTAAAATTTAATTTTCACAGTGCAGAGTTTTACTCTTTTGGAAATTAAAATTAGAAAGAAATGACCTACGACCTTAAAATTAGGACTATTTTAAAGGAAAATAAACGGGCCGTTTAATTTTGTTTGTCTTTTCTTACCTATGGGTAAAACTTTAGCAAATTTTACGTTTAAATTCGTCGATGTAAGAAAAATCGTTCATTTTCATCAATGATCGCCTTGGAAACGGGCATTGTTGTTTCAAGCCATATATGCTCATCTCATAAATATTTTAGTGTGTATGTCTGTGCGTATGTTCTTTATACGTTTTTACACCGTTGAAGCTATCAAATTCAAAAGTTTCATAGGCTATTCTATGGACCAAAGGAAGAACTTGGTGTAGGTTTGCAGACCGTGGGGTCTGTTATACCCCATGGGGTCAACAAAATATTATTTCCATAAGAATGCATGTGAAATGGCATGAAGAAATCCCAAAATGCCATGCAGCCCTTCACTGATGTGGATATCATCATCATAGGTAGTCTGTCCGTTGACAAGTCCGTGATTATTCATGGTTAAAATTGGTTCTCCAATTACTCCTATTTTCTGCAGTTTTCTTCATGTCTTGATAGCTCTCTTTCCCTTTCAAGCTAGCTAGCTAGCTGAAACCCTTTCCTACCTCTTTCTCTTTTTCCATCCAGTTTTCCTTCTAGCACTTCCTTAATCATGCACTCTCTCCTCAGGTAATGCCCAATCCAGTTCGCCTTCCTCTTTCTGATAGTCTGTATAATCGTTCGCTTCTCTCCTATTCTTCGTAGTACTTCCTCATTTTTCACCCTATCTGACCATTTTGTCTTCAGCATTCTTCTCCATGTCCACATTTCGAAGCTTTATTAAGGCTTAGGCTTCTTATCTTCTAACTCCAGTACCCTAGCGTACATCATATCGTACCGTCCTAACTTCTCCATCTGTTGTATTTCCTCACATTTTTCTTTTATCCAAATTTCCCTAGCTTTATCTGTTACCCTTCTCAACACATTGTTTATGCGTCTATAATTAGCTCTACCTTCTTCACTGTTAACATTTTTCCATTTTCTTCTCTCATCCATTTTCTCCATCATTTCCTTAGTGATCCATGGTTTTCTGATTTTCTTCTCTTGTTTCCCAATCTCTTTATTCAAGGTATCTTTGATGCTGGCTTTCACTTCCTCCCATTCTGTATCCACGGGCTTCGGTTTGTTTTCCAAATTTCTAAGGCGATCTTCCAACTTCTTGCTGAAGGCATCTTTCTTTTCTTTCAGTTTTCTATGTCCCAAGTCTGGCTACCTCTTCTCGTTTTCCTTATTTGTTTAAGCTTTGTAGTTACATCGACTATTAGAAGGATGTGATCTGAATCAATGTCTGCTCCTGGTAATGTCTTAGCATTTTTTATGCTGTTCCTGAATCTTTGTTTTACTAGGATGTAATCTATTTGGCATCTCATTCTATCTCCTGGGCTTTTCCATGTGTACAGCCTTCGTTTATGGTTTCTGAACCATGTATTAGTCACTATTACGTCGTTATTAACACAGAATTCTATCAGTTTTTCTCGTCCTCGGTTTCTTTTCCCAAGTCCGTATTGACCGACAAAATTTTCTTCTTGTCCTTCACCAAATATGCTGTTCCAATCTCCCATTATTATGCAGTGTACCTTTCCTCTTCCGTCTTCTTCGTAAATCTCGTTAATTTGTTCATACATCTCAATTTCTTCTTCTTCTTCATGAGTGGACGTTGGCCTATATACCTGGATTATCAACATGTCCACTGGAACTGCTTTTAGCTTTTTTGCCATCAACCTGTCGCTCGTTGCTGTTATTTTTGTCACGCTCTTCATCATATCTTTCCTAAGTACCAGAGCTACTCCCTTTGCCCCACTATTTCCTCCTGAGTAAACTACCGTGAATTCTTCCGAGTCGAACTGTCCTTCTCCTTCCCATCTAGCTTCGCTCAGCCCTATGATATCAATCCTATTTCTTCTCATTTCTTCTTTCAGGTTCTCTAGCTTTCCTGCCTTCCTCATGGTTTTTACGTTCCAAGTACCTAAGCGTAAGTTACCTTTGACAAATTCTTTCCTCAAGGCAGTTCCCGCCCGGAGATCCGATTGGGGGACTATTTTACCTCCGGAATATTTTACCTCGAGAGAACTCATGTTGTCCAACCATATAATCATTACTAAGGAATTTTAATGTGGTAGTTTCCCTCTTGCATTCCACATCGCAGTACTGTAACCGTTCAAATCTTCTCGATCACGCCTACAGCTCTATTGGATATAGACCCAGCCAACATAATTTGTTTTCGGCTCTATACCATACTGACACTACTGCTGCCTACTGTCAGGCACCGATGATAGTTTTTTTTGTGAAAAACCTCCATTCGCGGGGATCGAACTCCGGAACTTTGTATCGGAAAGCCGACACGCTAACCACTACACCACCAGTGCATATACCTTATGGAATGTTTAATAATTACCACACCATATTACAAATTGATGGAATTAATTCATCATCAGATGCGACTATGCAACAAGCTGAAATTTTGAGAACTGCCACGTTCTGAAACGGGAGAAGCAGTCTGCCACGATAGTTCTGTAGTAGAATATCCTTCTGGCAAGTGGAAAACCCGGGTTCGAATTCAGGTTATGGCAACACTTATCTCCTAAATACAAATTATTCTCACACCATATTACAGTTAACTGCGTTTAAGACGATATGAAAAACATTATAATATTGGAAATGTTGCATGAGGTGCTATTGCCCTAAATTGCAGATGGCCTGAGTCTTATGCTCGAATTTTATCTGCTTTTATCTCTCGAGTGTTTGCTTACTCTTTGGATTTATAAAGGAAGTCTTATCGCGATCCTACAGAGATCTGACGCTGAAATGATAAGACGCTATTTCTCACGTCAAGCAAGAATAAACGTATCACAAGGGCACCCGAAGAGAATTCCATGTTGGCTGTACCGGGATTTGCCGGGGAAAAAATACCGAAAAGTATGAATGCTCCGGTTTTTTCAATTCGTAATTAATCTGATGTGGCCAACACATGACTTTCTCCATATTTGGGGTATAGATATTTAAATTGTTATTAATAGCATTATGAGGCAAAATTATTATTTCGTATCGTAAAAGAATACAGTCGTCCTTATTGCCGTAAATTACGTATATTTTGAATATGTTTACAGAATTCACCGCTACATGGTGGTGGCGCTGTATACTGGTATTAAGAAAAAGCAAAATATCTCCAAAATGGATGGTTCTACGAAAATTTGTTTAAAACAAAACTTGGAGGAAATATTATTCTCTACAAATTTGGTCCTCACGAAGATTACCAATAACGACGTTTTTAAGGAGATATTAGACGGGAACCGAAAAATCCCATTATTTATAAATAATTCCTAAACAATAACAGCTATGGAAAATTGTTGTAGGAAATTACATTATCTACAACATTTGCATAGAATTGTATATTCAATAATGATGTTTTAACGAAGAAATATCGCAAAAACCGAATTGGGTTTCGAATAAACCTCGACTTCCGGTTTACCGTTATTGTCCGAAAACTAATCAGTTCTTTGTGCTCATGCTAAAGTGTTATATATGAAGTTTGGTAACGATATGGCAAGGTCTTTTTGAGTTAGAGTGTCCACAATCACATACATCCACACAGACACAGACATCATTCCGAAATTAGTCTAAACGTGTTCTAAGAACCTCAAAACGTGTATTTCCGTTGAAATCTCGAAGTCGATTTTTTTCATGAACGCAATACTTTCCCATTACTACGTATGGGGAAAATAATAAAAACAGTATAAACTTAAATTAGGGAAACACAAATTACTTTATATTCAAGCATTCTACACAGTTTTTACTAAAATGTAATTTGTCAAGATTATATCCCAGATTTTTAATCTCGCACAAAAACATCCCAGTTTTTCTCTTTGCCTTCTCCAACGTCTCACATTCGACTAACCAATCCCGTAGTGTCATCGTGCAGCAAGATATGTTTCTTCCGCATATGCTTTCACTTTTCTCCTCAAGTCCGCGGAATAATGCGTTCGTCCCATTATGGGATTATTAAAAAAAACTGAAAAACTCTTAAATGACGAAAATGTACGCTTGCAAAGGCAGGAGGAAATGACGGTTCATGCGCGTATTAGAGATGGCTTGGGGAATCCCAAAATTACGTGCATACTAGAGATGGCTCCGGAGGGAATTAATCAAAACATTTGTTTATTCCTATTGTGATTCTTTTTACATACATTTAAAGTAAATTGTTTACTTATATATTAATACACTTATATCTAGAGTTATAATGTAACTACATGCACTTATGCGTTGATTACTTTACGTTTTCTTTCATTGAAAATAAAAGTCGGCTCGCAATAGATTAAGTACGGTATGTCATATTAGTCCGGAGAGCGCGAACTCTAACATGATATTAGATGTACTCATTTAACGCGTTGCTTCTTTGTTATCATAAGTCATATAAAAACGGTTGGGTTTTGAGTTAAATCTCAAGGAGTTGAACAATTATGAAAAGCTTTTTAATACGGTGTAAGTGGAGAAAAGGCTGAGAAAACAATGGAAAGCGAAGACACTGCCGAAATGGTAAATTAATATTTATGAAAATCCCGGTAATGCTATCAATATATTACAAATAACTGTAATTTGTATAGATATAGATGTCTGTTAAGTAAAAACTGTTTTTGGAGTCTGAGCTAATGGAATCGCTTAGAAATCATATCGCTGTTTTATTGTAAACAAACATAACGTCATCACAACATTACCGTTAAATATAATACCTTGAAAATAGGAATTGATATGCAAATGCATAATTTTTGTTGGTGGTTACTCTATATTTCGCGTATCCCAGACCTATATTAGTTTACTAGGACTTGAAATGGAACGATACTCTATTTAATTTGAATTTTTTTCAGCCTAACTTAACGGCTTACGGATTAAAGGATTTCAACTCGATTGGATGACCTCTGTATTATCAAGGAAAGTAGATATTTTATGAACTATATAAGTTCATAAAATCGTTGAGGATACATTCCTGAGACAGCAACGAATGCTGGAACCGCGAATACTGATTCGAAGGACTTATGATAAAAAAGAGGAAAAAATTCCAGCCACACACAAATTGTTATATTCATGATATAATAAATTTTGTATAGTGCATGATCATTCTCTAAAAATTTCGAAGACTATATCACGTTAAGAGGCATCTTATTTAGAGTTGAAATGATGAAAGAGCGTAGGCTTTAGTAAAAGGATATTTATTCATCTTCTAGTCGGTGATCATCAGGTGTTATAATGAATGTATAATATTTACAATGTAAAGCTTATTCTTACGCTCGAAGTATTGTAGTACATCATAGATTTGATTAAAAATGCTACACTTGGTCGTCAGGTGATTTTTTGGCTGAATTAACTTACGATTCAAGAAAGTGTATATATTTTATCATATGGCAGTAAGAAATCACATCGTTTTTCGTCAAGTGTTCACTGTAATTCATCTTCTTTCATCCTGAATTAGAGAAAGGATACGATTCCTGTGAGAGATCGGCGATTCGCTGACTGCTTAAGTATAAACTCGTTTAGAGGAGCCAACATTTTGTATGGAAAGACCGCGAATGGCGAGGATTTACTATAAAGATTACATGGAAATGACTCACCTTAGGATAACAGCATACTAATTGATGTTGGTAGAATGTTTCAGCCGCCGGCGTTCTGTGATACAATCAATTTTATATGCTAGAATTCGTGGATACATTTTCACCGCACTGAATGTACGCCGATCTTAATTAACTCACAATTTAAGACTCCAAAATAAAGTCGGGGGAATGTTCGATTATCTAAGAAAGTTTTTAAAGCAAAAAAGAATTGTTTAGTGTATCCGTTGTTTTAGGATTAGCTAACCGTTGAAGAAGCGAGTAGAGAACTTGCACTATCAATCGGTCATGACTGAAACGACATGGCCGGAAGATACGTTATCTGCAGTTTGAGAGTAAAAGGGAAGAAGAGGGAGTGAGTGAGTGAGTGAGAGGGGAACGGAGCGGAGAGAGGGAGAGATAAGAACGTAAATTCTGGCCGGATGGAGTGTGAACGGGCGTTTGCCGTTCTTATGGTCTCGCTATAATTTGTTATGTTGGATTGGGAATGTGAGGGAGAAGGGTCGGTTGAGTGAAAGCAATGGAATGAAAAGGAATTGTTCGGAGAGAGCGAGAGAGGTCAGGGGTCAATGCGAGTAATCGATTTAGAAAATATCGTTATAGTAGCTTTCGTGGAATTTATATATGTAAAATATTCCACATAAAGATAAATATCACAAATTCGATATCAGATATTTAGAAGTATCGGATAATCCGAAGTTTTTAATACACATCTGCCACCAGACGAAGGTTTCGTGTGGTTTTAAGTGCATTTAATTCCCGCTGCTTGTAGCTGCAATACAGTAGTTGACACGGTTATAAATTTATGATTAAAGTTAAAAATCATTTTGTGTCGAATTCACTAAGCGACATTTGATCCCGATAAGTGACACGTTTCCTTTCCATTGCTTTATTTTATTTTGGATTATCAGCAATTTTTTTGCTTTCACTCTTGAAATAGTATCCCCTTATTCATCTCTTGTAATGATTTTTATAATTTACGAGAGTTGATTTCGGACTAACATTGCTGTCATTATCGTTCCATCCCTGAACTAAAATAAATCAAGTAGTTTATGAGTCGATTATTGATATAAAAAAAGGGAGATGTCCACAGATATGGAGTTTTATTTAAGAGAAATATTTCTTCTTCGGAACCTTAAACTACTCGATGAAAAATATTTTATTTGCTTAAAGTAATCATAATATTGATTCTGCCGTTGTATTTGCTGGATTTTACAGTGTTTATGAAATACCTAAATTGTACTTTTTAAGAGATAATGAAAATAGAAACGAGTAAACAACGCACCAGAGTAAAAAGCGCTGCTATAACTAAATCGATGGTTTTTCGTTTCTAAGTTATCCGTTACGTGATGACGCAAGAGACCTGTGAAAGTTTGTATAAATAAAAATAACTGCATTATATAACTAGACTCGGAACATGCACTTTTACAGATTTTCTCAAATCCAATCAAACCTTTAGAAATATATATGGACGTTTACCTCTACGATTGAAAACTGTCTATACAAGTGTAAGGAATTTTACTTGGTACTATGAAATTCACACTTTTGTAATTTCAGTTATTACTACTCTACTGAATTGGTGTATTTTAACTCAACAGTGTTAGCGTCATAATCTTCGCGGCGTTATTCACCTCTGACCTCTCACACCAACGCCCCCTGCGACTGAATCGCATTTACTTTTTCTTCGGTGGCCCTGGACGAGAGCCAGTTTTCATTCCCGTGCTCCTCACCGTGTTCGTCTAATGCACACGTCCGCAAAATGCCGTGCCAAACCCACTGTTAGCCCAGTGGAAGTGTATTGCCCTCTCCATTCTTCTCTCTCTCTCCTTTTGAAGTTCTTCCTATCTATTGAATACTTCCTCTTTATTTCACTCCGCCTCTCTCTCTCTCTCTCTCCTTTTCACATCAATCTTCCTTAAAACTCTCTCCTTTCCTCTCAATTTCCTCCTTCAGTCTCCCAAAATCTCTTTTCTCTTCCTTCATCTCTGCTGCTCGTCCCTTATCCCACACCAAAATCCATCCTTCCTAAAAGACGACATCTTTAATACGGCGCCTTCTATTTCACTTGTTTTGTATATACGAGTACATATATATCTCTGTCTCTCTTACTCTTTGAGCGTAGAGAGTGAAAGTAACCGACTCCCTCCTAGCTCCCAGAAATGATGCGCCACAGGCCAAATTGCTATCTCCTTCGATAATAGAACACAACAGCCCGACACCTTTTCCTAAACTGCAACGCTGCCCACACTCTTTTTAACTCTCCCTTTCAATTCCACCATCTGTCTTTCTTTGCAACCTACACTGTCTCTCATCATCGAAAGCGTTTTTTTCTTTTCATGAAGATGAAAATCTCGTGCTCGAGTTTTCGCTGCGGCAACAAACAAAATTAAAGCATTCATTCTGCGGGCAATCCATATACGTAGTACATAACTGCATTTCTAATGCCAGAATGGCGTTTTATTTTCAAGTTTAGTCTCGTGAAAGGTGTTAAAATGACGGATTAATGTTTATCCGTCGTAATAATAATAGCATAACATTAATGTAGTTGTTTCACTAAATTCGTTGAAATTCAACGGGCACTTACGCTAGTAGAAGATGAACGCTCTTTTTTTTTTTAAAACATGAACGAAAGTTATCGATTAACAATTTCGCATCGTATATGTACATCCATGCAAATCCCCATCATTCAAATCATTATGTTCTTATTAATACTCAATGAACCATACTCTATAATATTTTGTCTTAGCAGCCCTCGTTTTTAACGAAGAGCTCGGTACAATGGTTCTAATTGTTATCAATGTTGGTTAAATAGCCATTTAAAAGATAATATCGTTTTTAATGAATGTGCAGAAATAGCAGTTTAAGATTTTTTGATACTATCAATTAGTATAAGAACATATCTCCCGCTTGATACAAATTGTCTTTATAGAAAACCTCTCCTATAAGTAAACTCTTTTAATGCCTTCTCTAAAGCATTAAGGTATCTTATTTCACCTTTTCAATTTTACCCCAAATTCTATTTAATACGAATGATGATTTTGAATAGACTTTCATATCCTTTGTAGATATAATTTCACATGTGATGACTGCAACTCTTAAATTTCAATGTATGAATGGAAGTTTAACCGAGTGGGGCTATAACTAGTCAACGGAGTACTATTAAGCCGCGCTTAAAAGCATTGCTTTAAACTACAGGTAAAAAATCGAAACTGCGCTGGGAATTCTTAAGCATTTCATAATCGTGAAGATTCCATTTTTGCAGTATGGGAAATATCAAACCTTTAAATTGAGCCGCATTTGGATAATTATAAAAAAATATATGTAGCTACTTTCTTGATGCACTCTTCTAAGTTTTACTTTTCATTGTGCTTCGTTAACTGCAACTTGGCTCTAATTGTGGAAACCTCTTAGAAAACTATGTAAACTATTTAGCGTTGCATATTATGCAAGTCCAATGAAAGGTAAATCCGGCGAAATGGCATTACTATGCTATATTAAAATTGCGCGCAATCAGAGACTTCAAAATAGGAAATTTTCAAAGTGTATAAGCATCTTAGTACAAATTCAATATAGATTAAAAATTTCCTGGAAATGAAGCAACGCCGCAAGAGAACTATGAACGAGTAAATTCTGAGATCAAAACTCATTTATTACTTATTATCATAAGGCATTAAAAACTATGCTCCATTAACGAAAGATGGGCAAAATACATTTTAATATTTATATTTATGTTATGATGTTTGCAAAATTCTCTATAGTTCTCAATCGTGACTTCGGCTTAAAAAATTCTCTTTCTTATAAAAGAATGAGAAGGATAACTTAGTAAAAGTTCCACTTTTAGTAACAGAAAAAGCGACCGGTTTCGACTAATATCTAGTCATCAGCCTCCATCTCCCCCTCCCTCCCTTCCCCTTCCCCCCCCCCCCCCTCGCTCTACCCATTCATTGGTCCCCTCTCTCTACACATTTCCCTCCCCCACTCCCCTCCGATTCCATATATATTTGCGTTGCGTCTTGTTTTTGTACCTGATGACGACTGGATATTAGTCGAAACCTGTCGCTTTTTCTGTTAATAAAAGTGGAACTTTTACTAAGTTATCCTTCTCATTCTATTTACGATGGAGTTCCACCAAGTAAAGGCTTCCTCCGTTGATTTTATTCTCTTTCTCGTTTTGGGTGATCGTCATACGGTATTAGAAGTGAAGAAATCAATACTTCAGTGAGAGTAAAGTTCAATTTTTACTTTCTCCATACGAAGTAATGGGAAATGATTGTGATCACGAAAGAAATCGACTTCGAGATTTCAACGGAAATACACTTTTTGAGGTCCCTAGAACACGTTTAGACTATTTTCGGAATGATGTGTGTGTATGTGTGGATGTATGTGATTGTGGGCGCTCTAACCCAAAAAGTACTTGTCATATTAATACCAAATTTCATATATAATCGTAACACTTTATCATGAGCACGAAGAACTGATTAGTTTTTGGACAATACCGGTTAACCGGAAGTCGAGGTTTATTCGAAACCCGATTCGGTTTTTGCGATATTTTTCAGGTAATACATCATTATTGCATACATTGACCATTACAAAAAATGTAGAAAATATAATTTCCTACGTCTTTTATTTCAAACAATTTTCCATAGCAGTTATTGTTTAGGAATTACAGTAAGTCCCCGACTTACACGGATCCGAGTTACACGGATCCGCAGATACAAGGATGAGGGTAGTTGAACTGCCGCGCGTATACAGTTAGTTGGACAGCTGCTCAATATATGGCATTACTTGTACATTGCAGGAAACACAGCAGACAGAAGTGCTTTTATTAGATTTGTTGTTTATTGTGAAAGAGCTTTTAAGGGCATGAAAGTTATCTTGTAATTGCATTAAAACAAATTTGATAAACGCACTAGGTATAAGCCCTCATTATGGCTGAGAAACGTAAGAGTGACGGTTCACGAAGTTATCTAGAGCAGTTAATGATGCAATTGCATGCTATAAAATTATTTATGATGAGAAGAATGAAGCTACTATACAAACATCACTGGACAAGTACATATGTAAAACAGAGACAAATGATGTAATGCCATCATCACCTGCAGAATCTGCTTAAATACGTGTATACTATGTACTAATACTCTTCTTGCAATTACTAACATTTTTACTTAAGTATGATGTATTGTAATGAATAAATTTTCATTTTCTTAACATTTTGTTATTATAAGCTCTACTTTTTTCGGCTTTAATTATCCAATGAAGTGAATGACAAATTTGTGTAACTGCCGCGCGTATTAGGTTACTTGACCAGCTACTCAAAAGATGGCGTTTGCCGTACACTTCCACTGAAGTTCTCTTTACATTGCCGCTAGTACTGCACAGCCAACTGCGTTGCTTCAAAAAAGGTATTGGTTTAAACATTGTTAGGCTTACACGGTTTTCGACTTACACGGAAATTTTTGGAACGAATTAACCGTGTAAGTCGGGGACTTGCTGTATTTATAAATAATGGGATTTTTCGGTTTCCGTCTAATATCTCCTTAAAAACATCGTTATTGGTAATCTCATGAGGACCAAAGTTGTAGAGAATAATATTTCTTCCAAGTTTTGTTTGAAACCATCCATTTCGGAGATATTTAACTTATCCTTAATATCCAGTATACAGCGCCACCACCATGTAGCGGTGAATTCTGTTAACATATTCAAAATATACGTAATTTACGGCAATAAGGACGGCTGTATTCTTTCACGATACGAAATAATAATTTTGCCTTATAATGCTATTCATAATAATTTAAATATCTATACCCCAAATATGGAGAAAGTCATGTGTTGATCATATCAGATTTTTGGTAATGTGAAAGCGAGCGACATAATATAGTAATGATATGTAACGAGAATTTTATTCAAGTGACAACCGTTTGTAGCGCTTGTTAGGTCAAGGGAAGGTTCTTTTTTTTAAAGACTGTAAGGGAGGAGAGAGAACCTATTTTCGGAGGACTGATTCTCGTGTTAAGAGGCAGCCCAAATGCATTCGGTTGCTAAAAATGGTGATTGGATTAGAGGGATGGGTCTCGAGAAGAGACATAAGATTTCCTTAAAGGAAATTATACCTTTCGAGGGCATTGGAGGCTGGGTTGGGTGCAAAGTGGACCTTGGTTGTAATTAAAGGAGAAAGATGTGCGTTAGAGAAGGGGGTAGGGATTAAGAACGCGGCGGAAATTGTTTTCTTGAGGGCCTCATGTGGTCGAAGGAATGCGTTGAGTAAAGTGCTCTTATCTAAGTGATTAGAGGAAGGGTGAGTGAGAGAGAGAGAGATACGTTGTTTCTGCAATGGATCCATTACTATAATAGACATTTAGTTTCCTCGCTTTATGTTTCGAGCATCCCAAAGCGTATTCCTTGGTAACAATGTGTCTGAGAGCTATCCTTTGCGCATTACTAATAAGGATAATGGTTGTCACGATGCTTATTGGAGATCTGTTCATATATATTTGTGTGTCGAAGTGATGTATTATTTGGGAAACAAAGGAAAGGTAAATAATAATGGATTTGTACCTTTTAGTGCCAATTCGAACATTAATGTACTTCCATTATTGTAAATACCGTCGATAGACGTTTGTTTACAGCCTTTTTAGCTGTAAAAATCACATTGTCCTGGGTAAACTGCCGAAAGGCGTGTGGCAAGGTTTGACAAGCATCGACCTACTTTAAACGTTGTTGACAGTATTCTTGTTGACTTTTATGACTACGTCGGAGAAAGAAAGACGAAAAGTACGTCTCGTGTTTAATCTCCATGAATTTTCTTTCATACTGTGACCGTATTGATTTATGGGAATCTTCAATCGGTATCACTACGTCTCTAGACATATCCTCATTTGTAATCTTTCATAAGAGGTTCGTCCGATTGCGTTCTCGCCTATCTTTTTAAATTTTTCCACCAAAGCTCAATCAAATTGGAATGATACACGTCATGCAAGTGTTTCCACACAAAAACGTGCTGCTCTTTGCTGAACCATCTCTAATTAATTTGAGGTGCCTTCCTCCCACGGGTTCCACACTGCACGGCAGTATTCTAGCATGGAGCGAATGAAAGAGGAGTACCTATCTACACTGTTTCCTTTCCGTGACGGAGACATCATCTATTAAAAACTTGATTTACTAACCTCTGAATAGTATTATGTTATTACATATGTCGGAGGGTAAGGAGAGGGATAGGTCAAGTGGAAAATCCCTTCGGAGGATGCGTGGTCGCGGAGTTTCACGATAGGAAGGAGACACATTAGGGAGCGCATTGATTTCATAAGAGCGCTCGATATAAGATGAATCTTCGCCGCGTCTCTTTCGCACGAACAGCCAACTGGCCAACCGAAAATCCCTGTGAAAGAGCAAACGGGAAGAAAGATGGCGGAGGTAGGGAGCGTGAGAAGGGTAAAGAAGAGGTTGGCTGTTGAGGGGCGGTGGGTTGGCGTTAGGTTAGAGGTCGAAGGTGGTTGAGGGATGAAATAAAATTGAGGGTGATAAATGATATGGTCGAGATTAAGTTAGGGACAAGATCAGGGGCGGATTGGGCAAAGTCCCGGTGGGCCGATGTTGCTCCCGGGCCGGGGCCGCCTGAGTGGTTGATGCCTCGGCCAGGAGCTGTTGCTTTTCCGTATTCTAAAGTAGTGTTTCTCAAACTATGGGCCGCAGCCTCCTAGGGGGCCGCAACATTATTTTAGTTGTTAGGTGGGCCGATATCCGAGTATTTGCCCGGGCCGGTTTTTGCTCCCAATCCGCCCATGGACGAGATATACAGTCTCAAAAATCAGGAATATTCTCTCTGATTCCAATCTCGATTGGACGGTCTTGTAATATAAGAAGTAAGGATAAGAATAATTATCCTGGGTTTATGGCCCATTTCATGGTATCGTGATTGAATTAAATGGGTCAAAGACAGTGGCCAAATTTTGGTATTCTGTTCATTAGGCAATGCATTCATTAAAACCAGTGGGCTCGAGAGTTTTGGCTCGTGGTTCTGGGATTCGATATTTTTTTTCACGTATTTAAGAGTTTTGTTTATATATCCATTAGATGATGACACTTTTACTCAAATGTGGTGAATGCACTCGATAAAGGTAGTACAATTATTCAATAAATGTAAAGACTAATCCAGAATTGCTTATTTAACTCCGCTCCAAACGCAAGCGTTAAAACCGAAAAAGCTTTTATCTCCTATAATATACTAGTTGAAACGCCCAGATTCGCTCGGGAAAGTTTTCTTTTAAGTAGCAAGCGATTTTTATTGTTTTATACTTTAAAAGTATTCATAGACTATATTTAGGCATGAATCCATTTGTACCCTTTATCTTGGCGTTAGCTATTCTTCCTTTTTTATCAGTTTTACTACAATACCAATTATAAGCTACCATGACAACTCCCATTGCCGCCGAAACTGAGAGTTCAATGCATTTATACGGGAAAATTTTTAACGTAATATCCTTTTTCAACTTCTGTGTACGATTTTAATTTGTTTACATGAAAACCAAATATTTGTTGTTTTTAATTGAATTATCTTCTAATCTCTAGTATAAATATTTAGAAGAGTGTTTGTGCATTTATAGCGCAACAACTACAAAACATAGAAGCAATAAAAAGTTAAGGAAAATGGGAGGGTGTTTAAAGTGATTTGGACTACATTTTTTATATTAAGAATGTTTTTCTCTTTTAATTTTTCCCATTTAAATAACACGAGAATGAGCGTATTGTTGGATTAACAATTTGTGACAACCGTTATAAACAATACATAATATTAACTAAAAGAAGTAATATATACCTAATATAAACTAAAAGAAATAATATATACCTAATACAAACTGAAGTAGCGAAGAAAGAAATACAAAGTGTGGCATAGAGTTCTTCAAAGCAAACTGTTTTTAAAACTACGTACATACATGAGTAACTTAAATAATTTGACGTAGATTTCCCACAAATTGTAATTTTCAAACCGTTGAAGATATCTTCACAAAAATTCGCATAGGTAAATAATTTTATCCTGCGGATAACATAGGCTATATGGCGATAAAAAATTTGGGGGCGGGAGGGAGTGCTTAATTCAATAATTATTTTCCCTTAAGTTTACACGTAATTTTTGATTTTTCAGAGTGCAAGATTTTTTTCCTTCACTCATCTAAATAGGTAATTGCGAACAGGTTTTCTTCATTTTTGCTTTATTCGACGGTTAAAACTGTGTAATATCTTATTCTTACGATGTGTACATGTTACACCGTCGAAGTTTTAGATTCACTAAATCCGTTGAAATTGAACGGAAAGGTCTGCTAGTGTTATATAAAATCTTTATTAATTTTTCAACCTTCGTCAATGGAGAGCAATGTAGGTAAAATACGTGCGAGAAGCCGTTTTGTAGTACAAGTAGTGGATAAAGGAACTTATCCTGTTTAATCCAGGTGTGCACAAAATGCGGCACGCCCGTCACATGCGGCCCTCCATTGATGTTTGTGCGGCCCGTGGAAGATTTTGGATCATAATATTGAGCAATGTTTAGGCTTGGTTAATTTGGTAAGTCATGAAGTGAAAATTATAGAATTTTGCTAAGGATAGCCAATCGTACTACTTTTAACAAATTTGCACTCCTGAAAAATTTTACTCCTTTGCTGCTTCTTTCAAATGATTTGTTCTTTTTCAAAATTGCACGGCATTGTATATTTGTGATAATTTTGCATTTGATTATCGATTGATAAAATTGGATTTTATTCTTGTTTAGTATACAATATTCAGATTTTAATTCAGTGCGGGCCTCGGATAAGTATAAACCATCAAATACGCCGTTTGCAGCAGTTGATTCCGCTGCCCTTGTTCTGGACAAAAAAATGCGAACATTTAATTTCCTGCCCACGAGAAAGATAGGTTCCGGTTTTGAGCAGTTTGTGTGTGCGTGTGTGCGACCGTCTTTTATCAAAAGAAAATGTCACTTTTCGGGGTATGCGAAAGTGTAAGAAGAGAGCAAGAGAGATGAAAAAAGCATAAAACAGGTAAATTGCGGAAAATTCGGGAGGTGCTGCCCTCTTGGGAGCGTAACTCAAGTGACGAGTTCGCCCAAGAAACGCTTTGTCCGTGAAAATTTATTTTTTTCGCTTTGGAGAAAGAGATGGTTTCTAGTGGAGAGAAATAAAGTAAGAGGGAGAGGGAGAGGGAGGGGAGAGGGGGGGGAGAGAGAGGAGATCAGGGGAGGGATAGAATGGGAGAATGAAAATGGAGGAGAGCGGGAGAATTAGGAAGTGGGAAATAGAGAACAAGAAAAAAAATGTTAACATAGGAGAGAGGGAGAATGGGAAGTAAAAAGAGAGGCAACAAATGGGACGGAGAAATGGTGACTGAGATGGCAATGTGGATGAATGCTAATGATGAAAACAGAGGGACACAGGAAGAAAAGGACTTGGAACAAGGGGTGGAAATCAAGGAAAGAATGGGAGGGAACAGCCAAGGGGAATGAGAGGAGGTAAGGCATAATGGAGAGCATAAAGAGGAAGTAGTCAAAGGCAAAAGAGATAGAAATGGGAGGATAAGGAATGAGAAAGGCGTTGAGGAGAGAATGGAAATAAGAGGGAAGGGGTGCGATAGCCCGCGAGGAGTGAACGCCATTTCTTAGGTTGAAGGCCTTGAATAAGGAGAGACGAATTTGACATGTTATACCAAAGAGAGGCGAAGAAAGAAATTTCTCGGCGGCGGGCAGAATGAGGCCACACGATGAGATAAGGTCTTTTCTTTTAGAATCTACTTTCAGTGAATCATCGCCAAAGACGGCTGCATTGTAGCCTAAAGGTGAATATTACGTTTACAAACCTTGTTACGGATATCAAAATAACACATACGATAAGTCTAAATTTGTCAGTGTTTGATGCTTACGTATGTACTTATTTTTTATTTTGTTTTCAGTTATAATACGAACTCGATAATTAATTATATTTCTTCAGCCTAATGAGATTCACGCTGTTCACCACCGCCTTCACACCGAAATCATAACATTGAATTAGAAAAAATTACTCATGCAAGCAAATAATACATCATCGATCCTAAATTCACGAGAATTAGGTAGTCCAAAACAAAGCTCAACGCCAAGAAAAGCTTCAACTTCTCTCTCAATAAATAGTTTCATCTGGAAATCAATTTCTTAACTCAAAAAGACAACGCTCATAATTACAAAAATGTTGTTTTCGCCTTCCTTAAGCTGTTTTCTTATTGAAATACTAAAGAATCACATATTGCGATCTAAATATCTACTCTGTAAGATAATATCTAAATAAACAACGGTCTTTAAATATTGGTTCACTTCATGCCCAGCTCAATGCTCTCTAGGTGACTGCTTAATATGTTACCTTAGAGGGGTTTTGTTACCTCTGAAAAAATTGGCGAATTCGGACGTGAAATAAGTCTAGGAGATACTGAGGTATAAGATGTATAACAACATTCTCAAACACTAAACATAGGGTATGCGCTGACAACGTTTCACGCAACAATTTTTCATACATAATTTGCTATAAACATGGCACCGGAGAAGCTGGTTCGAGTAATTTTGAAAAGCAAAGATAGGATTTTGGTTATAGGTTAGGTTTGGGACTTTTTGTGGATGAGAAAGCTATTTTTATCTGCTAATCACTGTTTGAAACACTGCAACAGAGCTACTTACTGCGCATCTTATCAAAGGATATCCTTAACCTGCTTATTATGGTTTGTCTTTTTTGATTAATGAATTGTCTGCTGAAAAGGGTGCCGTTTCAATCATCTAGTCAAGTTTATTGGCAACCTTAAGAAATCCACAGTTGATGCAGCCGGTAGACGAGCTAATTGGCATCCTTAAGAGAATCTTTGTCGCTGCCGCCGGATGATAAGTTACTCTGCAACCCTAAGAGAATCACAGTTACTGCCCTTTGGCAAGCGAATCCTTGTCCGACTTGGAAGTACTGAATAGTGTCTTGGCCAGAGAATCCATCTATTAGATACAGGGAGAGAGGTATCGATAAAATATAAATAATTATTTCATTCAGATTCCGAACTAGCAATGAACGGAATGCGAGAATATGTTCACACAAATACTGTTTCCGACGATTTACATTTATTATTTTAATTAGCCAAAACATTTCCTTGAAGCAAAGCTGAATGTGAATGGAGTTATTTTTCAACGGATTTGCACTCGAACAATAAAATATTTGTGGAAAACGGCAGTTGTTTACTAACGATTAAAATAAATGGGCCACCTTTGGGTGAATTTATTCAGGTTTGCTGAATTGTGGGAAAATTCACATAGATTATCTAAATACAACCAATCGAGAAAAGGGGCTTTAAAAGTGAAAAGAAGTTGAATCATTTACAGGAATTGTGGAAAATTATGTAGTTTAAAAAATTTATAATTTTTTATTTAAAAAATTAAAGAATGCTTTTATTCTAAAGTTTGTATTTGTTCAATGCCGACTGGAATAAATGTTATTGTTTTCTATTCTATCCCTCTCTTCTGAAAGTTTTCAACGAGTTTCTATAAATTAAAGGTTTAAAAATCCATGGTATACTAACATTTCTTGATCCTTATGGCAAACCAAATGTTTCTTCAAGTGTATGCCTACTTTTTTAGTTAGGACTACATCCCTGGGTGAAACACTCGGAACAACCGGGCAAAGGAGCGATTTTTTACGTCCGAGCTGATCACACGACGTCTAACTACTAGCCTCCCTCCCACTCTAGGATTTGTCGTGATCATGGTGAATATGTCTATTTCAGTAAACTTAATCGTAGTAATTTTCACGACGAATCTGTTTAGGTGTATTATAATTTTCTAAAAATTCTATACAGATATTTAGTAGTAAATAAACTAAAAATATCGAAATTTTAATTCACTTTATCAATTATGCCTAAATATTCTTCAACAATATTATCCTTAAGAATAGGCACGTTTTCTACTTCGTTGAGTAATATTTCTCTGCAAATAAGACGTACATGTTTCCTGTTAACAAAACAATGCCTTTGCGAGGATAATCGCTTCTTGCGGCCAGGCGGCTACTTCCGAAATTCGTATTAGAAACGCAGCAGTGTTGCGATCTTATTGCAGGTGACCCTGAAACGCAGCACTTCCGTTTATTCGGACGGGGAATTTTTGTCCACGTTGTCACATAATACTGTTTCCATTGAATCTATTACCTGCGCTTTTTTCCCGTCCGAACTCGGACTTAATTCGAGAAGTATCTAGTGCCAACATTGATGGGTTACAGCAGTTGGTTGTTCCGAACTATCCTTACTTCCTGCACACCCCTCCCCCCCTCGTATCATTGATTCTTATGAGAAAAACTGCGTCGATTTATGTCGATTCGATTTACGCCGCACTTTCCAGGAACGTATTCCCGACGTTAATCGGGGTACATCTGTACTAGGTTAGGTTCTGTTTTGTAATTTACTTTTGCTTAATCACCACTGAAGACGGCTGTATTGTATCCGAAATGCCCACCTATATTTCATACTCCCTTTATGGCAACTGGAGATACCTAAATCCTAATTTTTCCATTTTTATACTTAAATGCTTATTTTTTCATATGATCCAGATGTTAAACTATTTTCTATTGCTTAAAAAATAGACATCCAAAATTTGCATAAATTTTCATGCAAAAGCCATTTTTAGAAATACGTAAACAAACAATTCATCTCTTGAAAAACTGCTTTACTATTATTATTAAGTACGTTATCATTTGCTCATATGTATAGGTGGCCACACTAATCAGTTAATTACAACTTATAAGAAACTACAATTCTGTTTGATAAACGATTTCATAAAACTATCAATACTCATTACATCATTCGAACTAAAAAAGTGAAAAAAACCTCAACTTAAATGCGTAAAAAACACAAGGTAAGATTTAAGCTAAACGAGTTCATTTATTTGTATATATAACATTTTGTGGATCTGCTTCATCTCAAAAACAAAATAAAAATGAAAGTTATGGTATTATTACTTTTAGAATAACATAAAATGAAGGGCAATACATTCGTATTTTTCATATTTTATTTCAACACGAGCCTTGATCTTAATTTACTTCCTTCTCTGGAATATGTAGTATGTTTTAAAATAGTCGAAGTTTCTCTCGGTATCGTTGGGAGATGAAAAACAACGCGAATCAACAAATTCCAGGAATCAGTATAAACGCATATTAGTAATCCCATCGCGGAAAAATGCACTAAGCGACGCATAATAGACAATCGCACATGCGGAGCCATAAATCGTGCGAATTGGAAGATAATGAGACAAGGATGTTGAATAAATTATCAACTCTCCCTCTCCCGTCCTCATCTCTTCCAGTCTATTCTTCTCTTTATCTCTCTCTCTCTCCTCTCTCTCTCTCTCTCTCTCTCCTCTCTCTCTCTCTCTTCATTGCGAATTTCATGCTTTAATAATGCATGTTTTTGGGAAGATAGCTCTCCCGCATCACCTTTTGCATCCAACCATTAATCACTGAGTTTGAACATAAAAAATTCGAAAGAATCTTCCACTCTCGAAATAAAAAATAAAAAGGAGGGCTGAAAAGAGTGATTCTGGCGAGGGAGTCAAAATTAAACCATGATTGATTGATTGATTGAAGTGAGTCGGACGTATCAATGGAAATTTGACGCCATTAATTAGCCTCTCCCACTCTTCTCGCAAAATGTCCTAAGCATAATTAAGAGAGGATAGTAGATGTGAACAGCTGCAATTAAAAAAAAACAAAACTGTAAAATGAGGCGAAAATCCACAAATTAAGAAAGAAAATCTTTCAGAAAAGGTAATATAAAAAGTTGAAAATCAACTGAAAATAATTACATGCTAAAGTTTAATCATTGTTAAATAAATTTTCATAGAAAAAAATATCTGAGAAGTTGCTCAAATAACAAGATTTGATTGCTACTAACCACTAAATTCTTTCAATTGCCTTAATTCAGAGGAAAGATGTCTTTTGTAAATTCTTATATCTAAGGCATACGAGTTTTTTTACTATTACAGTATTCCAAAGCACGCAATTACACAAACTTTGGCTTGATAGTAACTATTTCATTAAAATTTTCCTAAAATTAGTAAAGACGAATTGATGCTATTGAAAATTAAATATAAAATTATTTGTTTTAAAAATTGCAGGATGACGATAATGATATTAATTATTCATTCAAATATTTCAAGATGAAATATATTGATAAACAGATTTTCACGAGGTGTATTTCAAGAATTGTGAAGGCAGTAAAGGAGAGAGATTTAGAACTCGGAGATGTGGAGAGTGATTCACTTTGGTCGCATGACAAATTAAAAGATGAGAGAGAGAGAAGAGACAGGGTGAAATATGGTTCTTAAGGAACAGGAAGAGAGGCTCTGAGGAGGAAGCTGTTTTAAATGCGTTGAATTTCAAAAGGAATTATCTCGAGCGTTTAAAACATTCGGAACGATAGCTTTACTGCATTGCGCAAAGAGCATGGCGTTGAAATACTATTATCAATTAATTCAAATTATGTGAGATTTTTTGGTATTGAGTGTTTTCTTGAGATCTCATTAACCGAAAACGGTCAATATTATCGATAGCTATTCTACGTATATATCGATTGCATAATGTGAATGAAATTTAAATATTGCGTTATGTGAATGAAATTTAACTTTACAATTAATTGTTGAGCGTTGAAATTATTTATGAGGTTCAATAGCCAAGTCTCTGTTGTGAATGCATATCTTTTAATACGGTTGTTCTGGTTCTATTAAAGCGATTTTTTCGAACGCTTTGTATTTTTCGAATATGCATAGCTTTGGGAGTCTATGGTCGGAAAGGACTATCGATCTCGCGTATTTGTGGGAGAATGACTTATAAGCAAAAGTTAAAGTTATTTTTATCTCTTATTTCAAGATAGAGCTGCGATATATTTACGATAAACTTACGTGGAATACCTGGATAGACATTGGCCGTGCGCAAGCGCACTGAACTAACAAGAGGATGACCCGGACGTGGGGTCGTGGATTTTGGTGAAACTTCGTAGGTGCGTAGCGCTAGACTCCAGGATCACAGCCAATACCCCTTTTGGGCGCATATGAGCAGTAGTTTTTCTGTAATTGCGTTTAAAGTTCGCAAATCTGCGACGCGCAAGGTAATTGCACAAACGACCGCATAGTTATACAACAGGCGGCGTAGCCCAGCGCTACGGAGTCGGTCTAGCAACCTGGAGGTCAGGAGTTTGCGCCTGGTTTCTGTGGTTCTTTTTCCCTCGCTTTTTTTATTATTCCTGTTTTGCTTTTTCGCGGTGAAGTTTTACTCGGTATCCGCAATCAGTTTTTAATTTTTTTTTTCATCTCTACGTTTTCGTTCTCGGAATTTTTCATATCTTCTCTTGTTCACCGATCGGAAGACATGCTAGAATTTACTGTCAAATCAGATCTTCTTTCATTGATGTTTATTTGTAACTATCATTACGGAGTTACGGGGCAGAAGCGAGGAACAGGGACCATACACTCGTGCTAATGAATACGTATTAAAAATATTGTTATTGTATCTTAAAGACAATCGTGTAATGTTCTCCATGCTCAACATTTTTTTATGCCCACGTAGTACGGTTGATTAGTAAACCATGCTTTATTTAAACATTAACGAGCGCCGTAGCTGTATTAAAACAGTCTTCCTTGTAGAAACGCAATAATACAAAATCAGCTATCGGGTCCAATAATTAAAGAGATGATTAGGTACGCGTGGTTTGCGTCCAAACTCTCTGGTACCCGTGAGGTATTTTCTAATGTGAAGCAGGTCACTTTGCCCGACGAGGTTTTAAATTCCACCTGCAGCTGCGGAGAACAATGCTTTACTAGATGTTCTTGGTGTAATTTTTTTAACTGTTTTCATTGCTGCTTTGATTCCTACCATCCATGAAAAAAAGGTTAATAACTAGTATGTCAATTCACAGGAATACCCTTCCTTTCCCCTACTACCTACCCTGTCTATGGTGATTGGTGGCTGTTGATTATTTCTATTTTACAATTAATCAACCCATCGTATTTCTGAGGGATTCACAAAGAAAATAAATATTTTAATACGTATTAATCAGCACGAGTGTATGGTCCCAATTCCTCGCTTTTGCTCCGTAACTCCGATTTCTCAGTCCACTCGTAATAATGCTAGGCTGATCATCACAGAAGCATGACGAATAATATGAGCAAAGGATCAGGAAAAAGAATGGATATATCCAGAACTGGCTTCAACAATTCATATTATTAAAATATTGACAATGATTGTATGGCTCATATTTTTTTCCGCAAATTACGGATCGTTAAAAGCATATATTAGTGTTCGCAGAAATATTCTATGGAATTTTTATCATGTACTATGAATATCAATAATAGTTACATACAGAGATTAATTAAAGAAGATCTGATCTGACAGTATATTCTAGCATGTCTGCCGATCGGTGAACGAGAGAAGATATGAAAAATTCCGAGAAGGAAAACGAAGAGAAAAACTACTGCTCATATACGCCCAAAAGGGGGCTTGGCTGTGATCCTGGAGCCTACTTACGAAGTTTCACCAAAATCCATGACCCCACGTCCTGGTCCTCCCCTTGTAAGAGGAGCTCAGAGAGAGAGAGAGAGAGAGGGAGAGGGACTGTCTTATCGAGTCTCACGTGCATGGAATGAGAGACGGATGGAGAGTGATTTATTTCCGTGAAAGATCGAACGCTATACGAAGAAACATAGAGCACGGAACGAATCGATACCACTCGTTTTTTCCCGGCGAGAGGCGAATTTTTCCAACAGAAGAGGTTCACTCAGTTGTAGTTTTCTATTTTTATTCGAATTTATTCTTTGTGTGACTAGTAGCAAAGAATAACAAACCCTACAGCTGATTTTCACAACTGCCAATGTTCTCTTATAATTCTCTTACGTTTTTAATGAGGCAGTTTGTTTGTTTAGAATTGTAGTAAATATTTTTTGCTCTAGTTGGAGTATAGGTACAATATAGATTATTGTGGTTATCGACGGTATAGATATTAAATTATTTGTATAAATATATAAATTTAACTGATGTCATAGACTTTCGTTTCCTTAAATGTGAAAAACTTAAATAATGCAGTGGAATATAAATGCAGTTAGGCTTTTCAATGTATTAGTTTTTATTGGCAGTTTCTTTGGGGAAATTTCGTTCTTTGTGAAGATATTGAAGATTTTGTTAACGCTCGATTACCAGTATATTTTTATTAATGAAATATATTTCAAAGGCAGGTTCTTTTCTTCATCATTTTTATTTTTGGAGCCTCACTAAATATTTTATCCCTGGCTTCGCAACAGTTTGCGCCTACCTTGGTTCCAATGCGCGTTTGTTTCATATGTTCATATATATTCCTGCCCCAAGGATTTCTTACGATAAATGGCAACATGCAGACAATATACGGAACCTAGAAGAAAATATTGTCTTCCGGGGGCATTGGGCTGAGACGTATATTTTTTTTAGCACAAATGTTATATCGTATACCTTTTTTTGGCAAAATGCACGTGTGCCAAATTAGTACAATTTAAGATCGCACTTTGAAACAAAAGAAACTCAGACGAATGGTACTCAACAATCGATTATAAAGGATTATTGAACATACAGGAATAGTCTCTGAAAGAGTTTTTTAATGGTTAACATTTCTTTTAAAGCAAATTTTTAGCTTATTAGGCTTCGATTATTTTATTGACACCAAACTCGGGAGAAGGAGAATTGAGATTGGTTTATTGAGAGACAAGTGCCGCTATTGGTCGCGTCGTTCTCCATTTCCTTCTTTCAATATCTGCATATCTCTCTCGCTTCCGTTAAAGGGAAGCGCGCAACACGAAACACAAGCTATTAATTACGCCACCTATAGAGTATCGACTTTTCTGCCATTACTGTCCTCTCCCACTTTCTCTCTCTCTCTCTCTCTTAACTGGTTCCCTCTCGTATTTTGCCTTCTTCTCGCGTCTTTCCTTACTCAGTTTCCGCCTTAAAGACCTGATCACGCGATACCAGCCGATCGATATCGAGATATCGAAGCGCTTCCTCCGATGGATGCTTTATGTTTTTCCTCTCTCTCTCATCCATACCTCTCTGCAGTGCCGTAACTAGGGCATGGCGAAAGTGGCATTTGCCATAGGCGCCGCTTGCAAGTTAATTTTCCCATAAATGTTATTTTAATACACAAATTTTGATTTATATAAGGCAAAACCGGGTGACGCGACGCACCGGGACAGTTGCCGCACTAGCTGTAGTTTTTAAGTATGAAGCTATATGGCTCCACTGACCATGGCATCAGCTCCGTTGAGTGAAGAACAGTATTGTAATGACAAGTGGTCAAACTCCGTTGTGTTTTTTAGTCGTGGCTCTTGTTTTTGTTAGGTACGTGCACAAATTTTATCATGAAACTTTTTATTCATAGTTGCTTTATCGTTTTCTAAACTACTTCTTTCAAAGTTTTACTGTAGCTAATTATTTTAAACGAAAATGGTCGCTGTGCTGATGCTTCTTCGTTCAAAGTCCGCCATTACAACACAAGTGAAAGCTTATCAGCTAGGTACGGCATCTATCCCGGGAGTTCGGGACACTTGCCGCGGTTTTTTAAGGGCGACATGCCGCACCCAATAGTACTGATAGCAACAAATGTCTCGAATTTTGGGAGAATTATTATGTGACAGAAAGCAAAACAGACTGGATTAGGTGTAAAGTCTGTAAATATTGGCTCCATGAAACTTGCACAATTTATGGTGAATTGTGTGGCAACTGTGGGAGAACCAAAGTACGGCATGAAAATCAGAAAACTGCTAATTTATTGTTCTCATTTATGTTATTTTCTATTTTCATTTGTTTTCTCATTAGGTAATTGTATTTCTGTATTATCAAGAGGACAATGAAACTTTTTTGTTTACCTTTTGCCAAATTTTTGAAGTTGTAATTTTTAGACCTAAAGGTTTTCTGAAAATTTTCTTAATTTTGAAAACTGAACATTAGGACAATATTAAATTCTTTTTTTATTGTTGAGGCCAATCACATAGTTCTGTAATTACACTTTCAAATTGATTAAGTGCCTTGTATGTTTTTGAATTTTCCCTTTGAAAATGTGTTCAATAAATAATTTTCAACAGTTAATACTACTCTCACAAATCATTTTATTCTTTTTTTCACATTCTATTCTAAAATTTATTTTATTATCACAAAAATGAAAGGCATTTCGATTTTTTACGTGTGCGCGGCAACTCTCTCAAGGGTGCGGCATAGCACCCGGCAATGCGGCAACTCACCCTGTCTGCTAACTTCTTTTCTTTCACAGTAAATGCCATCTAAATAATTTTTAAAATTAGTTTTCTAGTCGAAATGTGTAGCTCAAGGACCACTCTTTTATATATACATATAGGTTTTTTAGGCCTTTAAATTTGTATCGATTTATAACGGATTTTCAAAAAGTGCGGCGCGTCACCCGGTTTTGCCTTATAGTAAAAACGCTATTGTTCTTTATTAAAACGCAGAGGAAATGATGTCCTACATAACCAAGGTACTTCCAAAAAAATTTGCCATAGGCGCCATGTCGCCAAGATACGCCTCTACCTCTCTGTTCCACTCCAAATCATCCTCTTCCATGATTCTCCATTATTCCTTTCCTCCTTCACCCAGCACTTGATTCCGTACTCTTTCGAACCCCTTTTCCATCTTTATTCACTCGTTTATTCACCCATTTTCTCTTCCTTGGTTCCTTCCTAGGTTTATTCGGAGGCCCTTCTTGTAAATAGATCTCCAACATGACAGGCCCAAAAGAGTCCATTTCAGGAAAGTTATGGAGGGTGAAAACGTATGGATGTAAGTTTTTCGATTGTGGCAGAATATGGCGAGGGTTGAGAGATGCCGAAAAGAACCGATTTCCTGGAATTTATCATCATTAGTTTAGGTATAATTGAGAAAAGTGATGCAAGATATCACGGTAAACCGCTTAGAAATTCTATTCTATTTGCTGGCTCCGGAACTCTTAGCCCATGAAAGCTCACATTTTCTTATTATAAATATACTAGTGTAATGCCCGTTGAAATGTCAACGGAAGAATTATAGATAGATAGATTATTAATATCTGCATTTAAAGTAATTATTAGCACACTTTTACGTATGAAATATTTCGTCATATACAACATTTCTTGTGAATATTCTGTTGTCGTTTAGTAAATGTCTTTGGATTCTATTTTCGGCTATAAAATTATGATATTATTCTCCCACCTTGTTCTCGTCAATGCTACATATAATTGTCGGTGTGCAAAGACAGGGAAATAATTATATGTATGTACATATAACGTAGGGAAAATAATTAAATTTCGTGCACTTGCGTTATGATTGTTTTAAAATAAAATTTTACTCTGTACGAAGAAAGAAAGCTTACTCGAATCCTCAACAGTGTTCTCCATCGTTATGTTAATAAAACTCTTTAAAAGATTTAACTTAAGAACTAACTAATTAAACAATCAGAGGAATAATTTCTTTGAAAACTATCAGAACAAAAACAAATCACCAATTTATTTCAACATTGCAAACTGTGGTAATCATGAAGTTTAGTCACTTTTATTATCCAAGGAGTTCCAAGCTAATGAAGTTTAGTCACTTTTATTATGAAGGAGGTTTTAGCACTCAAGAAAACCCAAATTCAATTTTTAAAACATTTATTACTTTCATGTTTTATAAAAATTCAAGTGAATCACAAAACATACTCCTCAATAACACAAAGTAAAAAGCTATTGAAAAGATCTGAATCACGAAAATGTTAACATTGTATTAGGCGCAGAGGGCGCGTTTACCCGTCCGCGTCAAAAAATTTTAACCACTGCACACAGGAAAGGTCCAGGAGCTGCAAACTCCCAATAACCAGTTAGCTACCTATGTCAAAATCGAGAAATAATAATAAAGGTAAATATGGAAATGTTCGGATTGGTGTCTGAAGAGTAATCATGGCCGTGAGGTAGAAATTTCTTAGGTGCGACACGATTACAGTTCCTGAAACTTATACAACATTATGCTCACAAATCATAATAAACAAAATATATAAATAACAATTGAAGTTAGTATTTTATTATATGGAATTTAATCAATAAAATAAAGTTTCAAATCTCTAGCAAATTCGAACATACAATGGATTGGAATATACCAGAACATAGCATTGCCCGCCGATTGTTTAAGACAATAAGAATTTGTTGTTTTTTCGGAGAAACGAAACATTCGAAAATAAAACAGTCATTAATTATAAATGCCAAAATTCTATTCAAAGTTGTAAAATTACTTAATTACAGTAGTATCAAATGAGTGCCTAGTAGTTATTTTTAATTCTGGCAATATAGTTTTTTTGATCTTATTTACTCCAATTAAGAATCTCTCCGTTTGAGACACAATTAGCGCATCAGATTCGAGGGAAGGGGGTGGTTGGGGGGCGGATAGAGTAGGGATTGGCTGAGATTGTGACTGAAGAAAGGGACGGGAGAGAAAAGCGGCGACGTTTAATAAGGATTCTTGGGGCGAATGGAATCACACACATAACATGCGTGAAATTAAGTTAACTCATCCGCGGTCCTTGTCTCCATCCTCTCTCTCTCTCTCCACTTCCCCTTTTGAGCGACAATTGGCAGGGTTTCGAAAGGTTAAATTGAAATCTGAGGGATCAAAATAATGTTTGTTTGATGTTCCACTAGAATTTAAAGAGACGAGGGAATATTTTAATGGTTAGGCCACGTGACATTTTCTTGTACTTTTCAAAACAAAAGTTTTCGAGTTTTTTTTCATTTGACTTCTTATGATTTAACGTATTAATTTCTTTGGTCCCTAATATTAAGTGCAGTTTATTGCCTTCCGTAAATGCATTACTTTAGAACGTAATGTTATTTTAATCGCCTCCGAAACGGACATTAACTGATAGCTGCATTTTTAGAGAAAGAATGGAGAGAATGGAGGCAAGGATTCAAACCATTCGTAAGCATTATATTTAAAGAGCAGATCCTGGTTTAATCTTTAGGTGATTGATGTAATACAAGAATTAATGGTAGATACATCCGTTAAATATCTCTCGAACGTGGATATGCATAACGGGGATGAAAAATTGATTATAACTCTGGAAAGAAAAAAATATGTAACATATTAGTTTATCCATAAAATATACAGAGACCTGCGTTGCTAATTTACCGTTAATCCATTAACAATATTTAAATATCAGGTTTCTTTTCGCTGAATGATGTTTGAATATATTTTAACCATAAAAGCACGTACATTAGATTTAAAAGAAATTTGAAGAGGATTTATATTTTTTTCAAAATCACAAGTGCAAAAAGTGGATTCTTTTCCATATTTGGAAAGCTTAACACGATCAAAGCTTATCCCCTTCTACGGTCGCGGGTTTAGGAGGTGTGAGGCTTCTAGGCGATAGTGATTTGGGAAGCGCGCGACACGCCATTTCTGAAAACATATTGTTAAAGTTTTAGTAAGAAAACAGGCTATATCGTTTTTAATAATTTACTTGCGTATACACAAAAATTATAGTGGGTGGAATTATGAGATCTACTACTAATAATATATTAGCATTTTTGCGCCTCAATGCTATAAGAGAAGTGCTTGATGTTTTAATATGCCACGCAGTGTTGAACAAACAAATATATTATTTTCATCACGAGGCAGTCTTCGGATTGGCGTTTTGCATAATATAGCCATTAAAAGTTATGGAAAGTTGCAATTTAAACTACGCAAAATGTACCATACAGTTGCAGCGAGTGTAAGCACTATGCTTTTTTAACTTCAAACCACATTATAGTTGTGACGATTTTCCAAAACTTATAAACGCATCTAATAAAAAATATATTTTTTCTTCGGTTCGATCTAAATTTTCCATTTGATAATTATCCTGTTATATCATGTTACTAATGCAGTGAGAAGGGATATAACTCAGATTGGCAAGAAGGAATGAGTGGAGTGGGAAGAGAAAGAGCGAAAAAAGGTTTTCCCCGATCTCTGTATCCCTAATTTTTTTATAAAATGAAAGAAACCCTTGCAAAAGAAAGCTCTTTCGGAATGTTTCCGCTTGATCATGAAATGTGTGCGACTGGGACTTTTGGCGGTGTAAATCCAATGAAACCATAAACGGAGGGAACCTAAGAGAATCGGAAGGGATGTGGTCCTTAATGTGAAGAATTTTCTGGGAAATTGAGGCAAGGGGGAGGGGGGGATGGGATGGATAGGAGTGGGAGGGAAGGGAGGAGCAAATAGAGAGGAAGAGAGTGGAGCGTGGAAGAGAGAGAGGTTAGAAAGGAGAGGGTTATATATATATATATATATATATATATATATATATATATATATATATATATATATATATATATATAAATCAGTTGTATCTCTCTTGTGCTGACGAAGAGATCATCCCGAAAGCTCCAATAACTTCTACAAATGTCTCTCTCCAACACCCCAGCGGCTCTCCTTCCGGTAAGTGCTCACTAGGTTTCCTTCAACACCTAGTTGTCGTCAGCATCCTCATTTACTTTTCCGCAAGTTTATATATATATATATATATATATATATATATATGAGGAATTTAAAAGTTGAACGGAGGAAGGAAAGGAGAAGTAATGGATTGAATACAAGTGGGAGTTGTAAGGAGAGTGAAGATATAGTGGAATGGACGAAGGAGAAATGGATGAAGAAGGCTCAGCACTGGCGAAGAAAGTTAGAATGACCAGAGGGCGAAAAGGTAGTGAGAGAGATGTAATGTCACTGTTTCTGTAATTTTAAGTTAACTATTTTAATTATCGTAGCAATAAGTCTAAATGATAATAGGAAACGGAAGGAATACACTGAAACAGAGTTTTGAAAACACTTTTAAAATGATATAACCGTCGAAATAACTGACTGGTAAAGGTATTTATAATGCAGAGGTGAACATTTCTTCGATGATGTTTTGCAGTATGTACGATAATTTGTTTTTTCTTTCGAAGCATTTCCTCTTTATTATTCTGCAGAATCATTCGAGGGATTTTCTTTAATAAATTAAACTTTTGTATCTCCTTTGAACTTTATGTCTATAAGCTTATCAATTTCTGTCGATCTTTTTCTCATGAAATCGTTTGAACCTATTAACTTTGTTCCGTTCATCGCTCGTATTTCTCTTGCACACCACCTTTGCTAATGTTTCGAAGTGGATTAGTGATCTCCGCAATCATCACTGTTTTGGATTCCACATCGATGCCAATAGATGGCAATTAATGCTGCCAACCTCCTATCGTATCAACAGTTCGAAATGTTAAACGATTTCTGTCTAGGTTTTACTACCTTTTGTGTGAAAATTTTAAGTAAGAATATATGTGGATAAGATGGTCGACCATCCACATCACGATGCTAATCAAAAGTCCATCACATAGATGAAATGGTAAAAGTAACCGTCGTATTAGCTTGAGAAAAATATTCGTTAATATGGGCGTAGGTCATTGACGAGTTAATGTTGCATCCTAGAGGTCGGCAATCTATGTCACGCGCGCCAAAAGGAGGCACGCAAAGAGATTTTAAGTGGCACGATATTTCAGAGAGTAATTACGAAAATCATGTATTTTTAATCGTGTTTCACTTTTATTTCAATTTTATTTCGTATTTTAATGATGACGGACTATATTCAGGATTCCTTATAACAGTGATGACGAACCTATGGCACGCGTGCCATAAGTAGAACGCGAAACGATTTTGGTTGGCACGCCAACGTAAGGCAAAAACTTAACAAAGCATTTATCGTACTGATTTAGCGCCGCAAAAACATTTGTAAACGTTAGTTTTACGGTTACAATCTTATGTCTTGATCACGAATTTAATTTAGTTGGCATGCAAAACAAATCAAGGACTTTTTGTGGCATGCGAGGCGGAAAATATTCGACAATTTCAGTAATATTGGCACGCGGACAGTATAAGGTTCGCCATCACTGCCTTATGATATAAGAACCACTTTTCGTAAGTCTCACGGACTGAATGAATTTAAGGGTAGCACGCGCGGAGGATCACGGATTATGAATATTGATGAAGAGTGACACCCAAGAAGATATAGGCTGAAGAAAGATGGCATTAAATTGGATGCAAAAATAGCAACGATAAGAAAAAAGCAAAAAGCAAGCGGTATTTTACATAAAATTAAAGTTAAGGCCAACCTTGAGCTATTTTAATTCCGATTTTACAAATACCTTTGTCACCTAGCGCAGGCAAGTTTTACCCTGCGTGGGATTCATCTTATGTGCGTGTTTGTGGGACCCTGAAACTAATATACACCTATTTTAGTTTTTTACCATAAATAGAAACCATCAAACGAACCCACAATCTACTCTTAAACTTACCTAAATATAGTTTTCTTTTATCTGAAACATATGTAACCAAACTTACAGAAATATACTCCCCTGATATTACACTTATATTCCCCTAAAACATATACAATTTAAATTACACCAAATGCTCTTTAATTCTGTTCAACCACATTAAATAAATATTCATGTCCTTAAAAACTATACCACGCCACTTACCCAAAAAGTTTCCTCATTCTATACAACATTAAATTAATTTTCTTAAAGCGTTTACCGCCCAACTTAAAATTAGCGCACATGATTTAATGCAACCAGACGAAACGTTCCCCTGAAGCATACCACCCAACTTTCAATTTAACCAATAGCCCCTAATTTTATGCCACCCAACCTACACTGGTTTACCTCTCGTGCGTGTCTCGGTCACCCTCGCTTCGATCCACGCGAGGAGTGGTTTCAGCAATCCAGAGCTGGTGGCTCCTAAGCAGATACGCTGATTGTTTTTATATATCATTCCTATTCTTCTCATAGACTGGTCCGTGATTATTCTTGCTTTAAACCTGTTTCTCCAAATACTCATTGATTTTTGCAATCTCTTTCATACTTTGGTATCAATCTTCCCGTATCAATTAATGTACCAGCTATTCTTTCATTTTTATCTCGTTTTTCCTCATTTTTACTCTCTCACTTCTCCAGTTTTTCCTCATTCTTATTGTCTGTGTTATTGTTCGCTTTTCTCCTATACTCTTTAAGTTTTCCTAATTTTTCTTCTCATCTGTCCATTTTTGATCTTCAGCATTTTTCTTCATGCCCACATTTTGAAGAATTTCAAGTAATTACATCATTTCATTTTATCTGAGTAACCATTGTTCCTGCTCCGTGCAAAGCGGTATTCCAAATATTTTTTATTGAACAGATCAGTTTACAGTGATAAAAATGCAAATGCTCTAATATTATCATTATATGCGTAATTTTTATGTAAGCGCAGAATCATTTTTCATGTATTCTCTCTTTCCTTATGCTACACTGTTATTTCTCCATACCCCACTCCCTCACCTGCCGACAATATTTGTTATCCTCGCTATGATCTACCTTTTTTCCTATATTTTCCAACTAAAGTAAGTCATTCCTTTCCTTCTCTACTAGGTATATCTCCTTTTGTCGTAAATTTTCACTTTCTCTCTCTCTCTTTCCCCTTCCTCTCCTTCACCCACCCCACTCCTTTCCCCTCAAATCCTCTTTTCACTTTCTTTCTCTCTCTCTCTTTCTCCTTCCTCTCCTTCACCCACCCCACTCCTTTCCCCTCAAATCCTCTTTTCACTCTCTCTCTCTCTCTCTCTCTCTCTCTTTCCCCTTCCTCTCCTTCACCCACCCCACTCCTTTCCCCTCAAATCCTCTTTTCACTTTCTTTCTCTCTCTCTCTTTCTCCTTCCTCTCCTTCACCCACCCCACTCCTTTCCCCTCAAATCCTCTTTTCACTCTCTCCTCTGGAACCACTTGTTGGAGGTTTAGCGCACCCACGTGCTTTCCCGGAAAAGCACTTCCGTTTGAAGTACAAATTGAAAGAGAGAGAAGGAGGCCGGTCTGTCGTTCCGATTCCATCAGTTACGACTGCTGCCGCGTTGTCCCAATCTCCGTCGCATAACCGTAACGTGTGAATGGATGCATGACTTCGACGCGACGGTGGCGCCATTCAGCGGATGAGGGTGGCTAGTATATCTTGTGGTGGAGGAAGTGGGTTCAGACCTGATGCTTCGACTAGGGCCGTGATGGTGAACCTTCTATTGTCCGCGTGCCAGTATTACTGAAATTGTAGAATCTTTTCCGCTTCGCGTGCCACAAAAAAGTCCTTAATTTTTTTTGCGTGCCAACTAAATGAAATTCGTGATCAGGACATAAGAGATTGAAATTTGTAACCGTAAAACTAAGTTTACGATAGTTAATTAAATAACACAAATGTTTTTGAGGCACTAAATCAGTAGGATAAATGCTTTCGTTGGTTTTTGCCTTTCGTTGGCGTGCCGACCAAAATCGTCTTGCGTGCCACTTATGGCACGCGTGCCGTAGGTTTGCCATCACTGGACTAGGGATTAATCAATTCGCCACCACTGCAGTGATCTCTACCGCAGGTCAAATAACAAGTTGTGGTTATGTAGGCTCGATTCCGCTGCTCTAATGCGTAAACATATTTGCGTACATACTAAGGAAATTTACTGCGTCTCGACAAAACATTTCTCACCTCCGTAATACTAATGCTATTTTTGATGCAGAAAGGTTTCATAACGATAATTTCATTCAAGACCTCGAAGAATGGCATTGTGATAAATGGTAACATATGGAACTACATATATCATTCGTTTGAAAAACAATCATTATTTCAATGTCGTAAAACAGCTCCTATATGTTTCATGACGTGTCATGTTCATTATTGAGTCGGTTAATAAAGGATGCATCTCAAATAGCATTAAAATGTTAAGAAAAGGAAATTAACATTTCAGCTAAGAAGCAGTCGTCAGTATTGATGATTGACAAAGTATACAGTAAAACCTCTCCTAAGTGGACATAAGTCGAGGAAAAAAGTATCAGTTTTCGAGAGGATATGTGTCAGAAAAATAAACTTATATAGATGCATGCCTTTATTATTAACATTCTTTTCATTTTCACATCATATATTTTTCAGCACTTAACTGTTGCGATTATATTGTTGTTGTAAATAATTCGTTTACTCACTATATCAAGTCCTGATTTGCTCGTTTTGGGTTTCTGAATATTGTTAAGTAGTTTAAGTCGTCGGCATAGTTTTTTTACTTTGGGACACATTATGCTTTAGCCTCTTCATCTTCTTAAATTTTCTCCACTTGGTTTCTGTCTTTCACAAACTCAGTCACAATCACAGTGCTAACACCAACCCAACCAACAGACTGGAATCAACACAGGCATACTCGAGCCAAGATTTTTCTAAGGTACTAAGCAACCCATTAAGAAACAAAGTATCAGCTGCATCTCAGACGTCACTATCGGACAAAACCTGCAATGAGAAAGTATATTTTAATTGTAGAGAGACTCATTTCATTCCACGCTGCACTAATAACGGTAATAGCTGGCAATATGTCAATTCTTTTGCACAAGTATGGTTGTTAATTCCAATTGTGTCCACATCCGGCCCGCCATGACTTTAGCGATTAAAGGACACAATGTAACAAAAAGAAAATAGAAAATAAAAAAAAAACATTTTTTGTTTACCTCTATAATCCTGTAATAGATACATACATTAATTTAAATAAATTAGGTAATTTCGACTCGCAACTAAATCATTAATTTCCTTAAGTTGTTCTTAAACTCTATTTTCGACTGGGTGTGGCCCGCGAAAAGGGCGGAATTGAGCTACGTGGCCCGCGATGGGTCATGTGGCCCTCAGGCCGAAGAGTTTGGGCACCTCTGATTTATTCAATTTTATTACGTAATCATTTTAAAGAATCATTTGGCAGTTTTTCACATTGAAATTCAGGATTACTTCTGGATCTAGAGGTTTCGTGGCGGATTTTATGCTGGGAAGTAAAAGCATCATTTTGATACTATGCAATATGATATTGGGGTTGTATGTGGCGTTATCAAGAAATAAAGTAAAATTTCTCTTCTTGAAATTAATTTTTCACTTCAACTCCACCAACCATTACGTCATTTTCTCTGCAGTCATCCACGCCTTATTATTACATTTCTAATTAACATGGAGTTTTTTTAGTCCAAATCTTTACAACACTTTTTTTGCAGCTTTGCAAATAACAGAGAAATCTCTCCAGCGACAGTCATACAAGAAGACGAAAACAGTTTCAGACACTCCTTTGCTGACATCTTATTAGGAGAGGTATCCATTAAGGATGTTTTCATTTTCCTCTGTGCCTCAGTGGGGACATCTAGGGAGTGAGTGAGTGACTGAGAGCCCTTTCTTCACTTTCTTTCATTTCATCTACTGTCAGGGTAGCACTGAATACATTTTTTGAGAAAGCAAATTATCGAATATAAATAATTATAGAAATAATTTGAAAACATACTTAAAATAACAGGTAACAACTGATGACCTTATATTCAGATTTATGTATTAATGAAATTAAAAGTATTCAAATGGTATTCAGGAATGAATGTTTTGAGTATTACTACTTAAGCTAGCAGTGGCAATGGAGGTGAAATTTTTCATTCTGACCATTTCTCCATACTCTCCATTGCATTACTAGCACACTCTCCTTTCTGACCAGACTCTCACTAGCTGTGTGCACGCGTGCACTATAACCCTGGTAGCCGTTAGAGGCAGCCTCTTGTGGCTGTTTGGCTTTCATGCGCTGTGTCTGATACCGTGTTACTACGCGTCGAAACCGTGTGCTTAGGTGTGTGTGTTTTCAATAGCAAAGAGTTCGTTATCGGAGTTTAAACAAACATGCACTTGGTTTCAATGGGACTGAAAGTGCACTCATTGGAAAGAAAATGGCTTATTTCTTTGTTGACAATAAATAAATAGAAACAGACATCGAGGGGCCGAGTTCGTCGGCTCATCTGCTTATCTCTCGTTCCATCGTAAGGGTAAGGGGTCAGCGGTTCCGCCGGCAGGTGCATAGCTTTCTTTGCTGGGAACCGTATAACGGGTCTTTCTACTTTTTGTTTGCCGACCAGAGTATTAAATCTAAGTATATGTAACATCTGTTTTTACTTTCTCCATACGTAGTAATGGGAAGGTATTGTGATCACGAAAAAAATCGACTTCGAGATTTCAACGGAAATACACGTTTTGAAGTCCCTAGAACACGTTTAGACTATTTTCGGAATGAATTATGTGTGTGAGTGTGTCTCTGTGTGTGGATGAATGAATGGATGTATGTGACTGTGGGCGCTCTGACTCAAAAAGTACTTGTCATATTGACACCAAATATCATATATAAAAATTCAGCACGAGCACAAAGAACTGATTAGTTTTTGGACAATACCGGTTAACCGGAAGTCGAGGTTTATTCGAAACCCGATTCGGTTTTTGCGATATTTCTCCGATAATACCTCATTATTATATACATTGACCATTACAAAAAATGTATAAAATATAATTTCCTACATCTTTTATTTCAAACAATTTCCCATAGCAGTTATTGCTTAGGTATTATTTATAAAAAACGGTGTTTTCGGTTTCCGTCAAATATCTCCTTAAAAACGTCGTTATTGGTAATCTCTGTGAGGACCAAAGTTGTAGCGAATAATATTTCTTCTGGGTTTTGTTTGAAACAAATTTTTGTAGAACCATCGATTTCGGAGATATTCAACTTTTTTTTCGTAATATCCAGTTTACAGCGCCAAAACCATGTGGCGGTGAATTCTGTAAACATATTCAAAATATACTTAATTTACGGCAATAAGAATGACTGTATTCTTTTACGATACGAAATAATAATTTTGCCTCATAATGGTATTCATAACAATTTAAATATCTATACCCCAAATATGGATAAAGTCATGTGTTGGCCACATCAGATTTTTTCATACAAGGGTGGAATGAATATCGCTATGCGCGTATACACGACGGGAATGCGCGGATTTGCTCTCGGGATGGCGCGGTCCTGTTCGGATATATCTTAAGAAGATAAATGCAGTCGTGCGCGCTTGAAAACTTTAGAGCACGGCATTTCAAAAACTGCTGCGAGGGAACCATGGTGCACATTTAAACAGAACATTATATGTGCTTTTTTGGCTACATTTGTAATTAGATTGTAGTAGGTCATTTAGCATGCGTTAAAACTAGTACAATCGAACTTTGATACTGCAAGATTTGTTAGAATATAACATCTTTGAAAAGTTCTTGATGCTCGCTGAATTTTATTAAACATCTTCAATAGATCGTCAAATATAAAATATATAAATACACTAAATTGAAGCTTGTTTTTGTGTGATTTATTATTGTGTATCTTTTCCTTCCTTCAACAATCTCACGCCAATAATTTTTCCTTTGAAGTTCGAAAATGGACTATTAACGCGCCGGACGCCCGCCGCGCTCTCACGGCGATTCAGAGAAATTCCCCATCCATCCTCCACTCCCTTCACTCTCTCCCTCCCTCTCTCCCTCTCTCCACCCTCCTCTCTCCCATCACCTCCGCTCATCGCTTCCATTTGTCCTTTTCCGTCGCTCAGTGTGTTGCCGGCTCCTAGTAGAATAAGACGTACGTACGATCGCTTTTACGCGCATTGGCGTAATCACGTCCGTTTCGAGTCTTACTTAGTCTTTCCGCGTATCGCGTTCTTTCGTCTTCTTCTCTATGTACTGTTCTTTCGTTACATTTCACTCCGAAGTCTTTTGCCTTTCCGCGTCCATTCATCGGATAGTGGTGCTGTGTCGCACGCCGAGAGAGAAATGAAGAGTGCGACGCGGACGTCTCTCGTAATTGGATGGATTATGCCTTTTATAAATGGTGGTGACTTAAATACAGCGATCTGATTGGTTATGGGAAAAGTGATATTTCATGTGTTATGGCCTTGTGGATTTGGGGCGTATCTAACGTGAACTCGGCAGTCTGAAGCTCCCTTTGAGCGCATCTCTGGATTCCTCGATGTCTGCGGGAAATATACCGGTGAGATCCAGTTTGATTGTTATGTAATGTCACAGTCTGGGTGTAAAGTGAATAAAGACAGCTCGGATCGCTGTAAATTGTTATAATGGAGTATCAATTTTATACGATATTTTTTGCTATGACCGGAAATCGAACCCAGGAGTCTTCCACTTGCCGGTCGGATATTCTACCACTGAATTGCCGTAGCAGACAAATTCTCCTGTATCTGAACGAAAATGGCATGTTGAAGACCCGGGTTCGATTCCCAGTCAAGGCAATTTTTTTTCTCCTGTTTCCCGCACTTCCCAACTTGACCGCTTATGCCTGTCGCCTAAGTATCTATCTTATGATCACTCATTCCATCAATTACGGTATTTTCTGTTCTAAATTAAAAATCTCAGAAAAATGATTATCGTTGCGATTTGTTGACGTTTGTGTTTTAGAATTTGAACACAATTAGTTTTAGTCATCCAATATGTTGTAAAAGTATCACAATGGCTCGGAAAGCAACGATTTGTCGAAAGCTAAACAAGTCGGAATGTCAATTTCTTGCACCGCGTAATCCACGGACTTTAAATGAGATTCTCCGTACTGCGGAATGTCTCGTACACTACTTCTGCGCCAATAATGTATCGATGAAGATTCTAACTTATCGGAAGAATGCATAAGTGAATTACAATGCGGTGACGTAATTTTATTTTCTTTTTCAAAATCCATATTTGCCATAAATCGCAATGTTGAATTCCATGCTCGTTTCCCCTCGAAGCACCTGAGATCCGATCCAGCTTAGTTTTGCATGGGATAACGTTTTCATTTAAGAATTGCTCATGTATAAAATAAATATTGATTCTCCATAATTACTATTAGTATAGCAATAAGAATCGGCGATGATAGAACAAGAAGTATAAATTAGGAAACGTAATCATTGTATAAGGCAGCGGGCTAATATTCGACGATGGGCCGCGTTAAGGCACTCTACCAAATTCTCGGACTCAATTCCATGTCACCAACTTTCCCTTTTGTCACGAGCGAGACTGAATTGCATATACATCTACATAATACCCTGCAAGTAACCTTATTGGTGGATGGCAGGGGGTGCAGTGCACCAAGGTTCCGAAGTTAACCTACATTTCTTTGTCGTAAATTATCAATTCTTTTTCACTTATTCCTTTTTGTGCACACGAAAGGAAAATTAACATATTAAGTTCATTTATTCGCTATAGGTAATCCATTTCCTTTCATTTGCTGTGCACAAGAAAGGAAATTAAACATATTTACGTATTTGTAGTAGACTTTGTTTACTTCAGTTGCTACGAAGATTGTTTTCATTGACAACGATTGATAAATCCGAATAAGAAATTTTTTAATTTCAAAATAAATTACAACGTTCTGCTTGGATTTTTCTCAAACTTTTACCGAATAAGTGGCATTAATGTGTAAATTTACGCTCAATTTATCAGTTTTCCATATTTTATACCTACGGAGATATTCCAAAAACAAAATTTTTAATGGGCCTCATTCCGAACTTTTATATTTTTCAAAACTCAAATTTAAAGGATAACAAATGGTAGCAGTCCGGAAATCTACCTTCCACGTTTTAGCTCTCTATTTTTTACGTTAGTGAAACTGTAAGATCATTTTTTTAAACGCGATAATGAATCACATAAATTACGATTATCGAGTTTCTTAGTATTCACAATTCATCCAAGTGCCGATGGCGGCAGCACTATCGCTGTGTGTCATGGCGGTTCTATAGCTGTCTGCTGGAAATGTTTGTTGTGTAGCCCGTTAGCTTAATTGTGATAATATTTGCCCGAGTTTAAGGTTGGGTTGGGTAATTTAGCTCAATATCATCCCTTAAATAAACATCTTTTGCTCTAATGTGCTTCGCCAAAGAGAAAATACCTCGAAAAAGTTTTGTAGCGTGCCGCAATGTTCTAATTATACAGAAGGCGTTTCACTGCATTTCTTCCCGAAAGATGCTGCAATGAAGAAAACATGGCTCATTATGACGAGAATTGATAAAACTTTGCCGAAAAATGCCTGTGTTTGTAGCGAACATTTTTCTGTTGAATCGTTCAAATTGCAAGGATAGTATTTTGATATTACGTCGGTGGGTAGTTTTTGGGAACCTAGATGTAACTAGGTACGAGCCTAACTTGTCATAATAGAAGTATCTACTTATTACAATAATTCTTCAATGATGATAAATTAATTTAGATATACTACCTACATCACGAAACTGTGATAATATCAAATTATTAATTTTAGCCTTTAAAACTTCATTCCCGTCAATAAATGGCCTCTTAAAGTCTCCCATGTACTCAAAAGCATCACCTAACTCAATAACTGCAAAATACATTATGTTACAACAGGGTGTCAAACTCAATTCGACACCCGAGCCAAATTCTTTCCACTGCAACCATGGCGGGCGGGATTAGATATGATAAAAAATATTATTATTATATATTAATTTTATATGGTTTATATATTTTCAAAGTAATTTTATTTCAACATCCGTTCAAAATATAAATCTTTACAAAATAAATTATATAAAATATAAACAAAAGAAGTTACATAAAATACAAATATAAAACACTAGCTGAAAGTACCCGGCGATGCCCGGGTTATGCCAGACGTCTATGGCGAATAAAATTATATATTATATGGCAATACAATCATTTTACCTTTTGCGAATTTTTTAACAAAGGATGAAGGCATTATAAATTAGAAAAATATGTTTTAATATTTATTTCAAAGCTTGCTTGTAAACGTGTATTTCCGTTGAAATCGCGATTTCGAATTTTGTCATGATAACAATACTTTCTCTATACTATGTATATTGGATAAAGTAAAAACTAATTCTGAGATATCTCTGATACCTACGAATTGGGCAAACTTTCATGTTTTTCTTTTTATTCAAATATATGTCCTTTCTTTTTTATATAACAATCAATGCAACCGTTTATGTAGATTATCAACGAAGAGAAGATAACCATGTAATGTGTTTTAAAAAATAACGTGTGTCCCTATTCTCATATAATAAACATTATGGATGTATAATATAATGGTTCTACTTACAAAGAGATAAGATTCCAGCATTAAAACGATGATAGGAAGATTCAACTGCTTTGATTGAATCGTTAGAAACGCTTCCCATACGCAGTTAACTGAATATTTATCCGTAAATATTTATGTTGCTATGTATAAATGTTGACATAGCTACAGCAATAATTTCGATGCTTAAACAAAGTGCGAAGCGAATGACGATATTCTTTCACCTATTTGAAGGTTTAATTGGCATTAATTGAATCGGAGGCAACAATGACGGTCGCCTTGACAACGTTCGGAAAGAGTACGAAATATCCGTAAAATTTCGAAAAAGAATGCGTATTTCTGAATGGTTCGACCGTGTTACATGAGAAAATCGCAAGAATAATATAGTATAGAGTTTAGCCGTCGAATAAAGCAAAAACGAAGAAAATCGGTCCATATTTACCTATTTTAACGAATGAAGGAAAAAAACCTTGCGCACTCTGAAAAATCAAAAATCCCGTGTAAACTTATGAGAAAATAAAATTGTCTCCTGGATTCGAACCCGGGTCGATTTTGGGAATCTCGGGTATCCTATGTTACTCGTACAGTCATATGAAGTCAATTTGAAAAGCTTGGTCCCGATAGCTCAAAGGGCGTGGGTATGTATAAGGAACAGATAGACAGATGGACGGACATTCAATTTTATTATATAAGAAGATAAAGTGTTTCTTTGTCTTTTTATAGCTCGGCAACTGCGGGATGTAGAAACAAGAGAAACGTATCATTTTAACCGGAATAACGAGTAAGGTTTTTATGTCGATTTGATTGACCTTTCTAATTTTAAAAAAATATTTTCTTTTTTCATTTGAATAACACAGGGACGAATGCAGCACATTTTTCATTTCAATTTTAAAATTACTTAGAAACATGATACGAACTTGAGACTTGAATGGTTCTATTAAGAAAATAACAAAGTTTATATTTATTGAAGACAGAATCCGAATCCTGATCGAATTAGCATAAAAATGCATTTAGAATAAAAAATACGTGATTTTATCTGTTTTATTACAATACCCATTAAAAGCTACCGTAACAACTCCCATTGCCGCCGAAATTGAGAGTCCAATGCATTTATATTGGAAAATTTTTAACTTTCGTTTTTAAATTTCTGTGTGCGATTTTCCTTTGTTTATATGACAACCTAATATTTGTTGATTATAATTGAAATATTACTAATAAATAGTTTTTCATGATATTTTCGTGTGGCGTAGAGTTCTCCAAAGCAAGATGTTTTTAAAACTACGTAACTTAAATAATTAGACGTAGATTTCCCACAAATTTTGATTGGTTAAATCGTTTCATTGTTTCCAAGGTATTGTTGATGCAAACAATTTTCTTGTAACAGAACTCGTGAATGAGAGAAACGAGCTAAGGTTTTGAGGGTAATATTCATTCTATGATTCTTAAACTTCTCTATTTATTTTTTTGTCTTTTGTTAAATTAAATCATTTCGTAAGTTTCTTTGTTCATTTATTTTTTGTTGATTATTGCGGTCTTGCTGGTTTTACTTACAGTTTTCGTTTTGAAGAAATCGTCACGAAACTTTGCATAGGTATATAATTTTACCCTGCAGGTAACATAGGCTATATGGATGGCGATAAAAATTGCGAAAGAAACAAAGTGTGGCATAGAGTTCTCCAAAGCAAACTGTTTTTAAAACTACGTAAGTAACTTAAATAATTAGAAGTAGATTTTCGACAAATTGTGATTTTCAAACCTTTGAAGATATCGTCACAAAACTTCGCATAGGTAAATAATTTTATCCTGCGGATAACATAGGCTATATGACAATAAAAAATTTGGGGGTGGGGTGTGCTTCATTCAATAATTATTTTCCCATAAGTTTACACGCAAGATTTTCTTCTTTCACTCATCTAAATAGGTAATTGTGAACAGGTTTTCTCCATTTTTGCTTTATTCGACAGTTAAAACTGTGTACTATCATATTCTTACTATGTTTACATGTTACACGGTCGAAGTTTTAGATACAATAAATCCGTTGAAATTCAACGGGCAGTTCTGCTAGTCTTATATATTAAGAAGATAATAAATTATTTATTTACCGTTGCACCGGAAACTTGTTGACGTTTTCCGACAATCACCCTATCAATATTTGGTTCCAGTGATTGTTTGGTTGCTATTCTCAGAATCGAATTCAAATTATTTTCTGTGAGTTTTGAATGCAGTTTTAACTTAATAATGTTCATCACAGAGAGTACTTGCTCACATAGGTAAACAGTTCCAAACATGGATAGTATATTGGCGGAAGATAGTTTGATTTCTTTGTAATTATCGCCCAAATATTTTTAAAATTCTTGAATGGTAACTGATTTAAATTTCTCCTTTAACGCCATGTTGCACTGAAGGTCAATAAGTTCAATTTTCAGTTCTGGGGAGTTTTCAATATCAAAGAAAAATGGAGCAATGAATAATTTACATTGTTTCTCATGTCTTCTGAAGTCTGAAAATCTTCTTCGAAATTCTTCTTTCACAGCAGAAATTTTTTAAACATATTTCTCCAAAATATTTGCAGATATATTAGTATTCTTTGTTATGGAATTCCATATGGGAAAGTGGATTAGATTTACAAGAGAGATATGTTTTTCCCAAAGATTCAATTTCATTTGAAAAGCGCAAAGATTGTCATGTCACTATTTGGTTATGTCCTTGCATTTTTGTATTTCAAATATTCAGGTGTCCGACAATATGCACCAAAAATGCAAGATCTTGTATCCATATATCATCTTTCAACTCAGTTACTGGTTTATTTTTAGTTTCCATAAATGTTTCGATTTCTGTTCACATTTCGAAAAATCGTTTTAAAACCATATCGCGACTTAACCATCTCACTTCAGTGTAGTCAGGTAGTCTTTGATGATAATCGCATTCTTGAAATAATTGTTGAAATTGACGATGGTTGAGAACTCGACTTCTTATAAAATTTACTGTTTTTAAAATAACACTCATATGTTCCATATCTAAAATTTTCGTACAAAGAGTCTCCTGGTACAAAATACAATGAAATGCAATAAATTAACGATTTGGATTCACACACTGGATTTTATTTTTTAATCTAGAAGCTGCTCCTAACTTACAGCCTACCATTGATCATGCTCTGTCTGTTGCAATACTCACTGCCTTTTACCAGTTCACACCAAATTTATCCAAAGAAGTTGTGACGCCATTGAATATATCATCTCCTGTAGTGGTATCATTCATAAGTAGTACTAACTCCACGAATCCATTCATTTCTGTGTCAACACCACGTATGATTCATATGTGGTGAGCACTGCTAAATGTGCAATATCAGAAATGTCAGTACTTTCTTCAATCGCTATTGAAAACGAAATAAACGTCTTCATCTTTTCTTTGAGCTGATTTACTAAATCGTCTGATAATTTGTATATCTGGCTGGCGACTGTATTATGCGAAAGACTGATATTTGCAAAACATTGCTGTTTTTTTGGACATACAATATTTGCAGCTTTCATCATGCATCCTTTGAGGAATTCGCCTTCAGAAAATGGTTTTGAAGACGTTGCAATCTCTTGAGAAATAACAAAACTTGCTCTCACTGCTGCATCACTACTATTGCGCACATTTGTAAAAATCGATTGTTGTCATTTCAAAGCCTTTTCTAATTCTGAAAACTTCGCTTCACGCAGTGTTTCTGCATATTTTGAATATATGATACAAGTCGTAATGCCTTTTAATGTCGAATTCTTTCATAATTGCAACAGTTTTCCGACAAATTAAGTATAATGGCTTTCTGTTCGATTCGATGAAAAAATAAGATGGTTTCCATTTATCGGTGAACGCTGGGCATTCAACATATACTTTTCTTTTAAGTGACATGGGTAGTATGTAATTATATGGCCCCATCCACACCGGAGCGTAGGAGGTATCGCCAGTTGAAGAAATCTCGGGCCGGAACCGAAAGTATCCCCAAGTGGTTCCCTTACATGTACCACTCGTTCCTGAAAGACAAAAACAACAATTACGACGTAAGCTGCAGCAGTTACCAAAACTTCTTCTTCGTCTCACATATTTCACTATTACTTTTCACCCAAACACTCACTGTCTGATGATGATGGAAACTGTGTTGCTTGTTTGTTTCAAGGGACCCCGAGAAACATGTCCGTATTTGTCGCCTCCTAAATGCCACCATAAACATGTGGCTTCTTTGTGGACACTAAGTTTCCAGTTGTCGCCGCTGGTTTCCAAGTTACTGAAACATCTATTGACACAAATGTTGACACTTGTCGCTCCAGTGTGGACGGGGCTTAACATTTATCATACAATAAAATTTGATTTTATTGACTAGTGTAGAGCCCGTCAAAGATGATGGGATTAAAGATTCGATCGTTCAAGCTATTTATGGAGATCAAATTGGCATCAGAAACATAAGTTGTATAGAAAGTCATTTCCCTCTCCTTCATTCCCACTCTCTCCTTTCCCTCTCCCTTCCTCTACCTCCCTCACCTTCCCTCTCTTGCCCTCCCTCCTTCCCCCTCCCTTTGTCCCCTCCCTCCCTCTCTCTCTCTCCCTCAATCTCGTATTAAAAGCATTCAAAGCACGTTTACACCCATAAGGATTGAAATAACAATATAATATCGAGGTTTAACAATGGAATTGGTAGGCAAGTCAACATCCCCTTAAAATGGCTAGATTTCCTCAAACTGTGTGAATTAAACGTTTAAATTGAGCGATTTCAAACTGTAGGTGGAAAAAGATGAACAGAATAAGAACCTTTATAATGTTTTCTTCAAAATTGGTTTACATCCGAAGTTCGTTGGTCAATTCTTTCTAATTTTAATCTAAAAAAGAATGAAAGCCTGCGCGTCGAAAAGTTCATTTTTAGGTGAAGTTACGTGTTGTCTTATTGGAAATGGAAATTATCCCCTGGAGTCGAACCCGGGTCTTTGATCTCGAGTTTGATACATTAAAACCTTTTGTTATTATATCATAATACTATCCTGAAAATTTCATTAAATTCGGTTCAGTCGTTTGCGAGATATTAAGTTTCAAAAAGCATTACACACAAAGTGACACTGTCTTTTATATTAGTTAGGATATTGTTTCGTTCAAGGATACTGAAAGAAGTAAAAAGAAATACCGGATTCAGTTGATCAACATGAACAAAGCGGTTTAGCTCGGAAAGTTCCTTATATTGCTGTAGTCGGCTAACTGCTGACACTGCCAATTGCTGCAATGACAAGTGACAACAATGTAAAAATATGACAATATTAATTTGTTGCAAAATTTAATATATACTTGACTATACTTTAATTTTACAAGTATTTTCAGAATCTTATGCAGGTCGGATTGATTCAATATTTATGACACCCCTGTGTTAAAGGAAAGAAGCTGAAGAATTAAATAAAAAGAAACAGTGATGTAGACATTACATATAGGATAGTTAAAAGTAATAATAGAGTCCTTATAAGGTAATTAAAATAAATATTAAATTAGTAAAACTATTAAAGAGAAGAATAAAACAAAAAAGTGTCGAATAAAACAATCCAACATGCAAAACAAGTCAGTTCAGTAAGCCAATATAACACAGTAACCATACGGCTACAAAAGAGCTACCCTACTTTCAGCAGTACATAATTTCCTCACCAGGGGTCAGCCACTTTCTTTGGTTCTCCCAATAGCTCCGATGCATTTTTCACCAAATACATAGTGATTTGTCACTCTTTGACTCTCTAGTTTGTTTAAAAGCCATCTAGTATTACCCTAGCAGGGGGCATTAATTTACTTTCATTTTACTCCTTAACTACTCTCAGGGAGAAACACAAATACATTTCCTCCATACATTCATTAATTTTATATGCATTTTAAGGGAAGTTTAATTCAGTTCAATTGTAATTTTTCCATTTTCTATAATTATAATTCCACACTATGATCTGAAGTATGGATTTTCTTCTCTTGATTATCTTCTTCGCTGCTAGTTTGGCACTTCGAGTTTTTCTTCTCTTGGCAGCATTGAACCTATGGACCAGTGTTTTTCAACCGGTGTTATGTGGAACACGTGTTTCGATAGCATTGCATAAGTGTTTTGCGAAATATTCTGCCGAAAATAATTTTTCTATAAATTTAATTTTTAATGAATTTAAAAATAAAAAGTCTTTATATTTTGCTCTCACATCATAACTCCATCTACCGCAGAATCAGAAAGTACTTCTATTAAGTGCATAAGGTAAAGGTTATGTTAATATATATAAACTAGAGCTTTTTATACGCATTCCCTGTATAAAACTTTTCATCTAGTCACTTAGGACAAAATATATCATTGTTGGTTACGTGATTTGAAATTTTACAATAGAAAAGTAAACGTTGTTCCACATAGCAACGGAAAATCCAAATAGCAATGGAAACTGTTTGTGTTATTGATGAATTCTAGCGAAGAAATTTGAATGATCAAATAGTGGGTTACGCCACTATGACATCATAAGTTTATGCCAAATGACAGTCGCTTAGAAAAATGCACCTTTTTTTCTTCTTTCTCGAGCTTGAGCTCTTCTGTGTTCATTAATTCCTTCTCTGAATTCCTGATTAAGTTCTCTTCTTTTTGCATTGATCCCATCATGATAATATGGATATTCCGCTCTTGCATTAGTCATTTTAAAATTTCTTCGAAGGTCCGTTGCTATGTGGAAGTTTCCGTTGCTATGTGGAATGATGTATATTATAATAGATGCATATGTACAGAGGTGTACCTTGGTGAAATGGCACCTATGGCAAAATTTTAGGAAACGCCTTAATTATGTAGGATATAATTTTTTCTTCATTTTAATAAATAATAATAGAGCTTTTATTATACAGAAATCAATGTTTGAGTATTAAAAGAAGACTTATTTATAGGAAAATTAACTTTTTGCACTTTTTGTGAGAACGTTTGGCACCTTTTGCAAGCGGTGCCTATGGCAAGTGCCACCTTCGCCATATACCCTAGTTACGGCACTGCAGGTTCTACGACAACTCGTCGCAGTCAATTCGTCATGCGTCAGTGCCTAGCTACTCTGCATAGCCCTGGCTCTAAATATATATGTTTATATAAAATACATATAAATATAATCAACTAGCTGAAACGCCCAGCTTCGCTCGGGAAAGAGTGGCAAATGATTTTTATTGCTCAGGACAAATGTTCTCCATTTTTAATTATGCAAGTGATGCTTACATTAACATTTACTATTTTATGTATTGTATTGTACGCATTCACGTCTTATTTAATATTCACATGGATAGATGCACCGAAGCCTTTAAAGCGGCAATAAAATTATGTGGATTATGTATGTCAATACTATTAGCCAAAACGTAAACAATAAACAACGTCTTGGTTACCGAACAAATGTAAGTAGATGTATCAATCTATGCGATAAATCTTTCAATGTTAATGGTAAAAGATAACAATGTTCTAATATTCCTTAAAAATCATTTGACTCACTTTAAAAGTATTCATAGGCTATATTTAGGTATATCTTGGCGTTAGCTATTCTTCCTCTATGGCGTGGATTTTCCTTGCATTAATCTTTACGTGTATATCTCCCTTTGAAGAGGACAACAATTAAGAAATTTAGCTTTGTTGCCGCCTGGAAAATGGACATCTAAACCGATAAATTTTGCGCTTAAGGAAAAATTCGAGCGATGTAGCATGTAATACGACAAAACATGAACAGAATTAAAATACTCAGTCTTTCGTGCGTAAAATAATCCATTTCCCGTAATCGTAAGTTGATATTTAGGTATATTTATATCCACATCAGTGCAGGGCTGCATGGCATTTTGGGGTTTCTCCACACCATTTCCCATGAATTCTTATGGAAATAATACTTTGTTGACCCCATGGGGTATAAAAGACCCCACAGTCTGCAAACCTAGACCAAGTTCTTCCTTTGGTCCATAGGATGGCCCATGAAACTTTTGAATTCGATAGCTTCAACGGTGTAAAAACGTATATAGAACATACATACATACACACACATACACTCTAAAATATTTATAAGATATCATGGCACCCCCTAGAATGACGCACCAGGTGCCATGGCCCTGCTCGCACCATTCTCGTCTCAGCCCTGATTGAAAGATAAAATTAGAATAATAGCATACATTATTTTCAGGAAATGTAAATGATGGAATAAATTTTATTATTGTTAAAAAATTTCATTGTTTACTGTTTTATTTTCATGTAACAGCACTTATACATCACGATGACAAAGTCCTACTATCTACATTTTATACATGTTTTCTTTTATGTCGAGCTCTTGAATTTAGAGAGAAACTGATACTACCTCAAATTAATATTTTCATTGATTTTTGTTCTTTTATATTTTAGCATAATAGAAATAAAAATTACTGTCATTTTTGCTATATCTTTATCCTTATTAGCTATGTGGAGAATTTTAACGGAGGAAAATAAATAGGTACATTATAGGTGACAATTATTCATAGAGTAAAATATATTCTTCATGTTGCAGGAGTTGAGGAGTTAAACATCTGGCAGCAGAGGATCAAGGGAGAAGAAATGGCATCTGAGCTGTTTAACAAAAGATGTTGACTGTGTGTTTTCTCTGGAATGCACAACATTTTAAATAAAAATGTCAATGCTAATAAGTGGGAATATTTTGAAGTCATGCACATCTATCATTTATTGATGTTTTGAATGTGCCACAAAGGATTCTAATTAAAAATGGTACTTGGAAAGACCAAGTTACCAAAATGGATTTTTCTTCAATCTCATGGAATAATTATAGATTCATTAGTATAATTCTCTCTTACATAACAAAAATGACTGAAGTATAAATAATCTTATAACTTGAATGCAATACATGTAGATCATATTGACAACTTCTAGCTATAAGCAATTTGCTTTGTATTTCAGTAGAAAAGTTATCATGCTTGTTGGAAAACCATGCATATTTCATTATCAATCCCTGAAAATGATTCAGTGATACCACTGAGGTATGTTACTTTGCAACTGAAATATGAATCTATTTTACATTGGAGTTTTATGGCTACAAGAATTTGATTTATCAACTGTGCTTCTTTCTAGCTGGATATTTGTTGTGCTGTCTGTATGATTAAACAATAAGATGCTGCATCTTCAGGGAGCGATGCTTGATTTAATAATTTCCACATAAGTTTGCAATAATAGGGAATTTAAATTAAGTCAGTTTTCCATATTCATAATACTTAATTAATCATTTTGGGGATCTACCTCACGTCTGAAGCACTCATGACAATTTATTATTATAGTGCATATATATAGATATTCAAGGAATAATGCGTTAGATTAAGGTACCTTTTAGTTTATGTATTATTAGTTATTATTTTTAAAATATACTATTATAGTCAATATTTAGTTATTATGCAGAAAATGTAAGATTATTACAATCACAAGTAATTTTTAAAAGTGATGAATTACAAACCATATCTAAAGAAAAACCATATACCATATTGATTGGTTTAAGAGAAACTGAGAGTTTATTTAGGCCAGTGTTTCCCAACCTGGGTGCTGCAGCTCCCTGGGGTGCCGTAAAGTGTTCTGAAGGGTGCCGCAAAAAATATTCTGTTTTCCTATTTTTAGCCTCATTTTGCATCGTCAGCTTTCAAAAATGCAAACCAGAGTTAAGTCGACCTTCATTTCGTTGCAAAGACACATCGAAATGAAAGGAGATATGGAGATTGGAGTTAGGGGTTCAACTTCACCACAATTATTACTGATGGTGGATAGGGAGGGGTGCCGCCAAATTCTAAAAAGTCACTTAAGGGTGCCGCGGCTCTAAAAAGGTTGGGAAACATTGGTTTAAGCAGTGCTCAATGAATCCTGTTTTCCATAAAAGTGTATGTAAATCTGTTTAAGTGATTAACTTCCCTGTTTATTATCTTGCAGGAATGTTGTTAAATGATTTTCTATATTCTGATTACTCTAGCCACACCAAGCTATATGGCAGGGGTGGCCAAACCGTGGCTCGCGAGTCACACACAGCTCTTTTAACTTAGTTTGCGGCTCTTTTAAATATCCATTCAGCATTTTTCACCACAGAATACAGAGACATAGTGCGACTTGAGACGTTTTGGGGATGCCTAAGAGGCATGCAATATATCTGAATTGCTTCAGATACAGGTTATGAACTGTTTTTAAATTTATGAACACAGAATGTATGTCATGCGGCTCTTGAACTTTCAAAGATTATCTGATGCGGCTCTGAGAGTGAGTAAGTTAGACCACCCCTGCTATATGGCCATGTCTCTGAGTTAAGACTGAATTATCTTCATCTCTTACCATAACTAGAATATCTTCTGGATTTTGAAGCAAAATTCTCAATTTTTACTGAGGTAGTTCCAAATAATAAAAGAATTATTATGTGCAATGCTATTCATATTACTGCCTTTATCATGATAAGACTTCAGTCAACAAAATTTGTTAGATATGGATTATCTTGATAGGTTGTAAAAATATATAGGTAGTTTCTTTTTGAACTTGAACTTTGCATTTATAAATAAGACCTGAAAATATCATGGGTTTAAAACCACGTACTTTTGTGTACAGACTGGAAGTCTGAAACACACAGCCTGTCACTTAGTAAACTGTGTACACTTTGATTCTATAGTAATTATGAGAGAGCGTAGTTGAGGTGTTTACTGATATGCATTTCACAAAAAATATTAATTTATTGAAAAAGAATTGCATGGTAATGTAAGTTTTTATTAATATATGCACAATTCTAAGTTGTATTTAAGTTTTAATGTAATACTTAGACCCATTATTTTTATGTGCAGCCTGCCATATTTTTAAACATATAAGTTTTGCTCCATGAAATTTGGATTTGAAATTTTTTTGCATACTTTGTTAGACATTTTTTTAAAAATTCAGTGTTTATTCTACCAAATCATTAATTTTAATGTGACTGTTATAAAGAAAGTAAGTTTTTCAACATGTAGCAAATTTCTCAGTTTTTAGGTGCGTTTCGCTTCCAGCGTGAGCGCCTATTATCGTGTCTATTTGTCTGTCCATCCATCTGTCCGCATGTTCGTTCTCGGCTTCTACAGAACGGATTTTCATGAAATTTGAATAAAGGACTTACAATCAAAGATAATAAGAAAATCGCAAAAATGAATCACGTAAGCCAATCAGGCGTACCACTTTACTGGTGACAAAAAAATAAATTTTCGTCGTATCTCGTAAAGTATAGCTCATATCAAAATATTTTTCAAATAAAAGTTGTAGAACTGGAAAAGAAGAGTATTTTCTTTCCTATGCATTTTTATAGTAGGAGTAGCCGTTATCGAGAAAATCAAACAAAAATGTCTTAATTCGAGTTGAACAAAATTTCTTGCATGGTTAATTCTTCATTGTTGCTAACATAACCAATCTCACAAACAAACGTTTAATTTCCTAACGTGTGCATGTAATATTATGAAATAGGAAGAAAATGGATTATTTATGATGAAGAAAAGTACTTTAAAACGCAATTTCCCTTACGTACAGGTATATAATTTCTTTCTAATACTCCATTGCGCGAAACGCGCCTATTTGTGATACGTTGTACACTTTCCTAATTTGTTTGTTGGAACAATGAGTTTTCAGTTATGCATGATTTACATGCGTAAAAGAAGTTGCTATTATGTAATTGCACATGAGAGGATACAAACATTCCCTGAACCAACGTATTTTGCATTACATGTCTACATTTATGTACTGTGTCAACTCATTTAAAAAAGATTAATGCAGTATTGAGCAAATGCTGTTTTAATCATTTTTGAATATCATCAAATAATAACAAGTGCCGATGACCATTTATGTATTTGCCCATTGTCAGTGATATTACATTCAAAATATTATTTCATTTTTAATAAAAGTCAAACGTGAACTTGGAAAAGAAGAAAAGTATGAACTTGAATGGATAATTTAATTGGTTCAAGCACCTACCCAGAAAGTTGGAGGCCCGGGTTCAGGTATAAAGAGTAAAAATAGTGAATCGAAGGGATGAGAGAAGTGAAGGATGGATGGAATGCGGAACGGAGGGGGAAAGAAAGGAGCGGTGATCATAGAACGTGGGAGGGAGGGTGAAAGGAAAGGAAAAGGAGGAAGGCGTGGAGGGGAGTGGAACAGGAGATTCCTTCTCACGGAAGAGCGGTTCTTTTCCCAGAATTGCTATTCCTCATTCCAAATAGCGGCCCCGTTGAATTCTATCAAGTCCGATCTCACTCTAAGGGTCTAGGGCGGTTAAATTGTGGACGTGCGCATAAAATGGGAGAACAAAGGAAGAAATAAACGCTTTGAAGGTGGAAATAAGGATTGAGATGTTCTCGGGAGAGGTTTATTTTAAGTTTTCTTTAAAAATAATTTGGAAGTGAAAGTGGAGGGTGGGCGAAAAGGGAGAACTTGGGGAAAGGACGACGTTAGGGAGTTAAGGGGTGAACTTTAGCGGAATGATCAACTAGGGGTAATGGACAGGAATGGGGATTGGCAGAGGGAGCGAACGGGTGTATTAAAATTGCATATATTTTTCTATATTATTAATCTTATAAAGTCGTAAATAAGTGTCGCGTGATCGGAAAATGACCGTTGTGCGCAGGCGCAGTTATCCCAGCTCTGCCAGGCGAGAGGCAGCCGAAGTTTCCCACCAGTCGCGCTCTGACTATTATGGAGATTGTCATTATTTTCTTCATCTTCACATGCAAAAGGGCCCTTATCAGGCACAGCTCTCTCTTATATTTCACCGCCTTTATCAGGGCCAACTCCCTCTTCTAATTCACGGCCAGGGTCATTTGTGTATCACATCATTGGGGATGGAAATTGTCTTTTTCGAGTGTTATTGTACGTACGGCTTATATGGACTCCAGAAAGAGCATGCGTTAGTACGCAATCGAATAGTAACCCAAGTTGCTAACAACTGGACATATTACAGCAGTTTCGTTATTGGCGATACGTCTTACGGTGTCTCAATAAAATCTGTAAATGATTATACAAATCACATGAGTAAGAATGGGATTCATGGTGGCCATTTGGAATTGACAGTTGCTTAAATGCCATTACGATACCCCGAATCTCTTTAAATACTCGAGATAATCATGAGTTACCTTTTATTCTTAACAGAAAACAATTCCCCGTACGGTTAGTCTTTGCTATGACAATTAATAAATCTCAAGACCAGACATTTAACCGAGTGGGCATTCACATCGATCAGAGTAAGCCAATATTAGGTCACGGTTATCTCTCTCTTGGTGTCGATCCATGGCCAGTCTCAAAATCAAAATTACAGGAGCTAAAAACGACACGGAAACTCACACGATTCAAAATATTGTGTACGATCAAGTATTAAGAAATCAATAGATAATAGGGATGTACCGAATATTCGAAAACTATTCGGTATTCGGCCATTTTTCCACTATTCGGAATTCGGTAATATTCGGAATTTGACTAAATGGATATTCGGTTTGGTATTCGAATTCGGTTAAAATTTATCAAATATCAAATCGAATGATGAGCAGCAAAAATTGAAAATGAAATCATAAAATTGGTAAACTTCTTAAAATATTCAACTTTAATTACGATAAAGACTGAAAAACACAAAATATTAAAAACGAGAAAGAATAAAAATCTATAAAACTGATTCTGGAAACTATTGGAAAGGAAGGTATATTTGATAACAAGCCAAAGCTTGAAAGCGAAATAAAATTCCAAGAACCAATACTCAAACACGAGTATTTATTACTGAAGTGAAACGTTTTCCATCACATAGTAACCACACATAATAATGATCACACAAAAATTAAAATTAAATATTTTTTCTATAATTAGGACACAATAAGGCACAGTTAAGTTTCTAATTTCCAAACACCGAAGGTTCTTTGTGGTATTGATTTAATAGGTATTTTATAAACTTTCAATAATAATGATGTTACTGAAATCAATTGTACAAGTAGGTTTCTTTTATGTGGGTATTCGGTGGCTGGATATTCGGTATTCAGCAGTACCAGTATTCGGTTATTTATTCGGCTTTAACAAAATTCGGTTACTTATTCGTTATTCCGCAATTTTGATATTCGGTGCATTCCTAATAGAGTTATATTTTCACCTCAGTGATTGAGGAGGATGGGCAGCGAGGTCCCGAGGGATTGGCCCGTATATACAAGTACCATGAAACAATGTAATCATTTTATAACTTCAATAATGGTGACTTTAGTAAGGTGGCGTAGATAAAAGATTGGCGGAGTAATAGTAGTAATATACTGTGCAATCCGCTCACAATGGACGAAGGGAGCGCGCGAAGCCCGCCGTCTGAGGGCCGAGCCCCCATCCGGATTGGCGAGCGCAGCGAGCAGGGGTGGAGCCCCTAGTGAATCTATAAAACGATTACATGATTAACAGATACAATTCTATGCATTTATTAATAAGATAAAAAATGGTAAATCTCTCAAAAAAATGTTATTTTAAAGGATATGAGTTTCACATAAGTACTTATTTTTCACGAATGATTTATCGAGATACGCTGTTAATTACAATTTAACAGCACAATTATCCCTCGCCGTTCGTGATTTTGCTGTTATTTGGTTTATTATTCGCGGCGACGGCAGAAGTGGAAAGTTTTGCCTTTTCTCCACGTGAATTCTTCCTCTTTCGCATCAAAGAATCGCGGAGATCACCAAACCGCGAACGGGAAGTAAATAAAGCAATGGGGTAAATGGTGTTCCTACATGTGTGAGAATGGATCGCAGAACGAATTTTTGTTTACTGTTATGACGAACTTAGGACGCAGAAGCAAATGGGTTAAAATAGCGAGAGGCAAAGCAAGGCTGAAAGAGAGAAAAGGCAAGTGAAAGAGAACATTTTATGCATCCGAAGATCTCGAGATATTTGGCGTAGAGGCGTTTGAGTAGGTAGTTGGAAGTGGCTTCAAGAGTGCTGTGACCTGAAGCTGCCTTCCTTTTGCTTTTAATTTATTAATTAATTTACACTTTAGTGAACTACTGCAGAGTCGATGCTTCTGTTGAAGTTTATCCCCCTTAAAATGAATTGGTGAAGAAAACAGAGAATTATAGAGCACGTCTTATGGCTGAAAAAATTCAAGAACAAGCTTTTAAAAAAGTACGTCTCATATATCTCTAATAGTCAAAATAAGGTTCTAAAAAACCAAATGCTCATTTAGGATACAAATCAGCCGTCTTCAGTGGTGTCACCGAAAGTAATTTCAGGGTGTGGTATTTTATAGCCTTGCTGCGACTATTTGGAGATATTTGAGACAAGGATTTGAAGTACTTGTCCTTGAATGAATGGGTCTACTCTCATTACGTTCTCTATTAGTTCGTTTGCCATCTTAACAATTTCCCATAATTTTTTGCTGTTGATTCTGGTTTCGAAACCTATGCATATTTACCTTCGCGCAATCGCCAGGGTTAACTTTTTTTCCAAACACTGCCTCATCTCTAATGAAAACATACCTCTTCCTCCTTATTTTAATTTTGGTTAATTTAATTAATGTCATCTGTTTGTTTTACATTATTTATCTTAGTTATATTTACCTGTTTGTTTGTACTTTATTTTGTTATGATATTCAGTGTAATTGGCCTTTGTGCTGTTTCTGAATTCTTACTAATAAATAAATAAATAAATACCCGTATGCACAGATCGAAAATATATTGTCCGTAGGTACATACATCGCCGCGCCATCTTGGAGTTTCTATTCGTCATCGATAGACCTACTTACGCCTCCGCTATAATTGTTTAGTGCGAGAAACGAAAAATGATGAAGAGAAAAGTCGAAATTGATCGTTTCAGACGTCACCGCAAATAAACAACTGCGATCGTTTATTTATGCCTGTATATTAAGAGGGCTTTCAACATTTGAAAGGCAAAATCGACCAGTGATTGTACATTCATTAGTTGAAATTTATTATGTTAATGATTCCTGATTCCTTAATTTATTTATTCATAACAGAAATAAATAAGATTTGTCAGGCAAAATAGATGTATTTAATGAATGAACATAAATTCAATTATATTAATTTTAACTCGTTATGTCTCAAATTGTATTCCTATTTGGTTAACTCGATTTTCCAAATTTCGTTGATTTTTCTCATGAAAGATATAGTATGCGTAGAATTTAGAAAACAAGAGCGAGATAAAATTTATAAGGTAAATGAATAACGTCCAATAAACTCGACGCAAGTGTAAAGAAGAAACGTTTTTATCGCGTTCATTAGCACGCTTCCCAATTTAATAATGCTCTTAACAAACACCGTCAACCGCCATCTAATTTATTTTTCAATGCAAACAAACCTTAGATATTGTCAGAGTTGTTTGTAATGAGGAAATCAACGGCTGCCAAGAGACGAAGGATTTAATTTTCTAAAGTAGTCATGGAAGAGGGGAAAACTCGTTCCGCGATTAAAACCAGTTTACTCTGAACTCTTTACTAAAGATGAAGAATAAACAAAACCTACAGAAATTCAATTTGGGCGCTGTTAAGAGAGAGAAAGAAAACTTTAAATTTGAAGTAGCTCTTAATTCCAATTCGTAGTTACGCATCAATGTACCGCAACACTGATATTACCTCCGCTTCGGCATCGCTCTATTCTCTCTCCCTTTCATCATATCCATATTTCTTTGCCATATATATTTTAATTTCCTTTTCCTTATAGAAAAATGGATCTTTACTCTTATCAAAAGATATCACTGGCGGAACAAACCTAGCCTCTATACACGTTCTCTCTTCTCGCTGCAGACATCCAATAAACATAAGACATGCGTGAAAGAGAAGGGATGAATTGTTCAATTTACGTACGCTTTTTATGCTATTGTTTATTATTTTAACTTCTCAGAGGCAGAGTCATTGCGTTTAAATTGAAGTATTCTGTCTATGAACGAAGAAGTTGCACCGCCCTGTTTTTTTAAATTGCTGTCACTAGATTATTCCGTGGTTACTGTATGCTATAAATTAATTTAACCTAAGGCCTTTGCAACTTTTGAATACATGATGTTTACAACGTAGAATCCTTACGTTATGCTCAACAAAAATTTGTTTCTCATGTTATTTATTTCTCTGAAGAGGCGAAGTAGAAAGTGTTTAGTTAAGTATCGGAGAAAGCGGATTTAAAAATCTATGTATATGTATGTGCGTTTTACAGACTCCCGATCACGGAAGTTCAGACAATCTACAGCCTGGATTAGCAATTAGCTTATTTCGGCATGACAAATCGTAATAATTGGCAGTGGATTCAGATTGCTAAACGATTGAATGAATCAATTACTGTTTAGGAACGAGAGGCAAAGTAAAGTGGAGCTTTACACGAGACTTTGTTCACGGTTTCAGGAAAGGTAATTCGTGCGAAACTCGTCTCTCTTTATAGAGGATGTATTTTAGTTTTGGCGAGAAAAATTCCCAGCCGACGCAATATTTATAGATTTCAAGAAAGGCTTCGACAAATTAATCCTTAAGTTCATAAATATCGCTGTTATTACAAAAATTTTTGTGGAATATTCTCTAAACAGGAAAGAGATAGTAACTATCTAAGGAATCAATTGTTCCTGTAAGAGACATTTCTGGTGTTCTTGAGGGTAGCTCCTCAGGTTCGTTGTTATTCCTTATGCATTTCAGTCAGTGGCGGATCCAAGGGGGGGAGGGGGAGGGGGCGATCGTCGCCTCCTTGGATGACCCCATTGCACTCCACTGGGTGATTTCTTAAATTCATTCCGTGCAAAAATCCTCAATTATACGCCGCAGATTAGGTCTGTATAGCAAGGGAAAGAAGGATTCTGATAGGGGTAGGGATTTTCAAAATATAGGGCAGTTGGCAGGGGCGGATTCGATAGGTGGAGGGGCGAACGCCCCCTCCCCCTCCCCCCCTTGAGAAGTTTCTGGATCCGCCCCTGATTTCAGTAGTATTTGCTAGACTTAACACTACAACGTCCGGACCGGTCATTTTGACCGGTTTCGAAATCTAAAGTTCTCTCGCTCCCGTTTTATTCGGCATAGGGAGTTGATATCAGCTGACTTTTACTCGTTTGATGAGAAGATCTTACATGTCAAAAATAATCAACCTGGCTCTAACCGTTTAGTCTTAACAGCCACTTCTACCTTCAGCGACCGCACCGGTCATTTTGACCGGTGATGTATTTCTTACGCGTTTTCGCGTATTAGAACGTAGCATCCACTCTAAATTCACCTCTACTACACTCTAAATACAATGCTTTATAATCAGAGCAGAAATATTGAGCTCTTGAAAATTGTTTGTTGAAGACTCGATGTTGCGTGACACATCATACGCTGCACAGAGGTAGAGGCGCGAATCATTCGAGAAGGGCTAAAAACGTTTGTCCCATGTAAAAGCAATTCGTGAACGCAAGGACCCGCGGTTGGTGAAACCTTGCTCAAGAAACGAAGACGGCATCACACGCGCATAAAGCACTTTAAAGAAGTTGGTAGGGATTACGCGAACGAGTATTTAATATATAGAAATAGTCGTAAATCTGTAAGAGACGAAGCGCGAAGGAATTTGACGCCTACCGATCCACGACACTCTCGGATTCACTCAAAAACGACTCGAAAGAATTTTGGTCGTACGTGCGAGAAATTCGAGGAGGTCAGTCCACAGTACCTCTTCTACGTACAGACAACGGTGAAAGTGTACACGATTCTTTTACTAAGGCTAGTATGTTAAATCGGTTCTTCGAAAATTGCTTCACAATAGACAGCGGTGATTTCATTGATTTTCCTACTCTTATAGACTCAAATATGAGCGACATAGAAATATCCGAAAGCGGTATCGTTAAATTACTAAGTCAGGTCCATAAAAGAAAATCGCCAGGGCCTGAAGCCATACCTGCATTCATTATAAACTCGTTATCAAACGAATTAGCTCCGTACCATAATATCGTATTCACAAAATCTTTAGATGAGGGTGTAGTTTCTTTGATATGGATTACCACTGACAATGTTTTTACTTCATGCAGCCTAGCAAAAAAGCTGAAAGGTCAAGGCACTAATCTTGCGGGAACAATCAGCCGAGGTAGAAGAGAAGCCCCGCAAGAGATCAAGGACGTACGCAGACCTCTGTACGAGACCACTTTCCTCAAAACTGATGGTGCAACACTTACAGTGTATCAGGGGAAGGTGAATAAGAATATTCTAGTCCTCAGCACTATGCATCCTGACATTGAGATAGATAAAACGGAGAAAAATTTCCCAGAAACAGGTGACCGGTCAAAGTGACCGGTGCGATCGTACTAGTATGAGGCTATGTCCGGGCGTCCTAGTGTTAAGGTAGTAAAACTAGACGCTTCGCGTATGTTAAGGTCAGATATATGCAGGGTTGTGTTGTCAAATATATAAGAACCGGGTCGCCATTATAGCTACCCCTGGCAGTTAGGCATCTTATCCATCATCGATTTCATGACATTTTTTTTGCGGCCCTGAGATCATGTTATCTGGTATTTACGGAAATTATAAGGGATTTCAATAAAAAACAAGGTAATATTATAAATAAAAATTTAGTTCCTTGCACATTAAAGATATCGCAGCAGGATATTAAAGCTTGTAAATGAGGTTTTTTAAGGGAATATGGCGCACTGCACACTCTGCCACGCACCTACCTGGCCAATTACAGGATATTATTTAGTTGTAATCGATCTTTCAGTTATCTCTTTCATTCTCTCCTGCAGCCTTAGGCGTTTTTTTTATCGAACTATTACCAAATCTCTTTCTGCTTTCACCATAGCATTGAAGATACTTGTAGGAAAAACGGAGTCAGACCATAAAGGTGAATGTACGGATCAATGCGTTATATTGAGAATTATCAAGTAAATTGATTTTCTATACTTCTTTACCTGTTAGCGTATTTTGCCAAATGATCTATGTTGTTTTACTATCGGCGTCTCTCGCTCTCTATATTTGCACATTTTATCAATTTTCGTCTTTTCTCTGTTTATGAAACAGTATTATTTGCATTTTTCACTTTTAATTAAAGCGGAAATATTATTCTTTCACTCATTTCGGCTTTATTTTCATCTATTCTGCCCGAGTACATTGTCTTTCGAAGTAGTTTGACAATAATTTCTCTATCTACTACTAAATAGCTAGTCTTATTTTATATATTTACTGCTTATTAATGTTTTCTTATCATAAATTGTGAACATATGATTAGGTAAAATGTAATTTACACCAATAAATCGAATCACTATCGCCTTCCTTTGTTTTTACGAGTATACTGATCCTCATGAATATATCTACCAATACGCAGAATTTTGCATTAAGTTTCGCGATATAGCCGATCCGATTTAGTTATTGTCGAGAATAGTTATAACAACAAGTTTACGACATTTATTTCCCGACTTGTCTTTTGGCGAATGCGCTTTACTATGACCTCATACAGAATACAAAACCGAAATCTCTTCCGTCGTTAATATCTCCTGCGGTCGCCCGCATTCATTTTTTTCTTTTTTGGATAAGAGTGCGGTCCATAAGATACACAAGGTCGTCCGTTTTATGGATGTTCTTCGTTGGATTTAGTCTTGGTTTTATTTCTTCTCTATTCCGTAGGATCATCTCTTTGACCCCAGCGCCATCAACACTTTGTGGCACATTTCTCAACTTTAATGGTCCGTCGCCACTGGATTTCTGAGACCTATGAATGAACAGTTTTGACAAAATGACCCTTTATGTCTCGAAGATATTTTTATTCCGCGCGAACCAGATGGTGCGAATGCCTACTCTTGCCTTCTCATTTATGTTCCTTTTTATGGCCGATATTCTTTTCTGAAAACTGACCGTAAATCTTGTGATTTGGCCCCAATTTTCGATTTCCACGGAATAAATGGATTCTTTTATTTTTAGAGATATCCTGTATCGTGTAACGTTAAAAAATAATGTTAAATATCTCACTACAGTCAGTCCTCGATTTACGATGGTCCGCTTTACGACGATCCGCTTTTACGTCGGTTTCCCCATAGAACCAATAATCCAGTTTGAAGTCGTCTCAAATCCAGATTTCTACGGAATAAATTTATTATTTTCCTCTAGCCACATCCTGTTTCGTTTAAAGTTTAAAAAAAAAAAACATCACAACCTTTTATTCAGAGGAGAATTTCTTAGTCCGAAAACGGCGGATAGGGAAGAGTTAGATAGAGCTTCAAATTGTTTCTGGAGATGAGCTTCGAAGATTTGCCATTGAGGATTCTTGGAAAATTAAGTTTACACTATTTACATGTAATTTGCATATGTGTCCGTTATAAAGAGGTTAAAAATACCAAAAGATTTTGATCAACGAATCCGCGACCGTAAACACCGTGTTCGCTTTAGGGAGAGTGTTGTCGACATTTACCTCTTCCCTTGAACTTCTTACGAGTAATGTTAGGGACTAAGCTTTTTTTTTATAATTAGAGAAATACGAATAGAAAGGTTTCTAGATTCAATCATAAGAATGTGGATACTTTGGAATGCAACTAAAATTCCATTTGCTTCCACAGTGCGAATTAATCTTTTTCTCGCTTAACCACTATTTTATCTCGCTTTCATTAATCTCTTTCCCTTCTCTTTTCCTTTATCTCTTTGTTGATTTTCTCTAAATTCGTCTTCCCCTCTCTCTCTGTTCTCTTTTATTTCTCTATTCCTCATATTCTTCACCGTTTCTCTTTTAAGTTGATACCTTTTCCTTATGAATTAAACGGTGCTCTTATGTGGTGCTGCTGACTTCGGAAGTAACCGATGGTATGGTCCATTGGTCTAATATGGTATATACGTGCAAATGTTTCGTTTTATTTTAAGTTTTTATTTAATCTATTACGCTCGCCTGAAACATCAAAACAAAAATCAGTTTCAAATAATTCTGTAGTCAATGCAGTGGAATCCTTTCAATTTGAGCGTAGAATGAGTGAGTGAGGAGAGAGAGGAAGTGTTGCTTTAAATCCGAATCCGTGGGATTATAACCGGGGTGCGCTTTAGGTAGCATCGACGCAATAATTCAAAAGCATGTCTGATTGCATCTCAGGCTATGAAATAATGCGCTCGTTTAATTCACAGGGCTTTATTTTCACATTACCTGCAGGAACTTATTCCCTTAATGGTAGAAAAGGATCAACCATACAAAAAATCTGAAAGATGATTTATTAACGAATTGAGGTGGTATATTTTTTATCTCTCGAATGTTTATTAGCACTTCTAATTTGCGATTCGTGACTTTGGGTGCTAATGCATTATTCCGTAGCTTTTTGTTCCAGGGAAAGAGGAAGAGGAAATTATAGGAGAGGGGAATTGTGGGATACATGGGGAAGGATGGGTTCCGTGATAGATATAGGATCGTGATTTATTGGATGTGGGTGAAAGGGGATGGAAGAAGAGATTATGGGAAGCAAAGGGTGAAGAAGGCAGGTGGGGCTGACTGAGTGTGCTCGTGGAGGGAGGAGAAGATGCGTTTGAAGTGGATGGGGGTGGAATAGAGAGAGGGGTGGAACGGTGCTGATGAATGGGAGAGGGAAAATGAATGGAATCCGGTTGTGTGGGTGGGTGCGTAGGAGTTGTCTTTGGTTCGTTTGATGGAGTGTCTTTGTTGGAGATAAATTGTCCGCGCCCGGGGATGGCATTTCCTGGGTGAAACGCATGAGACTCGTAAATAAATTTTTCCGAGTTACTCCAGGAATAGTCTCATGAGCTATGCCGATACGCCATTTTCGAAATAAAGTCATCTAAAACTGGGCGATGAGCGCACTATATGCGTAAGAATGGATGTCCGGTGAGCAGTCGTATTTAGGCCCACAAAATTGAATTCTCAGAATATGCACGTATTGTATTTTCTGTCCGCCTTATAACTATTTGTGTTTAATATTTTCAATATATTTTTTTGACATCTTTTGATGTGTGTATCTTTGAACTGGTATTGCTTTCGGGCATATTTTACGGATATTATTTTGGAGCCATAAATTTGAGAAACGAAGGTTGTAAATAGCGTAAAACTTTGGAAAAGATCCTGCATACACAAAGTTTCGCAAATGAAGCGTTTCGTAATGCCTTAAAACGTCATAAAACTTTCCAGACCTAAAAATTTAAACCGTATACTATTTTTCGCGTCGAATTTCTGCTAGGCTAGGCGCCTGTTGAATTATAAATACATTTAAAAGACACAAAGAGTGCATCAATAATCATACAATTCGAATAGAATTGAATGTCGATTGGCAAAGCGCTGCGCGGGATATTATAGAGATTAGGATAGAATTAAGCCCACAAGGTGTAAGCTTGCTTGCGAACGAAAGAGGTCAAAGGCCAACGGAGAGAAAGTTTCGAACTGATTAAGTGGAGAGAAGTGGTGGTAGGGGAGTGGAGGGGAAGTGGAGGGGAAGTGGAGGGAGGTGGGAGGGGAGAGGACCGCCACGGGGCCGCAGGGATGGACAGAATGCGAGAGGAGGGTATTTGGGTGGCGGAGAATTTGTGGGAGAGTGGATATAAAGCAGGAATTCTGGAATCCCAAGAGAGAGAGAGTGACCTGGATTGGTGCCAGAGATTGAGAAGGTATCGGGGAATGTGTGGAGAGTTGATAGTTTCGTAGTGGCAATGGATTTGGGAGAATTGAGAGACAAGTAGGAATTTCCTAAAACAAGGCGAATCGAGGAGGGAAAAGGAAATTGTGTCGCAATGCAAAGTGAGTGGAACACAAGAACGGAGATTGGGTAGAGAAAAGGAGATAGTAGAGTAGATGATAGGATAGTGAAAGAAGTCACCCAATATCGAAACGATTGTTGCGATAGAGTATTATTGGAAAAAATTAAATGAGACATGCTTCTCGAATGCTACGGCACTTCAAATACTATTTCCCCAATCTGCGATGTTAATTTCAAGCGTAGTTTTCACAAAATATTCGCCTTAACTTTACTGAAAGCTGTCAGTGAAGAAGCATATCTCAAAGGATACCCATATTTTATTTTTGAAAACTCGTAAAATAATATTGAGAAAAGTGCTTAAGTTGCGTCTTTTCGAATCCGTGGGTTATTTCTTAACAGTAAATTCTAGCAGTTCTTCTCTATAAAATTATAAAATGGAACTTAATTCACAACTCTTTAGTGAAAGAAAATCTTAGAATTTCGGTGGTTTATTAACTGTTTCGTCGTCTCGGAGATTTAAGAGGGCGCGTCGTACATTAATTGGATGTTCTTAAATTTGACAGGTTCATCACGCACAGAAATATTAAAGTCCCGCTAAATGTGTTGTAATCTAAGGGGGAAAACATTATTGATCACATTATGTAGATCTAGATAGATAGATAGATATAGATATGTATTGTTAATTGTTTCTTTATTCTACAGAATGATTACATCCAATTGGTAGTTGATATTCGTCTTTAATTCGAATATTATTTATATGTAATTCTTACAAGGTCACTGCAATTGGGAAGCATTTCATGCGTGTAAAAAAAAGCAAGAGACCCAGAGGGCCTCCGCGAGGGACACCAGTTACTTTTAGCGGGTTGGCACAGTTTACAACTCTTGGACTCAAAACACGCGATCACAAAGGAAGGAGATGATTATTATTTCAGCTGAGTAAACGAAAACTCGTTCCCCCTGGAGATAGTAAACTAGCGCTCAATGTCACCTGCTGTAGGGTATATCCTCTAGGGTTGTTCGGAAAAATAGAGGCTCTATTCGGGTTTAGGTTCACAGTGTTTCTTTTGTTTCTCTTCACCTGCGGTTTAGTTGAGTATTTTTCCGCAAACCGAGCAGTGTATCTTTTTCATTATTTCGCGCGTATTAAAATTGCCAAGCTATTTCTTTGTATGTTGCGCGACGCTTCTCTATAACATCATAGATCCTTGAACTATATGCGATTGTGATATTTTAATTACTAGGATGAGTTAAATTCTATTTTTAAATGTTAGCGGATAAGTAGCAATATATTTAAAGGATGAGTAGCGAGTTTTTCACTTTTCGGTATTCATCAGCCGAAATAATGTAAATCACCTGAACTATTCACCTTAAAGAAATATATTGCCCTTAAACTCCAGAGACACGGAATGTAAGATTCCAGCTTAATGGCAGTCACTAGAACGGAAGAAATCAGTGATATTGATCTACCAAATGTAAAAAGTTAATCGATCGAGCGGAAATTTCGCTTAATCGTGTTGTTTAGGCGGCGACGTTTCATCAAGCCGAACTGTTCTTTTTAACAACTTTATATATATATATATGTATGTATAAGTAAGTGTATATGTAGGTAAGTTTAAAGAAACCACAAATAATGTCTAATAACTCGAGAACGGCTCCATCTATTTATTAAGCCATTCTACCAATTTTAAAGAGTGTAACACATAAATACTCTTATATGTAATCACCGTGCAAATTTACGACCCGAGTTCGATTCCAGGGATGTTTAATTACTCCAATAGGATAACATGGGCGGGACATTCTTGAATTTTTATTTTCTAAACCAGTGGTTCTCAACCTTTTATTGCCTGCGTCACCCTTTGTTCAGTTCAATCAGTTATGCGTCACCCCGTTTACAGTTCCATTAAGTTCAATTCACCTTTAAAGATACATAGGGCTTTCCCTAACTACGTAAAGATAAAATTCAGGCATTTAAATAAACACGAGTGTTTATTCTCGAGGATTATTTATGTTTATAAGCCAGAATATGATACACTGTGTTTTTATCAAATATTCGCGTCACCCCGGTTGAGAACCACTGTACTAAACTATAAATCGTAATTATATGCTCTCTCGAGGACTTTTTTGTTGCAAATGTTGTCCTGTATCCGACTAAATTTATTAATCGATACCTTACAGATCATATAAGGGCAAGGGAGAGTAAAATATGGATTTCTTATTGCTGACTTTACGGAAATGGCGTCTCTTGACTGTGGCGCCACAAATGGCAACGGTCATATACCGAACTACGTCCTACTATCAACCCTTAAAAATGATTCCGACTCTTGAAGAATTTATGTTAATGTATGGAGACGAAGAATATACCGTACAATTTTTAATTGTCAGTAAAATCATTTAATCAGACCATAGGTTGAGTTAGTGTTTATTCTTTACTCATTACACTTCTTAAAAGTCATTTAACTTAAAAAAGTTGTTTTTTATATATACTTGTTTTTTTTTAATTCTCTTCGTTGAGCGTAACTAGTACGTCTTCTTTATTCCCGCATATGATATTAATTTCACAATTTTTCTTCATTTGGATCTCACAGGATTTAAGTTTGACTTAAAAACAGAAACCCTGAACATGCTGCGGACGGTGCTAACCTTGACACGCTTTTAGCATCTCCCGGTTGTGAATTACCCTTGAATATTTCATGTCTCACATCGCTCGCTAGGACGGCAGCTCATCTGCGCGAATATATATCCAGAGTAGCATCATATATGCACTTCACCAGCTTCTGTACCTCTTAAATCTCAAGTTATGGCCGGGGAGTTTACGTACGACAGGAATTACGGAAACGGCCGCTTAGCGATGGCATCTTTTTTTTTAAATAAACACTTTTAAAATAATAATCCCAAGTTTGCGTTTTACGTAAAACTTTCTGCGTCGTAAGTATCTAATTGTTCTTGTCTTCTCCCGTATCTTTCCAACGCACGCATCGACAATAAAATCGCGAAGAAAAGTATTTCCAAATTTCAGAGGAAACAAATGAGAGCTTTCTGCCACCACGGCGTCATAAAACGGCAGTGGGATTTTTATCTAAACGGTTTCCATCACAACAATAATGAAATGCAACTATTCCATATGATTCGGAAGCGAGGTGAAAACTAAGAGAGAGAGAGAATATTGTAATGAGAGACGAAGAAAAGGAAATGGACGGCATAAAGGAGATGGAAGGCTATGTTTTTGCATAGGAGAGCGATGAGTTATTCATTGCCCACTCCCCCCCCCACCCACCCACGCCCCACTCCCAATCCATTCACACTCAGATCAGATCAGAGATGGGTAGCGGCTCCTGGCCTCGTACAGCACTGTTTCGGAAGTAGCAACTTCCCTACCAGTATTGGTGGTGTTGGCAATACATGGCTTTTCCGAAAACATAACTAAAATTAGATTACAAACGAGATAAAGCTATTTACAAGATTGCAGAAAACAATATTTACATTATTAACAAGATAAACAGATATTCTGTACAAGAGGAATTGTTATTTTGTGACACAAGCTAAGTAATATTTTGATTTATTACACATTTTTTCCCTTTCCCCAGAATATATATATATATATATTTTTTCACTGTCTTTCTTTCATTTTTCATTTGTCAAAAAGAAAGACTTTTTTATATTTTTTTGGTTATATATAAATATATTTTTTTGAACATATATATTAATTTTTTATCGATTTTTTTTCTTTTTATTTTTTTGACGTTTTTCTATCTGGGGTATCGTTTTGAATTTTTTTTGTTACACAATATTAAGACTAAAGCTAAGAACTAAGAACATGAATTGATAGCAGAAAAATATAGCGGATATAAAATTACAAAGGTAGGCTGCCAGAAAACATCTCCAACGGAGGGCGTAGGGGGGGGGGGGGCCTTCAACATAACTTAATAGATAATATAATTTTGTGGGTTGCGTCAAGCATTGTTAATATGCGTAATAAGATAACATAAAAAGAGCATGCGACGAAGGGATCATCCCGAAAGCTCCAATAACTTTTACAAATGTGTCTCTCCAACAACCCAGCGGCTCTCCTTCCGATAAGTGCTCACAGGGTTTCCTTCAACACCTAGTTGCCCTAAATATCCTCATTTTCCTTTCCTCTTCCTTAAATATATATATGTATACACACACACACACGCACGCACGCACACACACACACCCCTCTCTCTCTTTCTTTTCCGTTACCGTATTCCTAAACAACGAAACACTGCGAAAGCACTTGGTGTCAGAATGCGTGACGCCGCAATTTCGATAATGGTCGTTGATTTGATGTGTGAAAGATGGTTCCTCCAAACGATGAATGATAACAGATACCAGAGCAAATTTATAGCATTGCTTTTATTCCCACGATCACTCGATAAATAGACAGCAAATTGCAATAACCGTATAAAAATAGAGATAGAGGAAGGTAATCAGATAGCAAGATAATTTCAGAGAGGTAGAAAAAGGAAGACTTGTGGATAGGAAGAGGTTAAACGCGGGAAGGAAATAAAACGGACGGGAGAACACGCCGGATAAGTGCGGCTCGACTGCGGCGAATCAAATTCCCAGTCACAAACTCAGTTCGTGGGAAGAAAGGCAGGAAGGAAGAGGAGGAAATGTCGAGTGGAATAGAAAGAGACCATCGCTTGACTTTCACAAAAGTCCGAGAATCAAGGGGAGAATATATATTCCTTTTGAACAAACCCCTTCCGTTTTCATTATCCTGGTATGTAACGGCCTCCGACCTTTGAATTTTGCAGATGAAAATAAAAAGGGTCGTCTTTGATGCCCGGTGATATTTTTCTGATTTATTCGATTCTTTCTTCCTCACTGGGCAAGTGAAAGGGATTCCGCGTTACAAGGGCCCTGCGAGGAGCACGCGTTCCCTGCAATGCCACGCCCGTGCTAGCAGCGGCCTCTATGTTGCATTCGCACTACGCCCAGCATTTTCTCTTCAGAGGTAGGGATAGGGAAGGGTGGCTTCGAAGGGAGTTTTTCATGAAAGGCAAAGCGTTGTAGAAGGAAGAGAAATCTGTTTTGATCGTATTATGCAGAAGAAAATCGATCTCGTTATAATGAAATTCCGAGATCTTGGACGGGGAAATTATTGGCGAAAAGATATTTTTTGTTTAGATGCGGGGTCGATTTAAGACAAAATAGAAATCAGAAGAAAAAAGAATCTACACATAGATCTTAAAAGGAAATTTATGTAAGGTATGCCAAGGAGCATTTTAATCTTTGACACATGGATAAATATTACATTCGCTATATGGATTATGAACTGTATGTCGATGAGATTGGTGATCCTAATGGGAATGCAAGATAGTTGGAAAATCGTGAAAAAATGGTTAGCGGACATTTGGTCCAATCCAAAAGGTCCAACCTTCATTTTCATCCAAACGATTTGGTCCACACCAAAAGGTCCATGATACAAGGTCCAATTATCATATTTGTCCTTTCTTTATATTCCAGTCCTTTTATGGTCCAACCCTTTAAAATTCTAATATACTATACTATGCTATGCTATGATATGCTATGCTATACTATACACTGCCATATCTAAGTGATGGAAAGTCAACAATGGGTGCTATTGTTACAGATTGCTTAGTGATCTCCTGAGTTGGCTGAAATTCATCACAAAATTTTACTACTCTTTGAACCCCTTAAATTATAGAGGAAGTAATATTTTCTCAAAAGAACAAACCAGTTCTCTATTTGAATCATTACTGTTACCATTTCCATTCATTCAATAAAGACCAAAGAAGAAGATACTGGAGGCGCGAAAATAGAAGAACCTGTAACGCGAGATGCATGGTTAACATATCGGTAATTAAATATGGCACAGATGACCACCAGCATATTGCCGGTGTTGAAGGCGAAGTGAGGAAAGCAGATTGAAGCGGCGAGCAGAAGAAAATCCGAATGCTCCGCTAGAACAAGTAATGCGCATGGCTGTTGGATAAGTACAGGAAGAAGAAATTCTATTTAATTTACCAGAAAGGAATGCTTTGAAAAGGAATATCAACAGAATGCAAATTAAAAACAGATCAGCAAATCCAGTAGGATTAGCGAACATTGAAACTCTTTACACTTACAGAATGACGAAAAATGGTGAAAGGTTTCTGATGCATGACTCCAGTGCATGGATGATGAAAATCGAATCCTCATTTTCGCAACGAATGAAAATTTAAGATTGTTGGCTGCCAGCACAACTTATTTTAGTGATGGAACTTTCAAAACATCGCCACGACATTTTCTTCAGTTACGATACACGGCATTGTTATGGGGCATGTTATACCCTTAGTGTTTGCTCTAACGGTCAGGAAAAATGAAGACACCTGCAGATATATTTATCGGAGAGATGTTGAAATTGCAAACATGAATTCTGTAAAGGAGATATTCCCACGTGCTAATGTGAACGGATGCCTTTTCCATTTCCCTCAATAAATCTGGCGCAATATTGTACGTTTAGGCCTAAAAGAGGATTATACAACACCTGGAAACCAAATTCGTAAAGATGCATCGATGTTATTTGGATTACCATTCGTACCTATAGAGGATGTTTTTGAGGTGTTCGCCTTTATTGAAGAAACCACTGTCGAAAATATTGCTGAATTAATAAACTTTGTAGAAAGAACCTTTATTAGGGGTAGGCGAGCTAGAGGTAGAAGAAGGGCAGAAAACCCTAGATTTCCTCCAGAAGTATGGAATGTTTACAATGCAGTTATAAACCGAGAACAAAGAATGAACAATGCCGTCGAAGGTTGGCATAATAAATTTCAAAAAATTATGACAACGCACCATCCGTCCCTGTGGAAATTTATAGAAGTGATAAACAATGAACAGATGCAAAATGAACAAGTAATAACTCAACTCGTGGGAGGTCATACGCACATAAGGCCAAATGTTAAGTGACGGTATGTCGCCAATCAACGCCATATCACTGAATTGGTTCTAAACTATCAGAAATACAAAGAAGAAAACCGCCTGGAAACCTATCTCCGAGGCAAATCTTATAGACTAAAAACAAATCCGTCGGATAACGAAGAGAATGATGATTAAAATCTATTAAAATAATTTACTCTCATATTTTCATATTATTGTAATGGTAAATTGCTAATAAATTTCGTTCATCAGTTATAACATTAAATTATTTGCATAACAGTTACGCCAACTAGGACAATGGTCTGCGATCTCTTTTCTCAGTGCGGAATTTGCCGCACAATACAACGGTTGTCGTTCCGGGCGAGGTTCCGCTGCCCCTTTCGACAATAATGACCTACCAAATTTTTTGTCTGGGTGTGTATTAATTTGTGTCGATACTGGCTTACCCAGAAGGAGTATTAGCGAAACAAGTTTGAAGAAGGAACTCACGAGCGAGTTTTTGTTACGAGGACGCGGATGATCGAACCAAGGAAAATAGAAAACAAAAACATCAGGGTGAAGGGAAGGGGAATCAGGCGGTACGCCTGGCTTACCTCCCCGTTTGGCTGACTTCGCACAAAAGGGAGGAGGGAGGGGTTAACGGGGCTTCTTCGCCCCGGTGTTTGTTTACACCGGTGTTTGTAAACCGATGACAGGGATGGGAGGAAGGGTTTGCGAGCTGCTTTGCCCGGTAGATACCGTTACGCCGGCTGCGACGGACAGGGCTGGGTAGCTTGGCAGGTTGCTTTCCTGCCAGGGGCGGGAAAATACATCGCGGGGTATTTCCGCGTTTTGGCTGGCCGGCACTGCGGGATGAGTTTCCCCGTGCCGCAGGAACTCTTTTGATATGGAATTAAAATTTCTCCACAGTGGCTTTCTGTGGGGGGAGGGAGGAAGACTTGTGCCATTTCAAAAACTTTTTTATGGTAGTGAAAGAGTTAGTATTAAGGGATAGGACAGAATGAGAAAACACTGAATCCCTATTTTAAATAAGGAATATTTCTTTGGGACGTTTGAATTTGAATTTCTTGGTTGCGTCTTATTGCCAAATAATTATTGTATGCGGATTGTGTATGAGGGACTTCTCGAAACCGGCGACACACGCCTCCGTATGAAGTCGTGAATGGCTGGGATCCTCAAGAGGAATTTTGATGGGCTTCGGTGGAGAAGCCACGGAGTCCCCTGAGGCTATCGGTGCGAAACGATTCTCGACCGATGTTAGCGACTCCAATGAGGCAGTGCGCATTCGTTTACGGAAATATCCTGAAAGCGAAAATATATCGAGGGAGTGAATCCAACTGCAAATTTTATGAACATACTCCTTTTGGAAATATTTCATTAAAAGTACTGAAAAACAGATTCCTTGAAAATATTTCATGAATAATCACCGAAATAAAAACTTTTCGCGAGCGAAGAATTTTTCAAAGATTGGATTTAATGACCGAAGAATAAATCTTACATTATCTATGCCAACAAGTATAGGGAAACTGTTCTCAGAGATCCGAATTTTCTCTATAGCGTCAGAACCGGATTAAGGTGAAAAAAGGCCCTGAAGCTACTTCAATTCAAAATAATATGTTATAATTTCGCTGCGTTACGGAGATCACCGCTTGGCGGGAGACATACCGCCAAGGTGATATGTCCATTTGCCACGCATTTAATCCTGATTTTTATTGCGCTGGATATTATTTTTAAAAAACGATTCGCGATTCATTTTTTCTATGGTATTAAAATCTTAAACTTTCGGCAAAGGAGATATTTTACATATTTCATTACTTGCAATAAAAAGTGAAAGCGAACATTTCTGAAAAACACATTTTATCAATTTGTATGTAAATTACTAATAACGAATTCCATCTATAACTACTTAAATAATAATGTGATTTGTAACAATTGTAGCAGGTGAATGGGTTAATGCAGGAAGAAGCTGAAATAATAAAATGGGCGAAAAGTTAAAAACTCATTATCCGGTGTGTTCCGTTGCCTCTAAAAGCAGAAAATATATCATACAAATAAAGATGAGATATTTTATAGACAATTTATGAACTTACACTCTTTAAACATTTTATAAGTATTTTGATAAAATTAATAAATTCCATCACACTCTAGAATCTACGTTTACGAGAAATTAAATTTTATAATTCGTTGTGAGAATCCTAGGAAGTCACCTTCGTTCGTTATCGAGACTGTGTGGAACGTTTTCTACCACACTGTAGCCAGCAGAAAAGGTTAAATCGCCTTTCTCATGTTTATTGCTAAAATCTACAATTTTAAATCGTTTAGTCCGGATTACGAAATATTCGAATGACATAAATTCCAATTATGTATAAGTAACTTTGTTTTGGTTTCAAGTAGAGGAAACAGCCTAAGAAATCGTATCGTAAGAGGTATTTGGTTTCTGATTTCTTAGAACTGTAAGTGTAAAATATTATTTTTCTCTTGCCTTTTCAAAATTTACCGCAGCGCACCGAGTAATTTGTCGCGGCGCAGTAGTGTGGCGCGGCACACCGGCTGCGGAGCACTGCGTGTTAGGGAATGGCGGAGGCTGGCACGGAGAAGATGATAGCGGGTGGGATGGAAAAAATCTTAATTCCTGAATCGATTTCATTCCGTTACAGGAATCACTTTTCAGCGGTATTACCTATATTTTCCTTCTTATTTTTGCTCGCGGATATCCGCGATTCTTCTCGACGAAGGCCCAGTTTGACTGCTTTAGGAGAAAATAGTTTGATCGAATATCACAGAAAACGCACTCGGTGTATTTACGCTGGTAGCAGAGAGCGAATTCTCAGGTTTATATATTTGACGATTAGATTTCGTTTTTTGCCATTGTTCAATTGGGATTCAAAAGAATTATTTTAGTAATTATAATTTATGGTATTGGAATGTATATAAAATATTTTCAATTTCATCCACTAAAATTGCAAATGTTGAAGATTATTGTGATTAAAATAATCGTTCTTACGTAGTAAGTTTTAAGTTTTTACTTTAATCGCGACTTCCTATCATCTCTTCATTGTGGGATTCATGAAGCAATCAACACTTTCTCTTTTGAGCAGTTTATTATCCAAAGGCGGTTTAATCCAATCCAATGCGTTCTTCTGAATGATGAGTCGGCAGACACACACGAGGAGTGTGATATGAATCTCTGTCCAATTGTCATTTTGGCTGCTCACTTTTTATGTGGTTGGTACAATGTAAGAGAAGAGTGTAATCATGGGAAAATATCTCTAAACGGAGGTGCTTTATCTGAATTTTAGGGAATTATTTATAAGAAATAATTGGTTTTTTCGGTTTCGGCCAAATATCTCCTTAAAAACGTCGTAATTGGTTATCTTCGTGAGGACCAAAGTTGTAGAGAATAATATTTCTTGCAAGTTTTGTTTGAAACAAATTTTCGTAGAACCATCCATTTCGGAGATATTTTTCTTATTCGTAATTTCCAGTATACAGCGGTGAATTCTGTAAACATATTCACAATATAATTTACGGCAATAAGGACGACTGTATTCTTTTACGATACGAAATAATAATATTGCCTTATAATGCTATTCATAATAATTTAAATATCTATACCCCAAATATGGAGAAAGTCATGTGTTGGCAACATCAGATTTTTTCATTTAACAGTAAAAGTTACATAGCATTCGCGCGTAACCTAATAAATATGAGCGGCACGTGGGTTAATCTGGGTAATGTGGAAAAATTGATGTTTAAACATCGTAATTGGGAGTTTTATAATATTTTAAAAGCAGGCCGCAGAAAGAGAGATTTTGTCTGTACTATATGAAATGTAAAGTCAGAATGAGAGATAAAGATTGATAATTGGAAGTGGAAGAGACGAAAGAAAAGAAATGATAGGGTCTATAAGGGTCAGAGGCACTGTCCTCGTCTCCTCCTTGCTCTCTCTTTTCAAATACGTTGATTAACTTTTTACCAGAAGCGTCGGGGAGGACGAAACTCACAATTTCCCCCCATTCACTCTTTCAAAAGGGATTGAGAGAGTTAAGTTACAATCCCTTTCGAGAGAATTAGTTCGTTATCTTTCTAAAGAGCCCAAAACTTCTGTCTGGTCGAACCGTTTGTTTTGGAAGATATTGGAGATTGAGATGAAATTACAAATGAAAGAGGAGATATAAGGAAAGAAAGTAAGATGGCGACAGAGCGAAACACCCCTCTAAAGGCGGATTCTTAATTTATTCTTTTCTTTCTATTTAACACAGGAGTCAGAAAACTAAGGTAGGTCGCCACATTCAGCTCTCGAAAGCATTTTATGCGGTCCACGAATCTATGATGAAAATCTGTCCATAAATGCAATATTTATTAACTGAAATTTCGTTATAAAATCTTGAACGTCGAATTTATAGCAATAAAAATGCATGAACTTATTTTCACGCATATTGTATCACAGAATCAATGTGCAGCTTTCGATTTAAATTATTATGCGGCCTCCCGAAGCATTCGCAACCACCAATGCGGTCCACCTACGCAGAAAAGTATGCCGACCACTGATTTAACACCTTATGCTTCTCTTTCTCTATCTCTGTCTCTCCTATCTCTCTCTCTCTCATTCTCTCTCTCCTTCCCTCATTTTACTCTCTCATCATGCTTTATGTCACTTTCCCATTCGTTTCCTCCATTTCTTTCTCCTCTCCACATTTCTGCCTCCATCTCTCCGTCCCTGAATCCCTCCGACATCCCCTTTTCACGGCTTCTAATCTCGGCTCCTCGAAATTAATCGCCTATATCCGTCACCTTCATCATCATTTCTTGTTAATACCTCTATCTCTCTCATATTCCTCCCACCTCTCCCGTTGCCTTTTCCAACTCATCCAAGTGATTGCGATCAAAACGGCGTAGAATGAGATTTCATTTCATATTGCTCACTCACGTTACTCTTTAAGGGCGAAATTGTTGCGATATTGCCTTTCGACGCGGTATCGCCGAATGGCAAATTAAATGGAGACAGCTGTGAAGATTTAATCCAATTTTCGGTATGCAATAAGTTTAACCGAAAGCATTATAATATGTGATTAATATGGCACAATTTTCTCATTTGAGTGATTTTCTTAAAGAATACTCCAAATGATAGAGCTATTCTGCTTGAGTACTATATGTCAAACGTAATTTTTGAGGATGTTTAGATATTATTACGGATAACAGAAAATTCAATCTAAACCAGAACCGTAAAGATGAAATACAGAGCAATGAAATGATCCGTCTTTTCTTGGAACTATAAATGTCTTATTATTATCGTGTTTTCATTAAAAAAAACGTTTGTAGCTTCACTTTCGCGGTCCTTTTTAGCACAATCAATTGCAATTTTGGCCGAAAAAAGGATTAACGAGTTGAATTGTTTGTTGTATATGGATTTACCGTTTATTTTTATATTGATAAAGTAATGAGCAATCGGGCGCAGGCAGAGGGAAGCGACCTATTGACTCGCGAATCACTATTTATGGTTTTTTCCCAGTGAAACGCTACTCGCTCGCATTACAGTGAATAATAGTAACAGATGAACGATATTATTTCAGTAGTTAAAAAACCTGGGCGGTTTACCCCTAACCGCTGTTTCAAATAATTTCATCACAATCTCATGAGACTATCGATTACTGCTTCCAACCTATTACGGTTCAGAATAATTGCACTTTTCCGAATGTCTTTATGTTTTCCAAATCAGGCTTCTTTCTTTTATTTTACCTTGCTTAGTATATTTCTCAGTGATTAATTACTCTTTTAAATATCCTCGTTGATAGTTCCTATAACTGCAGTCCTTTTCAAGTAGACGTGCGGATTTGTCTAGTCGGTAATCTGAACTTTGTTACCTCATCCATTCATTACTAAGATCATGTAAACAGTAATGAATTTTCTTCATTCTCAGTACATCATGAGTGCTAGTGAAGCGTGTTTTCTACCAATCTAGAAGAATATGCAGTATGTTGCTATGGAAATATTTCCCTTTTGATATTGCTTCGGCTTCTGGTTAAACTGATTCAGGCATCGTATCATTTCTTCTTTGCATAAATTTTTCTTTCGATTTATCTTGTTCGCTTTCGCTTTCCTCCTGTCTTTCTTACGTTCCATTTTCAATTGAAAATAATCTTCTCTTTCTCTCTTATCTTCTTCTTTCTCTAATGCCTCTTTCTTCCTATCCCTCTTATCTCATCCTCTTCCATTTCCCCACTTCATCTTCCTTCTCCTCTCTCTCTTCCTTCCTTTAATACCATGGACATCCTCTCTGCGCAACGCATTAAGAGTTTTTCTCCTCTCTCCTACTTTCCTCCGCACTCTCCATCCGCACTAACTCTTCCGAACGTCTTCTCCTGAAATTCCAAGACCCGAAGGCGTTGAATAGTGGACTCCTAATGGAGGCGAATCAATTAAAAGTGTTTCCCCTCACATCACCCGCCCTGCCCCCTTTCCCTTTGGCGGAACTTCACAGTACTGCTTCTCGGTCGAGCAGTTTGGATCCTTAAAAGCTTTTCGCAAAGCACTCCAGAAGCACCCAGGGAGACTTGAAAACACGCAGAGAGAAGAGAAAAAAGATCAATTAAAATTGCACATTTTCTTCGACCCGCTGGTACGTCATGGAGGAAATTCGTGAAATTTCTAAACAAGTGTAATTTTTAAAGAGCTCTTTTAAAATTAAATTCCTTAGGACAGCTTCTAAGAAGTATGTACATACTATAGTTACGTTCTTTCCTTGACTAGGTCGGCGATCCTCGGTCTAATAAGTAAAAGGAAATTTAAGTGTTGAGAAAGTCTAAAGGGAGTTAAGCATTGGGTTTGTTTCGCATTTACATTAAAACTAACAATTAGCTGTAATATTTATTAGTATACAGAAACAGGAGTATAATTTTTATAAATTTATTTCAAACGAGTATAATTGTTTCCAATAATTCTGTAAAGTAAAAGACACAAATGAGATGGAAGTGGAATATTTGTCTCTAAATAAACAAAGTGCACAGGAAGTCAACAAATGAAGTATTATAAAATAGCTAAGATCACATTTAAGACTACTAAGTGAATGGAATAAAAAATGATACGCCAGTTAAATTTATGGGTTATCACTATAAAATCCATTGAACGTTGAAAACTTGGTTCTCCATGAGGTCCAACATCCGCGTTTTTAGAACAATTTATAGCAATTATATTAATTTATTTTCTTTTGGATTTCAGTATATCCCTACGCCTACAAGTGGATACGGCGTGTTATTGAAATGATCGTTGTTTAAATAGGGCAGTCAAAGAAGAAGGATGGAAAAGGAGTCGGTTAAATAGAAAGAATAACATCAAATAAGAAGAAATATCTCACTCGGACCAAATAAGGCGGAATATGCAATGAAAACTCATTTGAATAGGAGAAGTAAAAAAGTTAGGAAAGAATTACAGAGCAACTCACAAAAAAGCGCTTTTTTTAATTTTTACAAAGCTATGGAAAATAAATATTATTGTGCCCTGCTAAAAAGAAAAACTTCGACATTTAAAAATAAACTTCTACGGAATCGTACCCAAGACGGGACCAGAATAAGAGACCCATTGGCCCAACATATAGAACGTTTGTGGCCCAGTCAGAATCGTAAATTCGTAAAAAGTAAAAGATTATTCATTATTGCAAGGTTTGCAATCTGTGGGGGAAAACATGGAAAAGGTTTCGGTGAGACAGGGTCGGACCCGATGCCCTTTGGATCAACGCTCTTGTTTTGCGGCGTACTGCTTAATCCGGCACTTACTTGAGTTTTGGAATACGTTTAGTTATCCATTATGTCAACGCTTCGTTCAGAGGTGACTCCCCGGAAAAATCATATTACCTTTCTAGTATGGTTTCTCTTAGAGGTGTTGGCAAAATTTAGATGTAGACATCGATTATTCTTCAGTATCCAGTCTTAGATTCACCTACTTTTAACACGTTTAACTCTTATATGGACCACTCAGCTTCTCATATTCGCAGGATTTTTGAGAAATGGCCCAAAAAGGCGAACGAGCGTACAGACGGACAAATCGAATACGTAATTTATTTATAATACCCTGCAAATCACCAGACTGGTGGGTGGCAGGGGGTGCAGCGCACCAAAACCTACCTGATAACGTCCCTCGTGGGAATCACTCTTCTACTATGATCCCGCATGGTCCTTGGAAAAAACGAGCCCTGATATCGCTCGGTCCTACAGTCGATCTCTCGTATTTTACTCTCGTGATCGTGCCTGCCCATGTACGTAGGTGCCTCTAATATTCCTGAGTTCTCCTCTAAGAGAACTTCCGACCTAAATTTCTCCAGAAGCCTTAACCTAGCTCTAATTCTGCGGTCCTCTAGCGATATCCAATTCAACTCCGTCAACAATGATGTGACGCTTAATTTTAGCTCATATTTTTGCTTAACGAATCTGGCTGCTCTGCGTTGGCTTCTTTCAAAACTCAAGTATCTGTCCCTTTTCGTACGGATCCCATATGCTGGAAGCGTATTCGATCTGAGATCTTACCAATGATAAATAACATGTTTCTCGTACCTGTTCTGCGCTACCTCTTACTATTCCGCCTACGAAGCCCAGTTTCTTATTGATTGCGCCTACGATCCTTCGAATTGCATATTCCACGATAGATCACGACAAATGGTGACTCCTAAATATTTAACGTACTCCGCAGATTGGATATTCAATCTATCAATTCTGTACTCCGAGTCTAACTCATTGCTCTTACTCTTCCAGAAACTCAATAGGGAACATTTGCTGTGATTAATTTCGACTTTCCAATCTTGACACCATGCTGAAAGGGCGTTTAAATTTTCCTGGAGCGATTTTTGGTCATCCTGGCTCATTGTCTTCTTATATAAAACGGTGTTATCTGCGAAAAGTCTTATTTTGCAGCGAACTACCGAGCAGATATCGTTTATATATATCAGGAATAGTAGTGGAACACCTGATGCGACTTTTACCGGGTATGAAGATCTCCCATCAATAACTACTATGTTTTCTGTTGGAGAGGAAGTCTTTTATCCAAATCACGATATTGGGGTTTATGCTGTACTTTCCTAGTTATCCTATTAATTTATTATGGGGTACTTTATCAAACGCTTTTTTAAAATCAATGAAAATGGCATCAACCTGAGTGTTTTTCTCTCCGCAATGCAACAAATCGTTTACGAACAGGGCGAGCTGCGTTTCGCATGACCTACCTTTCCGAAACCCGTGTTGATTTTTACTTAGCGAAGAACGACTATCTAAATAATGCAGAACAGAGGTAACGATTATATGTTATAGAATATTACACGATAATGACGTCAAGGAAATCGGTCTATAATTTTCGGGGTTCTTTTTATCTCCGCCTTTGTGGATGGGCGTTACGTATGCTTGTTTCCAGTCTTTCCGATTTTTCGAATATTATTTTCATGTAAAGTGCGATTACCGAGCCTAGCTCTTTTAACACACGCGCGGGTATGCCTTACGGCCCGGGAGACTTATTTTCCTTAATCGACTGTAGTTGGTGCGCGATACCTGTTTCAGAGAATATCAAATCTTCCATCGAATTTCCCTCATCATTCAAAGCTGGTTCCTCAAGTTCGTTGCTCTCCGAAGTAAACGCTTTCTGAAAGTGTTCATTTAACAAATTCGCCTTTTCCGCGCTATCATGTACTACATCACCTGCCTCCGTTCTCAATGACGCTATGGTGAGGCCTCTAACATGAACCTCCCTAACGTACGACCAAAATGCTTTCGGATTTTCTTTCAAATTATTATGCAAAACTTTCAGATGATTATATTATTTTTGCGAGAATCTGTGCTTATTGTTAGAAACAGCAACTGCTTTACTTCTCAATCTGGATTAAATTTTATTTTTTCTGCTCTAAAATTACGGCTATGCTTTGTTCAACGGGAAGAAAACAACGACTAGAGGTTCATTAAGATCATGGCTATACAAATCAGAATTCATGTGTACATTATAGAGGAATTCTATACAGAATAACCTCAAAGTCCCATTTCTTCTCGTTGAAAAAATCTCACCTCTTTCGTAAAGTTGTACTGCGTGAAAACTTTTGATAGACATTTTTTCCGCTGCACTACTCGTGCTGATAAAGAGTCGGCTGCCTCTTGAAAAGCGTAAGTTAGAGGCACTCGGAGGATAAAGATGAAGAGTGAAAGATAAGTGAGAGAGAAATGGAAAAAGAAGGAAAGAGATCTCTAGCAATTCTCTAGAAACACTTGATTCCCTCCATTGCTCCTCCTTCAGTCTCATTTTTCTCTCCTTTCTATTTCACTTGCTGACCTTTCACCTCTTCTAAGCTCCTTCCTTACTCACCTGCCTTTTACGGCATCACCGGACAACTTCCACCGTTTAGAACTTACGCCTCCTTGAACTTAAAAAGAACCTCTCTGTAGCCGTTGTGGCGTGCCGAGAAACGGTTGGGTGCCCACCTGCGAGGAAATTTGCAACGAGAGGGCAGAGTGAGTGTAAGAGAAGGGAGAGCAAGGGTCAAGGGAGTAGGGGGAGGTAAGCTAAGGGGTGGGAGGAGTGAAGCTATTTCTATTCTCATAACTTCTCTAATGCGAGATTAGGAAAGCATTGCATACCAAAATGATGCAAAATTGAATCCTTCCCCTAGCCTCTTCTCACTTGATTAAATTTTCATTTTCCTATCCCTTACTATCTCTGCATACCTCCTGATAATTGGAATTAATAAAAATTCCATTGTTGAACCAGCTTTTTAGATTTTTTCCGCTTAATAATATAATAATAATTTATTTAACGCCAATAGGTTACCTAAATTACATGTATGATAATAATTATTGTTATAGTAAATAGGTAAATAACTGAAATTCATGCAGTTTATATGCGCACAGTCAGATTGACTTCGATTACGTTGTTCAATCACTCCGGGAGGTGGATATACTGCAAGAATTTATTCTACATCTTATTCCAGGATTTATTTGCATGTAGTACATAAGGTTTAATTGAAATAGATTAATTTACTTCCGGCACGGAGTACTTTTCAATGGAGGAGAAAAAATGCCTTTACAAAAAAGCAAAAAATATTTATCAACTTCAAACAGTTGCACAGATATTCATATTTAAAACAGAACACGTGATACTTGTTTCTCCTTTACGAACGCTAGAATTTCTGAACACCTTGGGAGATTGCGACCGAGTTTCACAATATTGTTGGAAGGTACCAATAATTGTCACAGGTGTGTGGCTGTTTCAGTCCGAACTTAATTTAAACGGTTATTGATATTCAAAATACTTATTTAAACTCAAAAATCAAAGATAATTTCAATTTATTTATCTTGAACGATCTCCTACAACATCATTACTTAATATTTTTACTTTCTCATACGAAGTATCGAGAAAGTAATGTTATCGCGAGAAAATTCGACCTCGAGATTTATACGGAAATATAGGTACGTTTTAGGTGTCGCTGAATCCGAAAAAGTGGTTTTTGCAATGCCGTCTGTCTGTCTGTTACTGGCTATGGAGCCTAAACGGTAAAGCAAAAATGAATGAAATCTCGTACTTAAGTATTTTATCATACTGAGCAGAGTATATGTAGAAATGTAACGTAAATGTAATTTATTCTACACATTTTTAACAACTATTCGATTTTCTCAAAAACGGCTCTAACGATTTTGATCAAATTTCTTACAGTTACTTGAGTCTACGTCTTCAATAATAATGTATAGTTTTTATTTCTCAAAAAAATGAATATAAGGCTAGTTTATTCTGGGCAACTTTAGCAATAATTTCATTTTCTCAAAAACTGCTCTAACGATTTTGATCAAATTTCGTACAGTTACTTGAGTATACGTCTACAATATTATTACGTATTTCATATTTATCAATGAATAAGTATAAGACTAGTTTATTCTTGGGCAACTTTAACAAAAATTGGGTTTTCTAAAATCCGGCTGATGCGATTTTCATTTTCTAAAGATAACTAAACGACGCATTATTATATGAGAAAGTTTGTACAATGTATGTTGTACCGATTTTTTTTAATCGCCGAGATTTTCTAACCTTATACAATTCCAAATAAAGAGGTGGCAATGAGGAAATGATGTTTCGACTGTGTTATAGGGCAATGGAGTGATCGATTAAGGAAAGGGAAAGAGAGAGAGAGAGTTGCTGGAGGAGGAGAGAATTGAGAAAGAGAATGTTCGGATTGAAGTTTCGAAGGACGTCAGTGGAAGGAGGAAATAGACAGACGGGGAAAATGTGTTGTGTGTTTGCGGTGGCAAGGTTTGCGATACTTTTATTTCTCTCTCCAATTGTGGACCGTATTCCTTCTCTTTGTCCGAAGATTCGTCCTTCGCCGAAAACAAATGACGTATACGTGAAAGAAATTAGGATGAAGGTGGTTGAATAATAAAAACTACGCATGTATTCTACTCGCATTTTCCTCTGTTTATTTAATCACACTTTCGCTAGCTATGTATCAGCCTCTATTGAAAAACCAGATTACCTGGCATGCAAGGCAGATGCATAGCAATACAGTTTGGAAGGGAAAAATAGAGGAGTAGAAAGGAGGGACTGAGAAAAGGGAGAAAGAGATAAGGATAGGCGAAAAGAAGAATCCCTTCGGAGGCAGTGTGGCCGCGGAATTATATGACGGAGAAGAAAAGGGGACGCATTAATTTCATAAGAGCGCTCGACACAAGACGAATCTTTACCGCGCTAAACTTAGAGAAATAATTCGTCTAGATCAGTGATCACAATGAATAATTACTTTAAAATTTTTTGTCTTTTTCTTTCTCAATGAACTTCTTGGCTGAAAACTTCCACTCAATCGATTTTAAATGCAACTATCCTACGAAACATCATAAAGGACGGTGGTGTAACTCCGTTCCCTTCACAGTTCACAGAATGATATGCAATACTGGTAGAAGAAGTGCGTCCTTTTTATCGACGGTATGTAGTGGAAATACATCTACATAATACCCTGCAAGTCACCTTATTGATGAATGGCAGGGGGTGCAGTGCATCAAGTTTCACTAGCTTACCCTCCTTACCTCTTCCTATTATGTTCTCTTATCGTCCTAGGGAAAGATGATCCTCTGTATCGCTCCGTCCTACAATCTATCTCGCAGATCTTATCTTCGCTGTCCTACCTTCCGATATAATATGTCAAACTTCTGATGAGATCCACTATCTCATCCTCTAATCCCTCCGACTTATATTTTTATAGAAGATTAACTATATCTTGCAGTCTACGTTCTTCTAATGAGGCTCATTTCTGATTTTCTATAATGAAGTTACGCTTTGTTTGCAAACGTAATTTCTCTATACGAATCTAGCTGCCCTTCGTTGTACCTTTTCTATCTCATTAATGAGATAGAAACTGTGATAACGAACTTGAAATTTTCAACTTGCGGTCTAAATTAGTCTTAAAGCATAAAATTATTCTAAACTGAATGGTTGATGAATTAATGAAATATTTGTATTAATGTTTCGTAGACTTCTCCAGCATTCACTCTCTGACGTAGATGGACACGAAAGGATAATATGAATATGAAATAATAATGGAAAACACTAAGAACTTGCCCACTTTGGCGAATGAAACATTATTCTAGGCGTCCCATATAGGAAAGACGGAAAGACGAATCCCCTGCGCTATGCTACAATTCGGAGGAAGGAAAATGTGTTTGCATAAAGTGCTCGCGGGCTAATAAAATCCACTTGTGAATTTTAACGAAGCCTCTCGAAGCTCCATCCAAAGCAATTGTACTCTAATGTGAAACCAAGCTCAGACAACATTATTTCTTCCGTTTGCTTACAAATAGCATATTTCTTCTTCGCTTGGATTGCTTGAAAAAATCGGTACAACATACACTGTACAAACTTTCTCATATACGTACTAATGCGTGGTTTAGTTATCTTTAGAAAATGAAAATCTTGTGAGCCTGTTTTTATAAAATCCAATTTTTGTTAAAGTTGCCCAAGAATAAACTAGCCTTATATTCATTCATTGAGAAAAATAAAATACGTAGTATTATTGTAGATGTATACTCAAGTACTGTACGAAATTTGATCAAAATCGTTATAGCCGTTATTGAGAAAATCCAATTATTGTTAAAGTTGCCTAGAATAAACTAGCCTTATATTCATTTTTTGAGAAATATGAACTATACAGTATTATTGAAGACGTAAACTCAAGTAACTGTACGAAATTTTATCAAAATCGTTAGAGCTGTTTTCGAGAAAATCGGATTGTTGTTAAAAATACGTAGAATAAACTACTCTTAATTATTGATCAATGTCAACCATTTCTATATATACTCTGCTCAGTATGATAAAATGCCTAAATACGAGATTTCATTCATTTTCGTTTGACCGTCTAGGCTCCAGCGCCAGTAACAGACAGACGGCATTGCAAAAACCACTTTTTCGGATTCAGCGACACCTAAAACGTGTATTTCCGTAAAAATCTCGAGGTCGAATTTTTTCGCGAAAACAATACTTTCTCGATACTTCGTATGAGAAAGTAAAAAAGCCACATCAAGCCTATTTTCTCTCCCTAGTTTCAGCCCTTAACCTGGCGACCTCTTTCCTAAATTTATAGATTTAGTAATGGGATATTCGTAAGAGAGAGGGAGGAAGATAGAGGAAGTGAAAGAAAGAGGGAAAGGGAGAGAGAGAAGGAAGCGTTTGGCCAACACATTCCTTTGATCTTATTTTGGGATCCGGTGTTTTTCTTTGTGGTATCACGTAAGATTTGAACCTTCGAAGCAAAAATCCTGTTTGCTTTAAATCGCCTTCTAAAAGCGCGGCAAGTCCAATAATTTTAATTTTAATTTGCGGATCTAAAAGCACTGAAAATTTTTAAATCCGAAAGCGACTAATTATTATTCCAAAATCTCTTTATTTTCTTGATAATTTACATTTAGCAGAGTGTATTACATCTCATCTATATAAATAAAATTTGTAACCTCTCTGTACATTTGTTTTTTTGTCGGGATTTTACTTTTTTTGTGTGTTTAGCATCACAAGAAGACGTTTGAACCTGTTTGCAGAATTGTTGTCTGTCTGTTTGTTTGTTACCGCATCACGCAAAAACGGCTGGTCGAATTTTTATGAAACTTGCAGCGTATCTTTAGACTGGTCCAGCTTAAAATATAGGCTATGTGGTGTATCTCAAAAAAAATTTTGTGGGTGTTTGGGGGGCATCGATTTGGTTTTTCGACGATTACTCTCGAGTAAATTAATTTAGGGAGTTCAAATTTGATATTTGTCACTTTCAATACAAGTATAAGATCAAGTTTGTAGCTAAGAAAAATCTGACCAAGGGGAGGGGGGGAGGTTGTGGGGGTGGGCACCCGTAAGAGAAATCGCTGATTTCTAGCTAACGGTTGATTACATCGAAGGAGTCTAATAGGAAATATTTTAGGAAAACAATTTAAGTAAATATTTTAGGAAAAAGTCTGTCTGTCTGTTTGTTACCGCATCACGCAAAAACGGCTGGTCGAATTTTTATGAAACTTCCAGCATATCTTTAGACTGGTCCAGCTTAAAATATAGGCTACTAGCTGAAACGCCCAGCTTCGCTCGGGAAGGAGTTTTCTTTTAAGGAGAAAATGCAGTATAGTAGACCGCTTACCTATCGCCGTCTCTTGGCCAATAACAGAATTACAATTTGTTAATTTACCTTAGAAACGTATTCAAATTAATCTATAATAATAATAATAATAACAAAACCATGAAAAATATACCTAACTTAACTTGTGCCGCAAATGGAGAGGATATAACATTGAAAGGATATATTGACGAGCCTTCGGCTCTCTTTGTTTTAATGGGTAGTCGTCTCCGGGCGCTACCGCGCCCTTCGCCTCGCCCGGAACCAAAGTATCCCTCCCCGTTGTCCGGTGATCGGGTTTGTAAATGTCGAGACCAGCCAATCAGTTTCTGTTAATGTTGTTTTGAAAAATTAAAACACAATGAAAATATTTGTTCCGTATTTAAATTTTTAAGTTGGGCTCCCCGTTAATACGTATGTATTTAGAGCCGGCGATAGGTAAGTGGTCCACTATATTGCAGTTTAGCCCTGGTCAAGTGGGGTAAATGTGAACAAGGGGGGATTGTGAACGGTGTTTCCTGAAAAAACAGTGTTAGCATTTGGTGCCTAATTATATTAAACTTATGATTCTTGGCTTCTTCAGAGATGGCGGCACTGCTTTGTTTGTAACAGATCAGTGAGGTTACGAAAAATTCCGCTTATTTCTCTCATCGGTTCCCGTCAAGTGGTCGATCTACATTGTGTGCTTCTTACATTTCTTTTATTTTCACCATTCATATTTGCAAGTTAATTCGTACAAACTCACTATTTAAATAATTTTTAATCCTCTTTTCATTATTTAGTGTCTTTATAAGTTTTTACAAGTTTTCAGGGTGTTATAGGTAGTTTACATTTCCTCCATTCTTTTTTTAGAAGAGGGGTAATTGTAAACTATGCTTTGGGGTAAATGTAAACATACTTAGTTTTCTAACAATTAGTTAAATTTCCTCTCTGGGCTGTCAATTTAGTTGTTAACTAATGATCTTCGGGTTGTTGTAGTGTTGAAATGCGGCGTACATATAAACGGAAGAGAAGTGGTCCGGCTATACGATCGAAGAACTTTTACGAGCAGTTAGCGATTTTGTCAATAAAAACAAAACATTCAGGGAGGCAGAGGAGTGTTATAATATACCGAAGGCAGTTATCTACCATCGAATAAAAGGTAGGAAAACTTCAGTGGAAGAAATGGAGGCGGGAGCTCCCACTAGCTTGTCAGCAGTGCGCTGGTCTTCCAATGCTGCAGTGGTGGAAGACCAACTCGCTGAATGATTGGCTGCTAGAGCGAAAATCGGCTACCCGTGTGACAAGGCAGGGCTACTATAAATCATACAAGAGTATATCGTTGCAAACAATCTACCTAATAAGTTTAAAAACAAGCCTGGCAGTGATTGGTATTACGGCTTCATGAAGTCAGAGCACCTGCAAAGGTCAGATTAGATGCCAAAGTGCCAGATGTTATAATTCATTTTATCAAACGTTGACCAAGACTCGAAGATTTAGATCTCAGTTTGGGGAAATAGGCTTTTATATTCGACGCTGACGAGAATGGATTTTCCCATCTTATACAACTGGTTCGTTGACGGATTTCTCCCGCACGTGAAAAGAGCTCGAGAGAGACTAGAATTGTCTGGACATGCAGCATTGCTGCTTTTTGACGGGCACGCGAGCCACATAAGTTTTCAGACAGTGGAGGCAGCCGTTCAGAACAATATCTCGCTGCTGAGGCTGCCTAGCCACCTAACAGATAAACTGCAGCCGCTATACAAGATTATAGGTTGTACCTACTAGATATGTTACCAGACTAATTATATTTTTTGTTTGTGATTAAAAATGATTTTACACCTCGTACATTGTGATGTTTTACTATTCTTTATCCCTAGTTATCTACTTCATCTCAAAATGTATTTAATTGGGGGGGGTTTCCTATGTCATGATGTGTGGGTTTCATGTGGGGCAAATGTAAACCACAACATTGGGGTAAATGTGAACATAGCTTAAAAGAGCATTTAACAAAATACCATGTTCAGTACATCCCGTCGTTCACATTTGCCCCAGTCAGAACTCAGTTAGCTCATCTAGTGTTAAAATAACTTCACAATTACCCCCAAAAATGATCGATTCACCCTCACTCCTCTTTTCACAGTGGGGTAATTGTAAACGCAAAACTGCGCACTTATTTTGATAGTAAATTAAGGATAAAAGACGTAATTGTCTTCCATATATAATGATAGAAACCAGAAAAACGGCTGGTACGAAAATATAAGCTCGATAAAGAAGATATATAAAAAAGATAAGAAATTACTTTGGAAAGTACAAAATTTGTCTCCAATTACCCCACTTGACCCTAAGTAGCAAACGATTTTTATTGCTCGGGCAAACGTTCCCCATTCCTTAATTACGCAAGCGATGCTTACATTAACATTTACTATTTTATGTATTGTATTGTAAAGTTTTACCATTAATATAATTACGCATTAACGTCTTACTTAATATTCACATGGATAGATGCACCGAAACCTTTAAAGCAGCAATAAAATTATGTGAATTATGTCAACACTAAAACGTAAACAATAAACAGCATCTTGGTTACCGAACAAATGTAAGTAGATGTATCGATTTATGCTGCGATAAATCTTTCAATGTTAATGGTAAAAGATAACAATGTTCTAATATTCCTTAAAAATCATTTGACTCACTTTAAAAGTATTCATAGACTATATTTATGCATTTAGGCCATCTGTACCCTTTATCTTGGAGTTAGATATTCTTCCTCTACGGCACGCCACGGCGTGGATATCCATATCTTTGTAGAGGACAACAATTAAGAAATTTAGCTTTGTTGCCGCCTGGAAAATGGTCATCTAAACCGATAAATTTTGCGCTTAAAGAAAAATTTCGAGTGATTTAGCATGTAATATGACAAAACATGAACAAAATTAAAATATACAGTCTTTCTTGCTTAAAATAAGTCATTTCCCGTGATCGTAAGTTAATATTTAGGTATATTTGTATCCACATCAGTGAAGGGCTGCATGGCATTTTGGGATTTCTCCACACCATTTCCCATGCATTCTTATGGGATCCACAGATGATATGTCCACACGTAAAGACTCTGGACATAAGGGCAGTGGACATAAAGGCTGTGGACATAAAAGAGTGGACATAAAGGCAGTGGACATAAAGACTGTGGACATATCATCTGGGAACCTCTTATGGAAATAGTATTTTGTTGACCCCATGGGGTATAAGAGACTCCACGGTCTGCAAACCTAGACCAATCTCTTCCTTTGGTCCATGGGATGGCCCATGAAACTTTTTAATTCGATAGCTTCAACGGTCTAAAAACGTATAAAGAACATACACACACACACACTAAAATATTTATAAGATGTGGTGTATCTCAAAAAAAATTTGAAGTGGAGGTTTGGGGAGGGCATCGATTTGGTTTTTCGACGATAACTCTCGAGTAAATTAACTTAGGAAGTTCAAATTTGACATTTGTCACTTGCAATACAAGATCAATCTCCTATGTATTTATGAAAGTTTGTTTGTTTGTGCATCTATACATTTCCACACTGTTAAAGTTAGAATAATCAAACTTTCAACAAATACTTTCTCCACAAATAGGAAGATCGTAGACTACTTATTAATCCCAAATGTTTTATATTAATTGTACAAAAAGCAAAATAACTTTGTATGCTAATGTATTGCCATCTGGAGATGAGTCAGAAAGAACGGGACAGTTCTTTTCAAACTGTTCTGATGCCTAAACTATTCAATAAAATAACTGTTCTCATAAACTTCCTCCCTCATCTTATACACAGTGAGAAAGGAGGGAAACGACTACTGCCTTATCCGTAATTGGACGGCGGGGACTGATTTAACTACGCGTATTTTCCCAAGTCCTACTATCGATTTGAATCAAATTTGGTGCGATTGTGGAGGGCTCCCAGAAATAATTCATACGTGCTTTTTGTTTCTCTCTGCCCGTTTTATTCAAAACGGCGGCCGAGTGAATTCTTAAATACCATGTATCATCTAGAATTCCGATCGGATTTGAACCATATTTCCCCCGGCAGCGCCGGAAATTTCTGCTAGGTTAACGTATATTTAAAAACAGGTTTTTTACCCATTGCTATTTTACCATTTTTCTGAATTTACATTTTATCATCTTTGCATATTTATCTTAATGATACACTTTTTCACACGAGATCTACTTGTCTTGACTACATTACAGAAATGAATTGTAATGTTCTGTTTACAATGAGTATGATATAGTATGTGATTGCGTTTGTTTGTCCTTCCATCTTCATTCTGCTTCTGTTGTCCTTGTTGCCACTGCATCCTCCATGTTGATCCTGTCTGTCTTCCGGTCTTGTTCTTGTAGTTACTGCCGACCGCTCGTGAAGGATTCATTATTTATATAAAACCCCGCGGTTTTTGGAGCATTAAAGATATGTCATTTGAATTATATAGGTGTTATTTTAGGAAATATACCACGTGCTTTGTCACGGGTGTAGAGCAGGGGTCCCAAAACCACGGCCGCGTGATTTCATCCGGACCGCCTTACCCCCATCAATTTCTTTAAGTTTTATGTAATTACCTTTAGGAGTTTTCATTAGACATGATTTTTTATATCTAAACGATATTTTCCGAGTGCCTAGATGTAAAATACTTTTAATATAGACGTATGACATATTACAGAATCTAAAAAATCACAAAACATGCTCTTAGAAATTTTCAAACGGCCCGATCCGTCATTTGAATGGTGGTATGTGGCCCACAGAGTCGCAAATGAAGTCTCATGTGGCCCTTTAAGTGAAAAGTTTGGTGACCCCTGGTGTAGAGTAAAAATGGAAGGGAGTGGGAAGGAGGTAAAGTCCCAGAAGGAACTGCCAAGAGAACTTTCGAGAAAGAGAACGAGAAATAAACAAAAGAAGAACAGATTTGGAAAGATTAGCGATGTGTGTGTGTGTGAGTCAAATATCTAAATTGCTCATTCTGCGTGAAAATTTGGTTCTAGCTTTAAGGGAAAAATGTAAGGGCAAGATAGCACCTTCAGGAGTAACAGAGAACTTGGAAAAAGGGGCCGAGATTAATGTAGAAAAGGAAGATATGAAACAAGGGAAGAGAATCAGAATCAGAAATGGTTCTGCGTAGAGCGGCTAGATTTGTAAAGGGAGAATATCGGTATGATGCGAGTGTATCAGAGATCTTGAGGGACCTGAAATGGCAGACGTTGAAGAGTAGAAGAATTGAGTACAAAAGGAAACTACATTGCCTCCTCTCCCCTCCCCTTCCCTTCTTCAACTTTACATGTGCCTCTCCAATTGCAGCGTGGCCGTCTCGCCGCATCGTAATGTATAAATGGGCGAATGGATAAATATAACATTTCGGGACACCTGTGTGTTCTCTCTCTTCTCATTATACCGTGATCCTTTCGCATTCAATTCGTGATGACACTCGTTTGTAGGAGCTCTCTCCCTCGCCATTCCATTTAATCAAGGTTCGTTTATAATCTATAACTCTTTTGCAGGTGAGCGATGTTCATCTGTTTACTATCGCCATTTTCTCGAAAAGCAACTATCCGTATCATCTTCTACATGTTACGCTACTGTATTAAAAAGATTAGCCGATTAAAGTATGCTGAAAATTTCTACACAGTTTAATAATTAAATATGATATCTATTATCTGCGTTAATTCTGATGAGATCCTTATCTGAATTCTCATTTTTTAAATTTTACTTTCTCGACCTGGCTTTATCTCGCGCGATGCCTCTTCGTAGCGTTCACATTTTTTACGTTCACTTCAGTTTGTATTTGAAATTTGTTTCACCGCACCTCTTTTAGTATACATCTCTGGCTTTATAATATAAAATTACCTCCTACATATATTTCTACAAAAATATGCGCGCGTATTTTATTTTCTTCTTATTCACACATTTTAGGAGCAAACAAATATATTTCCTGTTATTCAAAAGATTAAATCTTCTCTTCTTTGGAAGACTTTTTTACCTCTGGAAAAAAATATCATATTATATATTCTCGAGATGGATAATGGTTCTTTTTATTCAAATGTTATATTTCAACGCATTTTAGCAGTTGATAATTTTTGTGGTTTTTTCAGACAATTTGAAAAACATCAGAGTAACTCCAAAAACACCGCTTATTGAGCCAGACAAATTGCCGTCGGAGTAGTGGACCTTTTGATAGAGGTAATTCATTCATTCATGTCAAGCGAACGTCCATGGATTCAATGCGCTTCGTATTGTTGAACCGGCAGGAATTGTTTTTAGAAGTTTTAAGCCCTATCTATGCGTCATTGTGCGTGAAATGAGTCATTAACGTAAACAAATATTGCGAGAAGCTCGTGAAACAATTTCTATAACATCCGTTATTCAGTTACCGGAAGGAGAGCCGCTGGGGTGTTGGAGGGAGACACTTGTAGAAGTTATTGGAGCTTTCGGGATGATCCCTTCGTCAGCACAAGAGAGACACAACTGTGCCTCTCTTGTGCTGACATATAACTATCAATATTATTTAGATTAGTTACGAAGAGAAGATAACGATGTGATACCTATGTGAGGGGTAATTCGGGTGTTTAAAAGGATCAGTAGAGTGTGACGATATTAAAGATGCTCATTAGTGTCAAGAATCATCAGCGGAACAGAGTTGATGGTGAGAATCTGAAAAATAAATATAGAGCAGCTCTATATAGAGCTGAAATGTAAGTTTTCATAACTCGTGAGCACTTTTAAATGTAATAAAATTTTGTTTGTAAATGCCCTAAAAAGGCGAAACAACATTGTAACTATTGACATTAATTAAAAAATTGAAATTTTTATCAATTTACGGTAATTTTGCGATGCACTCTTACCCTGGCATATAATTGTCAAAAACATAAGCAGGAGTGGATGGCGGAAAAAACTCGACGTATCTATCTAACTCTGTTTGTGTTAAGTCTTCCGTCTCTTTTTCACATTCACCGGGCGCCAGGGAGAATAAAATTTTTGCGAAGTCAGTCAGAAATCTTCATTTTAAAAGTCATCTTAGAGAGGGAATTAATGCTACACCGTAATTGATCGCGAACATTTATGTATTATTTGTTTCTTTTTATTTTAATAAGTCGCTTCTTTTTTATATAACAAACAATGAAACCGTTTATTTAGATTATCTACGAAGACAGGATAACCATGTAAATCTTAATATGATTTTAAAAAAAGGTACGTCCATATTCTCATCTAATTTAAAAGTTATGCGTCAGCCTATTTGCGTTAGTAAGCATTAAGATGTATAATAGGTACTGTCCTGTTATACCCCCACAAATAAACTGTCCCATAAAAACATTATCGCTAAGGAAACTTTAAATAAATAAGAAACATAGTAACGTGGAGATGAACTTCCAAGCATTGATACTTAAATATCAGACCTGATTTTTAATGGGTAGTCGTCTCCAGGCGCTACCGCGCCCTTCGCCTAGCCCGGAACCAAAGTATCTCTCCCCGTTGTCCGGTGATTGGGTTTGTATATATCGAGACCGGCCAATCAGGTCTGATATTAACTCGATCTACAAATAAAACGTAGTTCCCATAATTGTTAATCGTGACCCTAGCAACGTGATAATGTTTGTATGGGACAGTTTATTTGTGGGGGTATAACAGGACAGTACCGTATAATATAAAGGTCTTACTTATAAAAAGGTAAGATTCCAGCATACAAACGATGAATTGCCTTGATTAAGTCGTATTACGTAAAAATGTATAGGAAAAGAAATACTGTAATTTACCAGTTCTACAACTTTTATTTGAAAAATATTTTGATATGATCAATACTTTAAGATGTATGTAGAAAATTTAATTTTGTCACCAGGCAAGTGGTACCCCTGATTGGCGTAGGTGATTCATTTTTTCGATTTTCTTATTATATTTGATTGTGTCATTAATATCAAATTTCATGAAAATCCGTTCGATAGAAGCAGAGAACCAACATGCGGACGGACGGGCGGACAGACCGACGATAATAGGCACTCACGCTGGAAGCGAAACGCGCCTAAAAATGAATATAAGTTTATTCTAGCCAACTTTAACAATATTTTGATTTTCTCAACAACGGCTAGATCGATTTTGATAAAATTTCTTGCCGTTACTTGAGTATACGTCTTCAATAATACTACATATTTCTCGATGAATGAATATAAAGCTTGTTTATTCTTGGGCAACTTCAACAAAAATTGGATTTTCTAAAAACCAGCGTATATGATTTTCATTTTCTAATAAAATGCGATAAAACTGGAAAATGTAGAAGTACACCAAAACATCTAGACAATGCAAATGGCTTGCGTAAACAAAAACGCCATGCTTACTCGGCAGCCCCAGAAGTATACGGAGTAAATACGTAATATATACATCTTATATTTTAAGAAATTTTGAAGTAGAAGATGTGGTATTACAGAAATACAATACATACAAAAATTAATAAAAAAAAAGAAAAAGAAATACAAAATGATTTGTATTTGTGTAATTGCCGGTATCTAAGGGTGGCCGGTTCTAAATAGCCGGATAGCACAGCTTTTACTGTGTGTCTACGTGTTATATTGGATGTATGTACACACAAACACACCCTTCAAAATCTCCTGTAATATATTATTTTGAAGGGTGTGTTTTTTCATGGAACTCCTCCTAAACGATAAAATCTAGAACGATAAAATCTAGTGGGCGTTAAAGATCTCACCAAATGCTATTCTATTTTGTACACTGAAAAATAAAATTCTATAAAAAAGCACACATTCTGTACAACTATTTTATATAGTTGGTTTGTCGTTAACTATATTATCATATCATACTATACTAGCGACAAAATATCCATGTTGCGGTAAAACCGAAAGGCCCATGAGGGTGGTTGGAGTCTCCCGTAGAAGCAGCGAAGCGTTTAAGTCTAATTTTATGAAATATATAAAATCATAAATTTTTGAACAGTTATTACCACTGACAAGGGAAGGCACCCAAGTGTAAGTGGCGGATCACGACCAAACTTCACAGAATGAAAGAAAACGAAAAATAATTAGACACGTATTTTCGGAAAGGCGTCCAACGATCCCGCGTTTTCGAGATATTTGCTATACGAGACTCCAAATAAGAGAGACGCCAACTAGCGGTGGATTTTGGAAGTAGAGCTCCGAGGATAGTGAGTTGATGGTGATAACGGAAACATGTTGACAGTTCGTACGCATCTTTCGGTTTCGCTTGTAATTTTTGGAAGCTAGCTTCTCTATTCATTTTTATATTATCTTTAGTATCTTAATTAATAGTTTTGGGGATTTTTAAATTCTTTTTTGAGTAGTTAAAGTTAGTTTTTTCGTTTCGGTTTATCACGTTAGAGATAGGTTGTAGCGTATTAATTTCTTGCTTAAGGTAGTATGTTGGCTTAGGTTAGATTCTTTGTGGAAGCTAGCATCTCTATTTAGTTAATCTTTAATTTCGTAATTGATGGGTTTAGGAATTTAGATTTCGTTTTTGAGTAGTTAAAGTTGTTTTCCTTTCTGTTTAGCACTATAGAGGTAGGGTAGGTTTAGTAATTTTGTCATTGCTAGTAGTATTCGTTATTTCTTTAATCACTGCATTTTTTGTCATTCGTTAGCGTTCATTTGTTATTGTTTGAATATTGCATTTGTTGTTGTTCGTTGAAATTAATTTCTAAAAATATCCGTTATAGGAAGTCACTATATGAAATCGTCGTTGAAATAGGGTGAAAAAGAACTTGCCAAAACATTCCACATATTTTTCATTCAGATAAAAAATAAATAATCATTAAAAAAGCTGATGAAAGGTTTTTCCTTGTTAAATTTCATGTTTTTAAGCACTTTATGCTTGACTGTTTTTTTCTATAAATTAAGATGTTAAGAAAATCCTTCATTCACTGTAACAAATACTTATGATTACTGCAATTACCTTATAAGTATATAGACAGGATAATTAACGATGAGGAAAAGAATCAAATGTCCATTAATAATAACAAAGAATTTTATACATACTGAATCTTATATTTAAAGAGAGGAATTTTTGGCAGAGAAAACTTCAAGAACGAGAAAGTCCAATAGTTTAGTATAATTGTATACATAAATCTGTCTAATATGACATATTACTGCATGAATTTTAAATCCCCTCAGATTTACATAAAATTAAAAGAATGATATTGAACAATTTTATTCTAAAATGTTTTGCTATTATTCATTACTTCAAAAGGATTTTATAAATCTCTGTTATAATCGCAATGCACCAAAAATATATTACTATGAGAAAAGGGAAAAGGGATATCAGGAAGAATCTATGAACAGAAAATAAAGATGTAATTCAATTTCAATGAGTTCATTCCTTTCAGGTACTCATAACATTTCAGAAAATGATTTAATCTAGCCATTTCAAACCCAATAATGCGCAACTTATTTAATTTTACTAATTATAATAGCAGATATTTTTGCCATTCATTAACTTTATATTTTTATTGAAACAATGTTTGAAATGGTCTGAACTAACAGTTGAGGAACAAATACAACTCACTTTATAATTAGCAGAAATACCTAGCATTGCTCGAATTTAAGGTTAAGAGCAAATAATAATTGCAGGCTTTAAAAATGTTTTTCTTCAAACGTACCCAAAATTGATAATAAAAATAAATAATAACCAATATACAAAGATTTAATGTGCCTTCATTACACCAATGGGAGAAATAATGACAAAAACAAAACTATTACACAACTTGCCATTCCTCCCAAATACCGCAGTATCTCCTCAAACCCTAGATAGACTTTGTTGCCCATCTTTTTGGACTAAATGCGAATGTTTCCTCTCCAACGATCACTTTCTATCCACTACTACAATACCATAAAATACAACAACAACTGCAGTATCCTGGTTACGTCGTCCTTCTTGATAAATGACGTCAGAGACAACAGCGCCGCCATCGGTTATTTCAGTCTCCTATTGAAAATTGAAAAACAAGTGGCTTGTCCTCTAATACCATGACGAGCGACACCCTGACAGCAGGTGGTGGTAGCCTATTGTTAAAGTGTCGGGCTGCAGAAATTGTGTCGTGGGTTCGATCCTCGACGTTGACAAATTTTTTTTCTTCTCCAATCAATGTTTTATGACTTTAGTTTTATGTAAGTTGTCCAAATTACATCATTAATAATTTTCTTTCTTTTTTCAGGCCAGTATTTTAATTTTAAATCCATTCCACTGCACTTTTTACGACATACTCGGATTATATAGATACTTTGATAAATATATATAACATTTTCTACGCACACTCTCCTCCATATTTCCACTGTAGAGTTGCATAGTTTACGTGCCGAATAAGGAGCACTTTATGCCACGTTCCGATGGTTTCTCGAGTCCTTTCGGTGCGTCCTGGCAGTGGGCCCTACTGGGTGAGGTTGCTTTTCGCTCGCTCTTACTTACCAAATTTCCGTTAACAACAGCTTCCCTGGTGAAACTTTATACTATCTGTTTAAACCCTAAATAAGCATGTCTTTTTATACCTAATAGCATTCAGATTATAGCTATCCTTAATATTTTTATTGACATCACCACATATAAGCACTTTGTGACCATCAAGACATGGCATCATTGCAGATAATTCATCCGAAAAATTCAAGATACTTAGATGTGGGGGTCTATATATATATAGAAAATCCAGTTCCTTGTTTTGATATAAATTTACCAATCAGGATTCACCTGAGGTTGTGCACACATCTAAACAACTGAAAATCCCAGTTTTCAGCACTTAAGTCAAAATTCCACCTTCTTTCTTATTATGCCTTAATTTATGAAACATGTCATACCGTCAATACAATATATAAAGGAGCTTCATGTTCAGTTATTGTTTACGTCAGTAAATACCAAAATAGCAATATTTAAAAGTTTTGATAATTGATGACTCGAGGTAATATTTAATTCATTAAAAATTTTCCTTAAACTTCTATGTTAAGAGGTACAAGATAATATTTTTCTTATCTGCTTTAACTACATAAGGTGAGTCACCATTGCGGTGGCTTGCAGGGTGAACTATAGATATAGATAATGCAGTTCAGTTTTTCATCAGTAATACAATCAGGCAGGAACATGGTATAAATGAATTTAGATTACTTTCGATGAACACAAAATATAATTAATGATACAAGAGCTTAGGCAATCTTGTCCAGATCTTTTGTTATTTTTAATTGTATAGGATCATCCCTTTTGGCAAATATAATCCCATTCTTTGTCCAAATATATTTTGTACCCCAAATCTCTGCCTTTGCTTTTAGCACTCCAAAGCAGTCTTAAAATATGGTGTTAGGGCCTCATTAATGAAAATGTTACTCTAGTTACCATTGCCTAATATATTGTTTGTCAAGAATTTTCTTTTCATAGTCCACTCAATTTTTTTATCTTTACTTATGAACCTAACGATAAGTTTATTTTTTGGCCAGAATATTTGTTCTTGACAATAAAGACATCTTAATTTATTTACATTAGAGTTAACAATTTCAGATAAATTCTGACTACTCTGTAGTGTTAACTTCACATTGTACTCGACCTATTTCAATCTCTGTAGTGTTAACTTCACATTGTACTCGACCTATTTCAATTGTATTCTTTAATTGTACTTGCTTCAGTAGATTTATTTTATGTTCAAGATTTTCAATTATCTGGTTCTTTTCTCTCAGCTCTTTTTTCAACAAATTTACAGTATCTATCAACTCAGTAATTAATGAGTTTTGACTATCAAGTTTTGTAATGGCAGTCATATTTATCTGACATGAAAGAGATACTTAACATAATTTCATCTAAAGATTGCTCCACAGACTTCTTAGATGGAGTTGATTCACTTGTTAACAGGCTTACAAATGATTTGTTGGCAGCAGGAGTAGCTGAATCTATTGCAGGACTCTGTGATCCATGTAACAGGTCACTAGCAGCCTTTGACTTTGTTCTACAAGGCACAAATCTTTCCATGCCTCCTCTTTAGTATGAGACATTTTTATATGCCCCGTCCTTTACACCTGCGCAATGGTAATGTAAGTTGTCTTGGCATCCAGTATACGAAGTTCCCATGGAAGATCTTTGGAACAGCATTGACACAACATATGAGCACAAAAAAAAACATTATTAATAATATTATCAATGTTTTCACCTGCTCTTAGAGGTTAATTTAATAAATTAACATTCTTGTGAATCTGCAGCGATTTTGAGCTCTTAAGTCGAACCAATAATACAAACTTTTTATTGTGATAGGCTACTTTTTCTCTTTTCTTCGTTTTTATTATATATGAAAATTTATTTTTATAATAAAGGTGAAAGGTGGGGAAACAGAATAACAACAGAAAGACTGAATAACCAATAAATCCGACATTTTTAATTCAGACTAAAAAACAACGTTTTTTCTGAAGAAATATTTCATACAAAACTTGTACAAAATTACACACTCTACATCTTTGATAATGACAAATGTTTAGGTCCTTGTGCAGTATATATCAGCAGTGATTGTTGTTGTTAATATTAGCTTGTTTACATTGTTAAATTATTTACCTTATTAAATCTAATAGACAAATTCATATATATACATTATTTTTTCAATTTTCTGCTGTAGACTCATAATATACACAAGGTCCAAAAATGTTCCCGAGCTAGTGCAATTGCATAGCACGTTGAATGCATACAATAATCCAGGGTTTGAGACCAATCTATCATAAAAAAAATTATGTTATTCAAATAAATGCTAACAATTCCAAAATAAATGCTAACAATTCCAATCTGCATTTATAACTTATGGTCCACAAGATAACTTATGATTCTGCTCTTGGTTCTAAGACAGTCACCTGATATAGAAATCCATACACAAAATAGGTTTAATTCTGAAAAAATACATTAATTTTTTATTTAAAGCTGCAAAGCCAGTGGGCATAAGACAGTCACCTGATATAGAAATCCATACACAAAATAGGTTTAATTCTGAAAAAATACATTAATTTTTTATTTAAAGCTGCAAAGCCAGTGGGCATAGAACATATTACAGAATACATAACTATATGAGCATAACAGAACATAACAGTTCAACTTTTCCAGCAGTAGTTGTATTAACATAAATTTGTTTGCGACAACCATACTTCTACAATGGGTGAATTTGGCTTTATTAGTCAATTAAATCTAAGATATTTTAACTGAACTTTTGATGTTAAATTTTATTTTTAATATAATTTAAACATTTAATGTTTTTGTTTCATTGTAAATTATGTTTACATTAACACGACAAATGTTCACGAAACTCAAATGTGAATGTTGTCATTTGAACCAATAGATGAGCGTTGTGCAGTGAGAGGACGAACTGTATTATATTACAGCTCCATTATTAACCTGACAAATGATAGACTGGATACATATTTTTTTCCAATTTTTGCTGGTGAACATAATGTACATGGTCCAATACTTTCATAAATTGAGTTATAAAGTAGACATTTGAAAAAATGGAACAATGACAAGGATAAACCTTCAATTCTGGTTGACCAGTGTCAGCCAAAACCTACTCAGGCCTTAAATATAAAGTTTTGTGCTTATCTGATTAATAGTATATGAGTTAGAGTGCCCAGAATATTCCTATAACACACATGTATAATGGAGAAAATATTAAAAACGTATTCAGGGGACCTCAAAACGTGTGTTTCCTATAAAATCCTGAATTACTTTCACGACACCGTATTTCTCCTACTCTACCAATGGAGATGGCAAAAATACGATCTTAACTATTTGTACAACCTATGAAGTAAAAGCATATTTCCACAGGCCGCCCAGGAGGCAATGCTTAGGCCTTCGTTGCTCTTTATTTTAGCATGGCGAGCTCGCCAAGGCATACACCCCAGCCCTACTACCATGGCATGTCGGAGCTATTGGCGTTCAACCACAGTGGAATAGGAAAGTGTGGCGCCACATAAGTGCACGACGTAAACCAAAAGCGGTAAACGTCGACACGTGGCTGGCTGAGACGAGTGCCCCTCGAAAGAGACACTCAGTATAAAGTGGCCCTACCTAAAGTAACGACCTACAACCATGCTAAGGCTCAGCTAAAATAGCTCAAATCTCTTAATTACACTCAATGAAAACCTATCAATATCCTCAACTGGTCACATCTGAAACCTAGCACTAATAACCTAGCATCTAACTGCTGCGAACTCTGATGGAATAACACTTTCACACATACAGAAACACACACAAACAACTACATTACATTCGTGCTAGCACATTCAATCACTCCATCAAGCACCCAAAGACATTCGCAACCCCTATTACCCACGCGCCTAAAGCCTATTCCCTACTCTCCTGAGATCCCTACGCATTCCTAACTAACATCTGTTCTTCCTCCGGTCCCACGGTGTTGGCCAACCTGTAAAATCATTTAAATAATTGTTTCAAGATACCTTCGATACAGAACTGTGATGGACTATCACTTTCACACATACAGAAACACACACAAACACACACAAACAACTACACTACATTCGCGCTAGCGCATTCAATCACTCCATCAAGCACACAAATACATTCGCAACCCCTATTACCCACGCGCCTAAAGCCTATTCCCTAATCTCCTGAGATCCCTACGCATTCCTAACTAACATCTGTTCTTCCTCCGGTCCCACGGTGTTGGCGAACCTGTAAAATAATTTAAATAATTGTTTCAAGATACCTTCGATGCAATCCATAAGCTTAGCACATCTGATATTATTACGGAATGGCAATTTTCTTTCACCATGCGTGGTATTATAGGAGAAAGTATTTTATTCGCGAAAAAAATCAATATTTCCATGGAAACACGTTCTGAGGTCCTCTGAGGATGTTTTCACTATTATATCTGTGTGATAGGAATATTTTGGGCGCTACAGCTCAAAAACTAATTATCAGACCGGAGCAAAACTTTATGTTTAAGGTATCTATCTATAGTAGAAGATCTGAAAAGATTTGGGCTTAAACTAGTCAAGCGAATGTGTCATTTTTCCGTTTTTTCTAAATTATCTCCTTTAATATTCAACTCACGTAAATATATGTCATCATCAATGTTGCAGACCTTTAATTTCTCCACAAGTTATATTTGAATTTTTTAAAAACAGTTAACGTTGCTATGATAAGATGTTACTTGTTTATTAACAGGTGAATGACAGAAAATTCATATTTTGGCCGCAAGATGTATGTGTCCAACACAGATGTTCTCCATGAAATTGTTAGGATCCGCCTTTGATTACAATACAACACTATTATTATACAAGTACCAATTTTGTTAGATGATATTAAATATAAACGGATATTAAATATAAACGGAACAAAGGAGCGAATAAATAGCGCTATCCGCGCTATCATTGTGATAGATTTTTCTGAAGCAGTATTATTGGTTCGAAATACAAACAAAACAATCTTTCATATAGCCTCAATACTGTGCCTTTAAAATTACTGAGAACAAATATTATTAATTATATTAAGTAACTGTTTATGTCCTATTTTCCTCGAAAATTTGAAAGACATTCATATAGATTTAGTATGTATGTAATTAATAGCTATAATATGGCTTACCTGAAAAGTTGAGTGATCTTAAGATTGGCCAAAAATGCTTTCCGATGTATCTGGTGCTACATGTACCCTCATTACCTCTTCGAGTTGTCTTCTCCTGTATTGACAGAAAGAGAAAAGAAAATATTAATACGGAGAAATACACAAACGCCCTGCAAAGTACAACACTTACTAGTGAATGGTATCCTTGTGTCAGCTTGTTCCAACGCCGTCAAAACCTGTTTTACGCTTAAGTGGAATGAAAACATTTCGAAATACAAATTCATTTATAAATACGAGCGAAAATGTGTGCAAACCTTATAAACTAACGGTTGTTTGTAATTGTGTGCGGGTGTACACCAGGCCTGGTGTTCGGAGTGTTGTGATGCGCACCACTACGAAGTGTAAGACAACGATAAGATAAACGCACAAATATAATACCTTTGTAAACAATATTAACGAAGTGTATACGTAATTAGGTTTAAGCATGTCCAAATAAATGAAACTATGTCTAAAATACCTTAGCATAAAAACTTACTTAGAAAAATACAAGGTAAAAAATTTCACCTGAAAATAAAAAAAAGCAATGAAACGCAAACCTAGAGTAACCGAAGCCACGTGAATAAACGAACCTATCACCGACACCTGAAACAAATAGAAATAAAACATTATTAGAAAGAGAAATTCGGGAAGTAATAGATTTGAAATAATTTTAAAATTTTCGTAAACTTAGAAATTTTCATGTTAAACATTTAATGTAAACAGCACACCAAGAATGGACGACATTTACTTTAAAGTTTCGTATGTCATTAACTATTGGTGGTATAACGTTCAAGTAAAAAAAAAGCATCCTATAGTTAAAAATAATGAAGAATTACACATCACTTGTTTGGAGTTCCCCCTTATGGGTTATGTTCATTGCTTTTCGAGTGTAAAAAAGGTGTAGGATGTCTAATCTATGTTATCTAGATATCCAGATAAGCATCTGTTTACCGTATGTCTCAGAGGTCTAACCTTCACCAAGCCTTCGACCTTTCCAGCCTGTCTCCTATGGCGCAATTCTTCTGCGATTTGCACATCCGAATATCATAATTCCCCGTCAAATGCGACCTCCGTAAGCGGTCTCAGAACTGAACGGAGTTTAAAGTAATATTTCTGACGCGAACGGTTTTGTTCGCTCCGATGACAAGCAAAGCACTTCGCCAAAATTCTCAAATACCTACTTCAAGAAAAACGAACATTGGTTTCTTAAAGGGAAGGAAGGAATTCCAGATTGTTGGAATGTTATAGTCTTTCCAACTAGAGCGGTAGTAGGCTACATGCGAGTGAAATGCTTCTAATAATATAAAACATTCGTAATATATTTTCTGCGTATTTCTTTCCTATAATACACAAGCATGAAATTCTTCATTATTTTCGCTATGAAATCCTTTATATTCGAACATTTTATCACCAATAGATCATTAGATACGAAGTTTTTCCATAAATAGACAAAAATATAGTTTAAATACCCGAAAATATCGCCCACGATTTAAAATTCATGGCGAATATAAGTTTCCGAAGAACGAGCAGCTTTCGTTAGCCTTCAAACTACGACATAAGAACTGAAACAAAATCACACCATCCAGTAAAGGCATCAACTGCGAAGGGTTTGCGAAAGAAATTTTAAGCTGAAAAGGCCGACGCAAAAATCATACCTTATTCCTTACGATAAAACAGTAACTATGATAAAGACGGAGCATGTATGATCATGGGTTAATAAATGAAATACAGTTAGAAGCATGCCCGTCTCGCGTAGCTAAAACTGGTTTTTCCGCCAGTATGCATGCATGATTATAGTTTTAAGTTTCGTGAACAAACTGAATATGGATTGCAGACAAACAAGATTTCACCCAACTCCTAGGCTAGTTACCATTTAAATGCTTCCGCATACGTCTTGGATAATACACTCATTCCCCCAATTTTAACACTTAAAATCTTAGTTTGGATGGTAAAAACGCGTAAATGAAAGTAGCGAAGATGAACGCTGTGAACATATTAAAGCGAAACTTAAGACGGATATGAAATTGCGTACATAATACGATCAAATTGGCTCACAAAAACATCAAATAGTTACGAAATACCTGAATAAGTGATCGTACCTTCAATACGAGGATAAAGCGAGCCGATGAAATACATTCTAGCACATTCAGAAACGAAATACAGACGAATTTACACCATCAAAATCAAAAAGTAATGAAATTACTACTTACCTAAAAACTACGACCATGTCTTCTTGAAGAACTATTTCGAACTAATCTGGTTGAACTGCAGAGAGAACGGAAAGGCCTTGACAGGAGATTCTGAGCGACACCTATTTTCGCCTGGCAGGAACTATCGATATTAAAATCATTGGATGAAGCCTTCACTTGGTGGAATTCCATAATAAATAAATACAGTTAAAAACTTTGTAAACCAATTCCACTTTATATAAAGTGGAATTGGTTTACAAATTTTTTAACTTTATTTATTTTTTATCGATATTAACCTAACTGAACAGGAAGTATACTTTGCGCAATTTTGAATTAAGGTTCGATGGGTACGCTTGATAGCCCGTTGGTTTTCAAACACAGTGTTTCTGGGTTCGAGACCAGTATTTCAAAGGCATTTTTAAAAATGAATAATTGTAAATAATTCACCCTTCATATAGAAAGTATGTTCAACAATACATAATAACTACTAAGTATATTTTTATTATTCTAATTAACATTTAATGCACGATTCCGAAATTTTTTCCAAAGAACGTATTTTCCAAAGAAGTATACTTGTCAGAGTTCTTTGCATAACTTAAAACGTTTCAGAAAAATGTCCGAAAAACTTATCGCACGCACCTTCGAAGCTACACTGCATCCGCGGTCAAAAGTTTTAAACTCACTGGCATGTATACGTTGTTGCATTATGAATGAAAGAAAAAGCAGGTAAATAGAGGTTTAGTTAAATTTAGCAAAATCCTTGAACATGCGGAGCTGGGGCGCAGAAGGCTGCCGTCTTTGTAGAACATAGAGGATTGAATTTTAATTTTGGTGAAAGGGACAAGTGAGAATAAAAGATAACTTTGGTCGCGATATTAAGAAATTTTTGTTACAATTTAGAAAAAATACCGCCTTATAATCGAGCTAATATGGGAAACGAATATAATATTATTAGTCTTTACCAAAAACATAAATAGAAATAGAAATTGAAAAAAAGAAAATTAAAAAAAAAAATATCGGTGTCGAACATTAGAAATACGACTTCGTAACCGAGTACAATAAACCCAGGAGTGAAATTTCGGGCCCCGGTGTTTTCTCCGCCCTCGAACCCCCTTTAAGGTTTGTGATTCATCTTCAGAGGAAACTTTTGCCTGAGAGCGGGCCCCCCTTAATGCCGGGCCCCGGTTATTTGTACCGGCTGCCCCACCCTCTCCCGGACGCGTATTGCCATATCCTAGTGGAGAGCAATGGGGTTATCTAAGGAGGGGGCGATCGCCCCCAACCTCCCCCCGTGGATCCGCCCCTGAATCGAGCATGAATCTCCTATTCTGTGGCCATGTATCATCTTTTAAACACAATTACAAAACCTTGTCCTAGTATATTGTTATTGTTAGTCTTTCTTATTTCATTTTATGTGTACAACAACCAGTGTTTTACTACCTTTTTTACCAGAGCAACCCCCTTAAGATTCCTCATTTCCATAAGTAATGAATTGAATAACTTAAGAATGATAACATAAAATTGTTTACTACCCTTTTCCGGAGTGCATGTATGCACAAGATATATATTTCTTACTAAGGGACATTGACGTTTGCAGTCCAAGTTTTGTATCTATCATTGAAATAATTGTCCAGTATATGTATGTACTTGTGAAGCTTCGTAGCTTATACATATCATCAATACAGGTGTTCCAACAATTTTTAACTGTTGAGCTATAAATTATTTTTACCAGTCTGTCCTGATTCATGCTTAACATGCTAATGTATGTACTTACAGAGTTTCCCCAGAGGGTTATACCATATCTTAATACACTTTCGACTAACCTAAAATAAACCATTTATAGCACAGAAAGAGGTACAAAATCCTTTATGTACTTGAATTGGTAAATTATCTTTCTAAGTTTACCATTCATTTTTTTTATATGAGAAGCAAAATTAAATATATCATTTATTTCTATACCAAGGTATTTGTAATTTTGTACCTGATCTAAGACACCACAACTGCAAGATGTAACGATTTTATGTATGCTTGCATGATTATGAGCCTTAACAGTGATATTATTTTTATAACTGATTTTTGATACAATGTGCATGACCTTTGATTTCTTAAAATTTATCACTAACTTATTACTGTGGGTCCATTTTATGATATTAGTTAAATCAGATTGCAGCATCATGTTGGCAGTATTAAAATCTTTATGTGATGAAACTAAAATATCATCATCAGCATATAAATCAATTCACAATTATTAACTACTAATCTCATATCATTAATGGACACCAGGAAAAGAACTTGTCCCAATATTGATCCTTGTAAAACACCCAATCTGAGAGGAACACAATCACTTGCAATATCCTTGTTTATCTTAATTCTAATACAAGGATTTTGTAGGTAATTAATAAACCACTAAAACATTTCCTCTAATACCAATAGAATTTAATTTGTTTAGCAGCAACTTAGGCTCAACTGTATCGAAGGCTTTTTTAAAATCAATGTAAGATACTAATATATTTATTACTTTTATCGAGGTTGTAATAAATGAGCTGTGAAAAGTGTTCTAATGCTTGCTTTGTGCCTTTGTTCTTTTGAAAACCATACTGGTTTTTATATATTGTTGTTCTTACTGAGGTAGCTGGTTAGGATATTTGCGACATGTCTCTCTAGGATTTCATCAATTGATGGAAGAATGGAATTTGGGTGATAATTACCTGGGTCCCTATATGAGCCCTCCTTATATATAGGCTTTGCCATTGCAATTTTAAGACCATCAGGTACAACAGAGTTTTTAATACTATTATTAATTAAAGCAGTCATCACAGGTAATAACATGCGGTTTATGTTTTAAATCAGACATTCTAACTTCATCCCACCCTGGTGCCTTATTTTTACTATCATTTATAAGTTTTTTAACTTCAAACTCTGATACTAATGGTAGAAAAATACTACCTTTTGTTGTACTTTTTTTAGTTTGTAAGCAGCGCTCATCACATTTGGGAATTAATTTAACTATTTCATTGCTTAATTGATTAACAAACCATTGGATGATTTCTTCTTTAGCAGTATTTCCTGTAAAATGTCTATTTCATCTTACAAGTGTAAGTGGCGGATCACGACCAAACTTCACAGAATGAAAGAAAACGAAAAATAATTAGACACGTATTTTCAGAAAGGCGTCTAACGAGCCCGCGTTTTCGAGATATTTGCAATTGAAAATTGAAAAACAAGTGCCTTGTCCTCTAATACCATGACGAGCGACACCCTTCCCGTTCTTGTTCTCGTTCCCGGCCAATTGTAACTAATGAGGCAATGGCGACCGACTAATGGCGGTATAACCATTACATATGAATAAATTACGCTTCCCTAATCCATCCCTAGGAGAGCGAGCGAAAAGCGACCCCACCCGGTAGGGCCCACCGCCAGGACGCACCGAAAGGACTCGAGAAACCGTCGGAACGTGGCATAAAGTGCTCCTTATTCGGCACGTAAACTATGCAACTCTACAGTGGAAATATGGAGGAGAGTGTGCGTAGAAAATGTTATATATATTTATCAAGTATCTATATAATCCGAGTATGTCGTAAAAAGTGCATTGGAATGGATTTAAAATTAAAATACTGGCCTGAAAAAAGAAAGAAAATTATTAATGATGTAATTTGGACAACTTACATAAAACTAAAGTCATAAAACATTGATTGGCGAAGAAAAAAAACTTGTCGACGTCGAGGATCGAACCCTCGACAGAACTTTCGCATCCCGACACTTTGTTGCTAGGCTACCGGCACCTGTTGTCAGGGTGTCGCTCGTCATGGTATTAGAGGACAAGCCACTTGTTTTTCAATTTTCAATTGCAAATATCTCGAAAACGCGGGCTCGTTAGACGCCTTTCCGAAAATACGTTTCTAATTATTTTTCGTTTTCTTTCATCCTGTGAAGTTTGGTCGTGATCCGCCACTTACACTTGGGTGCCTTCCCTTGTGAGACCGTATTCGGTAATCTCATCTATAACGACAATCTCACTAGTATTAGGGTTACCATACCTCCGTCAATCGCTTTGCTACTGGGAGCGCAAAATTATTCTTTGCCCCGGGCGCCAGAAACCCTCACTTCACTGGGTGGGCGGTGAACTTATTTCAAAAGACAACATACGGTAAAAGTGGGCGGTGACTCAAAAAAGGTTGAAGACCACTGATCTAGAATAACCAAATTTGGTACGATTCTTCCTTACATCCTAACTTAGTGAATGGTCAAAGTTTTGTCAACCGGGATTAATCAGTGCTGCCAGTATAGGAGATTAACATTTTTCCATAAGATAACACATATGAATCAAGGTATTCTTCCTTCAAGCATTAAAATACGTAAATATGGACCGATTTTTTTCGTTTTTGCTTTATTCGACGAATAAAATTCTATACTATCTTATTCCTGCGAAGTTTACATGTTACACGGTCGAAGTTTTCAGAAATACTCTATTTGTTTCAAAATTCTGTGCATTTTTCGTACCCCTCTCGGGCGTTGCTAAGGCGGCCGTCATTGTTACCTCCGATTCAATTAGCTTCAATAGCCGGCCATACACGGGCGAACTTTTTGAAGGACATGGTCCGGCGGATCAGTTCCTTCGGTCCGCGGCGGATTCGGTCCGTCGTACTAAGTCCTTCGTTGCGCCCACTAACGTAAAAATAGAAATCCTTCGAGTATAGCGGAGCTAATTAGTCAGCGGACTAGGTCCGTTCGTGTGTGGGGAAGGAATCTGCCGTTTTTGAAGGATTTGGTCCCTCAGGTCCGCTGGTCTTTCAGGCAGTCTTGAAGGACCTGCGGATTTTTAGCTGCGGACCTCAGTAGCTTAGCTGCCTCCTTCCAGCTAGTGTCGAAAAATAATATTAATATTTTATTTAATAAAATGTCTCGAAAAACAATTGCCATAGCCGCGGCAGGGGTTTTCGCTGTATATCATCGTTTCATATCGAAAAGGAGGAACCGTACGAAGTGGACGAAAAAGAGAAATTTTTGGGCATATGCCTTTACTTAAAGAATTAAGAGTTAATGAGCCGAGTGATTTGAAAAATTATTTAAGAATGTCGGGATCAGATTTCGATCACCTTTTTGTTCTTGTACTCCTCCGAACCGAGTTTCCACAAGCATTGTTTTCCTCTGTAAAGTTCTATAAACTCACTTGTTATAGACTTGTTCCACTCCATGATTATATTTTTCGCACCCAAGTGAATAACATACACAACTAAAAACAAATATAACAAAACAACAATAAACGATTAAATTCTTAGATGCTAGCGATGAAAGACGCGTAGGGAAACGATGTGTAAACGCGCGAAGAGAAGAGATGATAAGTAGACAGATAGCAGAGGTTGATTCACAGGTCCGCTGTAGACATGTGGAGGGCTCCTGTTAAGTTAGTGGAGGACCAGATCCGTAGGACCCACTCCGCCTGATTTCACACGGAGGACTTGAGCACAGAGGACCTGAGTTGGAGTCCTCCACTAACGGGCGGACTTTTTGAAGAACCTAGTCCGCCGCGAACCAAGTCCTTCAAAAAGCCCGCCCGTGTATGGCCGGCTAATGAAGCTTACAAATAGACGAAAGTTTAGCGTTATTCGCTTCGCCATTTTGATTAAGCAACGAAACGATCGATGTTTATGGATAGCAACGTAAATAGATACTGATTATTATTCAGGAAGCGTTTATAACGATTTATGAAAGTAATTGAACCTTCTTTCGTCTATTGAATACTGGAAACTTACATTTTTTGTTAGTAAAATCATTATATTCTACATTATAATGTATATTAACGTAAATAGGTTCACGTATCTGGTGTACATTTACCAGTCAGTGTTCAATCGTGGACAACTGTACGTTCTTTTTTCACGGGTTTCTTGCTTACAAGACATAAAAGTAAATATTTCATAGGCATAATTACACAAGAAATGAAGCTGGATTTGGCAAAAGTGATATGTATGATAGGAAATACAATTATCGTTATATTTGAATTCAATAGGCTCGGAAACGGATTGTTACAGAAAATATGATTAATTGTTAAGGAAAGCTAATTGTATTTTAAAAAGTATCTACTATATATTTTAAAGAGTTTGTATGTTGTGCTGTAGTAGCTTCACTAAATCCGTTGAAATTCGACGGGAAATTCTGCTAGTATATTATAGTAGACTAGTAGACTAGCTGAAATGCCCGGCTTCGCGGGGGGAAGAGTTTTCTTTTAAATAGCAAACGATTTTTATTGCTTTATACTTTAAAAGTATTCATAGACTATATTTAGGCTTGAATCCATTTGTAGCCTATATCTTGGCGTTAGCTATTCTTCCTCTGTGGCGGCGTGCACGGCGTGGATTTTCCTTGCATTAATCTTTGCGTGTATATCTCCCTTTGAAGCGGAAAACAATTAAGAAATTTAGCTTTTTTTCCGCCTGGAAAATGGTCATCTAAACCGATAAATTTTGCGCTTAAAGGAAAATTTCGAGCGATTTAGCATGTAATACGACAAAACATGAACAGAATTTAAAAATTCAGTCTTTCTTGCGTAAAATAATCCATTTCCCGTAATCGTAAGTTGATATTTAGGTATATTCACATCCACATTAGTGAAGGGCTGCATGGCATTTTGGGGTTTCTCCATACCATTTCCCATGAATTCTTATGGAAATAGTATTTTGTTGACCCCATGGGGTATAAGAGACCCCAAACCTAGACCAAGTTCTTCCTTTGGTCCATAGGATTGCCCATGAAACTTTTGAATTCGATAGCTTCAACGGTGTAAGAACTTATAAAGAACATACATACATACACACACACACATACACTCTAAAATATTTATATGATAATATGCGGTAAAGTTTAAAGTGGAATGATGAAAATATTTTCAGTTATCATCGCATTAATCAAGTTAATTTAATTTACTTAACATTGATTTAGTCAATTAACGAAACGATTTCCGTAATGATAATATAACAAAGAAATGACATTTACGAGTGTAATTATGATACTATGACAATGAGGAGATTAAGTGAGAGAATTTTTTGAAGCAATATTTTTTATTTTTCAGATCGGCGTATCGGGCCTCGCCTTTCACTTCGGCAATCATCACGTGTAAATAAAAGAGAGATCGAAAAATTACACATTAGGGACCGTATTGCTGTCGAAAATCGGATACAGCCATATTTACTGTCCTGCACTGGTTAAGTACAATTCAAAAAACTTTTTTGAGTGTCTTCTTTCGAGCACATATTGTGAACCTTACATTTTATATTATAGAGAAATGTTTTAATCGGCATTTTCCATATAATAGGATAACCAAAGTATCAAGTGACATCGAAATGATATAAATGTGGTGAAATGGTGCTTTTCATTGCTTATATTTATTCTTCTAAATTTGAAATAATATTCAAAATTCACTTTTTTTGTACATGTTAAGGCAGTACCTATTTTTAGCCGTAAGATGGCACCCGCTCCGTGCTGTGCAGCCATCTGCCGGATGCCCGAAAAACTATACGTGATTCGGGACAGACAGTTGCGGAGTGAAGCATGGTGGTGGAATATGCATTGTGAATACTTGTGATAATTATATATGTAGAACTGAAGGTTATTAAAGGACAATCATTACTGGTACATTCTGAAATACAGTCCACAGATTGTAACTGTGCAACCGGATAGCGGCAGCCAGCATGTTTCGTGCCAAATGGCGTGCGGCAACAATACGTAAAAGTTTTTTATAGTAAAGTTTAATTTTAAGTCTAATATTAAGCTTGCTTTTATTTAATGTCATGTGTAGGAAATATTGAAAATGGAAAAATATCAATTTTATGTCAATATTTTAAAATTCGTTAATTAATGCTGTTTACTGTCTGTCTAGAAAGGCGTCTATTTATAAACTCAAACCTAGTTTAAGAAAATTCCATTTAATATTATTACTTATTAACCGAGCATATGTTTAGTATCGTTTGGCAAATGATACGAATAGTACATCAGATCGAAATTCTATCGGACACCTCTGATATAGATGATTATTTTTCCTTAAACAAGATTTTAAACTAAATAATTTTAGAGAATGGTCTATAAATGCTTTAGCATTCTTAAATTAATAAATATAAATACACATACACAAAAATGTAGGTAAATGTATGGCAGTAGGTTGAAAGCGGGAGTGAGAGTTCACGCTGTGATTCCGAGCGCAAGTCCTTGATTCAGTTTTTGAATTATGATGGCGTAGGTGCAGGTATGTCTCGTGGAAAACCGGTTAAGGAAAGACAGTGCGGAAGGCTGACAGTTGGAGAAATTCCGGCATAACTATTAAAAAATATATACTTCCTACCTGTCTAGCTTTATCTCCTCTATCTCTTGCTCCGTTTCAGACAAACCAACTTTTTCTTCTCCACCTCTTACTGAAAAGGCAGGCGTTTTTCCCTTCCGAACTTGTTCCCTGGAGAATAATATAAAATAGGATATCCTCCACCTTTTCTACATGTCTCTTTCAGCCCCCCCCTCCCCCTCTCTGACTCCTACTCTAACTTCCCTTTCCTTATCTAAAGGATTCCTCGTAGCGCAAAAGAAAAAGCCCACTCCTTATTTTTTACTGGATTTTAAATGGAAATTTTCTACGCAAAACACAGTCCTTTTTTATTTCATTATATATAGCCGATTCTTTAAGTCGCATTATCATTATGTTAAAATATAGCTAATCATTAAGACAATAAATGAAAAAAGAAATTCTGATTTGGAAGATTTTAATTACACCCACGACCATCGCATTATGCTGTTTCTATAAAAAAAATGTTTGCAACTTTGTCACTGAGCAGAGTCACGTGAAATTAATTTATCTAGTTTAGCGGAAATTTATAAAATACAGAAGAATAAAAAATTTTTAATCACGAATTTTATTACGTAGAAAGGAACATGTAGAAGAATTCTCTTCATCATCGTCTTCAGTTTCACTTTTTAAATGTTCATATAGGTTAAGTGCTTTATTTCTTATTAACTCCGTGCTAAGGGGAGCATTTTTCTGTGTTTTATCCTCTATCCACACACTTAAGAGTTTTTCCATTTTTTCTAACACAGGGTCACGTCTACTTACAAAAGAAACTTTAGCACTAGACGGAGTAGAAGCCATTACACTACTTCGTATTTTGTCTTCGACCCTTTTTATAGAACGTACGGTTGATTCATTTACTCCATATTCTCTACCAATGGAAGTGTAACTTGCTCCACTTTGTAACTTATCTAATATCATGATCTTTTCCCTCAAAGTCATGACTTTACGCTGGCTCTTAGCTAATGCGTCCCTTCCACTTATATTAACACTTTTAGATCCCATAATAATGTAAAAGAATGGGTTAATTAAAAATGTTTATAAAAGCACTCTACTATAATACAATGCCAACGTCACTAAGCATAGTCCTGCCTAATAAAATGAAACATCACATTAATACCACAGACATACCAAGGATATCAAGTCATGTTGCTTGCGGCACTATAGAACAGAAACTGATATAAATGTGTAAAACGGAAGCTTGCGAAGGTCCCCCCATATTCCCCTAAAAGTCCCTTTTAGTCCGATGGCCATATTTATTCTGCGTAAAAACAAGCAGACTTAATACTGTTTACACAGGTGGCGAGAAAAATAAATAGAACATAGAGTGGAGCAAACTGGGAGATTTCCCCGTTCAGTATTCTATGGATCCTTCAGGAAACGGGAAGATTTCCCCGTTCGGTGCGACAAAAAAATGAGTTATGGGTATTGCTTAGAAACCGCGAATAAGCAAAACCGTGAACGGCGAACCCGCGAACGGCGAGGGATACCTGTATTCTTTTCGGACCACTGCGTTCCATGAAATGTGATTCGAGATTAAAAGAGCGAATCTTAAGAAATGTGTTTTCTGCGAATTCGAAGAAAGCATGAAGACGCCAAGAGTCTTCCACGAAATGAAATTTGCTTAGGGATCACACAAAATCGAGCGACCAGTATCCAAGGAAACGCACTGGAAGTGTTTTGTGCCTCAAAAATATGGTAAAAAACGAAATAGAAAATGAAGAACACTTTCTCCATCTTCATATTGTCCTGCGATTCGATCATTTTTAAAGGGACCGACTTTCGAAAAAATGATAACTTTGAGATATTTTGTTTCCTCGCGGAATATAGTCGAGTGAGACTTTCTACGAATCAGATTTAGTGAAAAAGAGAAATAGAATTTATTAGGACAAGATTGAAATTGCAGTGTGTCTTATTTTCATAATGAAGTGGAGTGAAGATCCTTGACTCTGAATTGAAGAAATCCTTTTGATAATGTCATTTGTCATGACAGTAAGAGAAGAAGGTGGAATATTCATTTTAGATGTATTACACGAAATGTCGTATTTAAAGGCTTCCTGTATCGTTTATAATGCATATATGCATACATAAATTCTCTTTATATTTAATTAAATACTAGTTCGAAAAACTCGAAGTTGCGTGATAGCTGAAGCACTCAGATTGTTGATTAATTCATTTCACGTGTCTCTTATTGTTTTCAACTTATGATTTACATAAATTTCCTCCTCTTCGTCATCGTAAAATTCGGTTCAATTTACCACGAGCATAGAGCTAACCCAAAGGAATGCTGTGGAATAAAATACAATGTAAAACACTGTTCTATGGCCCCTTCATCGAATATAAAATCAGCCACAATTCCATAATTTCTAAAAAGTAAATTCTATAAGATAATATGCTTTTGTTAAAAAATAATTAAGCGTACTTTCTGTGCGTCTGGAAATAGTCTAAAGAATATAAAACAGAGAGGATATAGATATTTCTTCTTAAGGAATTCGGAGCTGACGTCAGCGCATGCTTCAAGCAAACTGAAAACCATCTTTTGGGCCTCGTTTTGTTTAGTAATCCTCAGAATGTTTTACAGGATAGAACTTTATGTAGCTCACAATTTTTTATATTTACGAGAAAACTTGTTGGAAATTGGTAGAGGAGAAAGGAAGGGAGAAGGAAGGAGAATTGAGGGAGGAAGGAGAATGGGAGAGAAAGGAGAATGAGGTGAAGGAAATACGTACAACTGAAATCATGTAAGAAGAAAGGAGAACGAGTTTGGATGCTTCGGTGTATGTACGTACATGAAAGAGAATGGATATATACGAAGTCGTGAATGTAGAATGGAGATGGGAAATAGCAGCACAGACAAAGGTAGGCGAAGAAATAGAAGTGAACGAGGCAGAATAGAATCGGATTTGAGGAGGATATATCGGAAGGAAGAGAGTAAAGCAGAGATAGGAGAGAGAGAGAGTTTGGAAAGGTAGATGAGACCACGTGTATGAATGTGATCGAGGAAGTTGGGCTTAAGGAAATGGCGCGCGTTAGAATGTGGAGAAGAATAATAGATGAAAATGGAGAGAGAGAGAGTGAATGGGAATAGGATATACGGCGGATATAGGAAAGTGGAATTTGTGAGATCTCGGAGGGAAAGCATGTGGTTAGTATAGGACGGGGGTTGAAATATAGGGATCGCTTGGGGTGGAGAAGACAGTTAGTTAAATGGCTGAAGGAAGCAAAGGGGAAGCGAGGGGGTTGGTGAGAGGGGGTTGGTGAGAGGGGGTTGGTGGCGAGGGGGTTGGTGAGAGGGGGTTGGTGGCGAGGGGGTTGGTGAGAGGGGGTTGGTGAGAGGGGGTTGGTGAGAGGGGGTTGGTGAGAGGGGGTTGGTGAGAGGGGGTTGGTGAGAGGGGGTTGGTGGCGAGGGGGTTGGTGAGAGGGGGTTGGTGGCGAGGGGGTTGGTGAGAGGGGGTTGGTGAGAGGGAGTTGGTGAGAGGGAGTTGGTGAGAGGGGGTTGGTGAGAGGGGGTTGGTGAGAGGGGGTTGGTGGCGAGGGGGTTGGTGAGAGGGGGTTGGTGAGAGGGGGTTGGTGGCGAGGGGGTTGGTGAGAGGGGGTTGGTGAGAGGGGGTTGGTGGCGAGGGGGTTGGTGAGAGGGTGAATATTAGAGGAACGTGTAGATTGAGTTATTTGAGCGATGGAATTCTAATGGAATGTGTGACAGGCGAAATATTTTTTAATTGGATCACTCGTCCGTTTTCCATTTCCAATTAAGCAAAACAGGAATCACAGGATGTGAGGTGGCCGTTTGCAAGCTTTTTAAAATTTCTCTAGCCATTTTAGCCACGAGGAAATGAGATTTTATGAATCCACAGTTACATCCATAGCTAAATATGATATGAAAAGATTTAGGATAAAATATAATTATTTATACATATAATTTGTGAACTCATGGATGTATAAATTTTTGTTGACTTATGAGTATTGAGAGAATTTTACTCTGAATAGGCAACAATTTAATTCATTTTATGCACAATACCTCTGAAAGATTTTCAGGAAATTGTTTTGGTTGAGTTGTTATCAATTCCTTCTTTCACTTATAAAATAAAAACAAATTTTTTCTCGCGTAAGAACCCCTTTATTTATCTGAATATATAGTTTTGGAGCGCATATTTGCTATTCCACTCTTCCATCGCGATCTTCAAGGCCTCTTCTGCTGATTTATTGGTCAAACGTAAAGCATAAAGTTTTGCAATTGAAGCTAAGAAGGGGTGTTACACATTAGGAATCCATTTATATCGAAGTTTGGATTCATGGCTCGAAAGAAATTATGGATTAAAGGGATCGGAGGGAATATAGGTCGATATTAAAGGAGAGAGAACGCTTTATCTGTGGCAAATTTTTATTCTCAATTTCCATAAATACATCCATCGAAGCGCTAATGCTTATCTATAATTCTTATATACCGATTAATTCTCTTCTATCATTTCCTTGCGATTTCTTCACTTGAAATTCTTCGTGAATGTCTGGATTAAACGCCATTAGTCCTCTTTCTTGTGAATTTCTTGGTTATAGGTCAGACGCTGTTCTCTCTCGACAAGCGTCAGAAACGTTTATTAAACAAAAGTAGAAAAAGAGAATGACTTAGCTCCTGAGTATGCATGGCAGATAATCATATTCTCTCCTAACTCTTCTCTCTCTTCTTTTTCTCTTCACTGCTTCTTGCCATCTTATCTTCATCCTCTTTCTCTCCACTTTCGCACACCTATCTGTCTTTCTAATGGCCATATTTTTATATCCTCAAACATTCTGTCAACTTTCTCGTCAAGCTCTCGTTACAATGTGAATTGTCTCTGCTCTTTCCCTGTATTTATAATGCACCCGGAACGGGAAAATTTTCATTGGTTACGTGGAATAGGTACATACATGCACATACGCATGATTCATTGAAAGGAAAATTGTTTTTAAAAATATATTTTGGCACGATTCCCATTTATATTGGAAAGGCAATATTTTGCAAAAAATGGTTTTTATTTTTTTTAATTTGGCCTATCTTCGGAAATTATCTTTGAAACTAACTTTCTGTCTCTTCGGTTCACATTTGAGAAGCAGAAATATGTAGCCATGATATCCGTTAATTCATACATATTATTTTGTCGTAATTGATCAATTTTTTGCTGTAGCATTTTAAAAAAATATGATATATAATAAATTTCTGTTCACTTCATGGCAATAATAACACATAGTACACTATATAGCTCCTGGAATTAAACAGAGCAACAGATAAATGTCCGATAAAATTTTTGTACCTTTTCAAATGAGACTATTCCGTGTTTAAGTCCAAATAAATACGGATGCTTCATACAGACACAGCTACACGTTTTTAAAATATTGGTTTGTATTAGTATATATTAGAACTATTTTTCCTACTTTACATTCAAGTACTCTTTTCATGCTCACCTTGTATTATATCTCCGACCACAAAATGACGAGAGCAGTGACTTCTCGACACGCAAACTGGGCCAGCTCCCTCGTTCCTCTCAGCCATGAATTCCAAAAATACGGCTCCCATTCTTCTGTGGTCTGATTTCCCTTGGCTATGGCAGGAGCAGAGCTGGAGGCAGAAGGTGGTTGAGTGTCTCCGGAGGTTTGACGCTTGGTGCCTCTTCCTAAGCCTCTGCCTACGCCGTTTTTTACCTATTCCAACGAATATCCAACATTTACGCCTCAATTTAAAATAAAATAAACTAAATCTATGTTTATTTAGCATATATTTGATGTTGTAAGCATTCGAAAATAATTGTTTTAACGAATGCGTACCACCTGATGTATCTTAAAGCAACGTTTTCTACGTGGCGGGCCGCATTGGTGTTCGAAAATTCCTCTGCGGGCCACAATGCAATTTGTCAATGCTTCGGTGGGCCACAGGGCCACCGAGGGGGTGGGGATACCGGGGCAAAATCCCCGGGGCCCGGTATTAGGATCTGTCATAAGGTTTTCCTATCGCAATACGCGCGTGCAACCAATACAAGCGGCCGGCGTTTTCTCCATTTCCCATTTCCATTTCTCAGATTTGGATTTTCCCAACCCAACCCACTGCTTTTTTATCACCCCTTAGCACCCTGAAACTCCTCCCCACTACTCTCATTTTTCTCCCCTTCGGGAAATTCCGTCTTTGGGCCCGGGGTGCGGACCCACAAGCACTCGGAGTGTCGTCGTACGGTCACTTCTAAAGAAAAATACTGTTTACTCCAAATTTTTTAGAGATGAGAAACTAAATTTTATTCGTTGAATCGTACAATTACGAAATCGCGACCATTCAATAACAAACTTATTGTTACGCTATTATAATATACAATCAAATTTATACGTAAATATTATGGAGGAAAAAGTTGCGATGTTGGTAAAAAAATCTGGAGGAATCTAGAAAGATGCCTAGAACGCAAACACAGAACGATTATGATGGGAAACTCTCCTTCGGAGGATGGATTATCGGTATGGCCCCTAGAAATGTAAATTTTATGAGAATTTATTAGTTAAAATACTATAGGGACATCTGGCGCATACTAAGATCAACTCTCACGTAATTCGTACTTTTGGACTCTGTTGCATCGCAAGACACGCAGTTACTTAAAAATGTCACGGGGGACCTCACAATGCATAGCGTAGGAAATTCCGATTCAAATGTGGTCGTCTGTTATGACAAATACCAATTTTTTTACGCGTTGATATTTTGGTAGTAAAATACATTTTAGGTGTTAATTTGGAAAACCAAATTTAAAAAACATGACATGTAATTTCGCAAAAAAATTAGTGATGAAAAACCTACACTTATCGACGGCAATTCAATTTCGTCGAATATTTTATTTTTACAAATTCGCTGTTTATCGAAATTAATCGAAATATACCAAGTCTAATTATGATGTGATACATATAATACCAACATATTTTAGATGTAATTCTGATTTAAAATTTTAATTGCATGGAATTTGACAAATTCTGTTATTATAAACTGCGAGCCAATACCGTAGAGAAGGGGGAGGGGGAGTCTACTGTCCTGGGCCTGCCGATGGGCCACGTTCCCTTTTTGAACTTGAAACAGAGAAAAGGGGCCCGGCAATGGTATTTGCCGCAGGTCTCTCGGCGGCCCTGGTGGACCACATTAGACTTTTAATCGGACATTAAATGGAGAGTCTGAGGTATCATAACAGTGAAAATGAAGTCTAAATTAGGTTTCAAGGGCCAACGCTTCAATATCAAGTATTTTGCTGTCGTAACTGGAATGTATATTATATAAATATGTGTTAAATCTCTTTTTAATCGTAGCTTCACTGGCCGCTTAAAATGTTCTCGAGGGCCACATGCGGGCCGCGGGTTGCTAGCCGCTGTCTTAAAGTGATGGTGACGCAATAATATGAAGTAATTTTATATTCAAAGGGCATTCTGTCGGTTAAAACGCGAATCCAATCATGAAAGCCGAAAAAAGAAAAAGTAATTCGTATAGCATGTTCATCTATTCCTTTGAATCTCCTGAGATACATATACATGTATGTATCTATACATTTTATAACTGTGGGATCGCAATTTCTATCGAGTGTTGTAACATTTCATTTATTTACCATGCACTCAAATATTAAATTCATTTCCCTCCAACCTGGTAATATCACGAACGTTTTTTCATTCAACCACGTTCCAATTAGTTCTCTTGCTATTTGTGATCCTATCATTCATTCCGACAGCTTCACTAGTATGCACACGCCTTTGAATTCGCCCGTTTGTGGACACAGGAATCTCACTGTTGCGCACCTGTGTCCTTATAGCGGTGTAAATAGTCCGTCCGCTATTATTCCCACGCTCCACATGAAATGTTCCTTGACGTCATGGCGTTATAGAAGGGCGTTTCGTAACACGCGATTCTTGCTTTTTCATTCGATCTAAAACTGCTAAACTTCTCTTATTTTTACTTCGGAGGAAATTGATATAGTTTTTTCTAAATTGCTTTATTAAAAAAGAATATATTCTGCTTTGGTGCGAAGGCTTTCGCGGCGCTATGTTGAAGGCTGTATGACTTCCGTTTTCACCGCGTTGATTTGAAGTCAGTATACACAGATCAAGATGAGTTTAGTTATGCTCTAATGTGCGCAGTACGTATATCGTCCACACCCAAACTTGGCAGGTTCTGATTGGTCGAGGCATTTTTCGGTGGACGGAAGACTTTTCCAGGTATTCTAAAGCGTTAATTCATCCTCTGATAAAATTGGCAGGGTTTTTTTTTGCTATCCCTATGTTGTACAAGCTATACATGTACGGTAATAAAAATTCTCTGAATAACTGCGAATTCTGCGGAAGCAGAAACTAGAACGCGATAATCGGGGAACTCAATTGCCACTTTGAGAAATCGACGACAAATAGATTCCAAAGATTCACGTTTCTTTTAAATTTGACGGAATGAAGTCGCCTATTATGTATATTTATACCCGTTAATCAGCGCATATTATTCCCTCGTTGAGCATGCATCCGCCAAATAATTTCCTGATATCCTTTATTACTGAGAAGATTTCACGTAACGATAATCGATGTATGGACGTGTGCGATATTTATGACGCACACTGGATGATAGATGGAAGATATATGGATACGTTTTGAGGGACAAAGGTGATTGGTGTCATTGAGGAAGTGCCAAGGGAATTTTTGCTATGGGATTTTGAAAATATCACATTTATTTGGAGCAAAGTCATTATTTAAATCAATTCGTAAATTAATATTTAAGTGACTTTTTTTATCAGGTTAAATTCAATATTGCGAAACTCGTTATACATTTGCGCACGTTTTCAAGAAACTATCTTTCTTATATACATCTACATAATACCCTGCAAGTCATCTTGTTGGCGGGTGGCAGGGGGAAGAGAATGAGGGGGAGAGAATGAGGGGAAGAGAATGAGGGGGAGAGAATGAGGGGGAGAGAATGAGGGGAAGGGAATGAGGGGGAGAGAATGAGGGGAAGAGAATGAGGGGGAGAGAATGAAGGGAAGAGAATGAGGGGAAGAGAATGAGGGGGAGAGGATGAGGGGGAGAGAATGAGGGGAAGAGAATGAGGGGGAGAGAATGAGGGGGAGAGAATGAGGGGGAGAGAATGAGGGGGAGAGAATGAGGGGAAGAGAATGAGGGGGAGAGAATGAGGGGGAGAGAATGAGGGGGAGAGAATGAGGGGGAGAGAATGAGGGGGAGAGAATGAGGGGGAGAGAATGAGGGGGAGAGAATGAGGGGGAGAGAATGAGGGGGAGAGAATGAGGGGGAGAGAATGAGGGGAAGAGAATGAGGGGGAGAGAATGAGGGGGAGAGAATGAGGGGAAGAGAATGAGGGGGAGAGAATGAGGGGGAGATAATGAGGGGAAGAGAATGAGGGGGAGAGAATGAGGGGGAGAGAATGAGGGGAGGAGAATGAGGGGGAGAGAATGAGGGGGAGAGAATGAGGGGGAGAGAATGAGGGGAAGAGAATGAGGGGGAGAGAATGAGGGGGAGAGAGAGATTTAGGAAAGGTAGTGAGAGTGAGAGCAAAGGCTGGGAGGTTTTTGGCGCAAAAGAGAGAGAAGTTTTACTCACAGTCGCGATAAAAGATATCAGCCGCAAGCAAAGCCGGGACAAGGGCTATGCGAGCGAGGCAAGCATAAGGACGCAACTGTATAGTTCAGTATTATAAAATCTATTTTATTTCTAAATTCTTAACAAAATTTTCAGCGGTAATATTGTGTTCATCAGAAAGGGGTGTAATTTTCGACCATTGCCTAGGACGCAGAAATATCTTGCCCCAACTATGGACGCAAACATATCCGTCTCCTATTTCATAACCGTGGATTGTGATTTAACTTGTACTGAAGTGGTAATAAATTGATTAAATTTTTGAGGATTTTTAAGTAACTTGATCCATTTCTAGCACTTTCTTCACTCATTTGCCACCGCATCGCCGAGGGGCGCCACCTTCGCCTCTAATCCTCTCCTCTCTAAAACACACGTGCTATGGAGCCGTATTAATTGATGATCTCGAAACAGTGGGCTGGGTGGTTCTTCCTTCTCTTATTAACTAAGTACCTACATCACGCGAAAGTGTATTTCCGTGCAAACAGATAAGTGGAGCGAATGTGTACGGGACTGCTGAGGAATACAATGGAAGTGCAAACCGCCCTCAGAAGAAAGTAGTGAAACAGAGGGAAAAAGAGAGGGGGGGAGAGAGAGAGAGAGAGAGAGAGAGAGAGAGAGAGAGAGAGAGAGAGAGAGAGAGAGAGAGAGAGAGAGAGAGAGAGAGAGAGAGAGAGAGAGAGAGAGAGAGAGAGAGAGAGAGGAGTTGAAGGATAATAGAGAGATTGAGCTATAGTGTATTTAGTATTAGTTATATAAATTATGTGTATTAAATATGTAAATGACGCTGATCAAAGGAGTGTGCTTTATCACCTTCCATGAGTTGAATTACGCTGAGACGAATGATTGATGTATATCGTGTGCGTACAGACCCCTCGACACCGATAAAGTGCCTTATGTAATCATTACCTGCCCTCTTTCTTTCCATGAAATTGCTCCAATTTCTATTTACTCTCTCCATCCTCTCTTTATCTTCTTTCGGCTTAAAAATGCGTGAATACTGCGCCGAAATCTCGACGCGGCCTGCCGGCGAATCATAAGATCCCCCCTCCTTCTCCCTCCCTCCCTCTCCTTCCCCATTCACAACCTCCTCCCCCCCCGTCACCCTCCCTCTTTCTTACTCCACTAACCCCCTTCGCCCCCTCATTTCATCTTTCATACCGACCTTCACACATTCGAAAGTGTTGCGGCGTTTCATGTTTTTGGAGCAGAAAGGTAATATTCGGAAATCATTTAAGCGATGAGAGAGATCAAAAGGCCCTTGGAGAGTGTGCAGGGAGAGGAAGGAGACAACGGAAAGCCACTTCGCCTCTTAGGCAACAATCCTGGAGATTATTTGGTCGAAACATTTTCTTGTTGCCTATGGCGACTTCCTAGTGACACATGGATTGTTTACACAATGGATATAAAATGAAACTTCTATTATTGCCTATTCTGTTTCTCTTAAGTCGTTTTGTGCGTAAAATCAATTTCTCAACAGCTACTGGTAATTACTTCTCACTTATTCTGGACGCATACATAAGCCTCTTTGATAGTTATATCTGAATTTAGCATGTGCCAATGTTGATGGCTAAAACGTTTCTGTCATTCTCAGAAGACAAAAAATTGCGTGATAAACAGAGTTCGGCGCGGATTTCCTTCTGTCGAATGTTTGCCTGGGTATAATATCAATGTTTGACAAGATGAAAAACTCGTAACACCTTTACAAGACGTGCAATAGTTGTCTCTAAATATTAATGCCATTTAGGCATTTTTCTATCTTCTTTCGCCGTTAATTCCTAGTTATAAATAGCGCTTCAACGAGTCTAGAAATCCTCCGGGAGTATATATGCTTTCAAGGCTGTAAAAATTCCTCGTCATCTGGCGGATGAATGCTCTTGACATTACCGAAATATCTGGCGGGAGTGTTGACGCTCTTTATGCTAGAAAATACTTCTTATGCATAAGTATTTTTATCTCTATAAAAGTAGTTTATGTTTAATTTCATTCAGCATGGATTTAAATTTTGTCTAATAAAATATACTCTTCTAAAGAGCTATTCATATATCCCAAGATTGTCCTCTAAAGCACCTGAGGGTTTAGGAAATGCCATTATGGTCTTATACCCGATGAAGGGAAAATTCCAACCTACACCTCCCCGTGGTAGAGGACGGACAACACTTTTTAGTGGCTAACGTAGGTGGAGACCGAGTGAATGCCGGAATAAGCATTCGATTCCATTATTTCAATGGAAAAGGGCTCTCTCTGTCCTTGGGGTGAGAAATCGCCCCTAAAGGCGGCTGAATTAGCAAGTGTGGTCAACGGAATAGAATCAGGCAGGCAAGTGGAAACCACCTGATTAACTTCCCATGAGCGTATCATGGAAAATTTGAAAGCCCAAATTATTTTTCCATTCAAACCGAGTAGCGATAGGCTCCAGTCTGGATGCGGGCCTGCTGGAATGAAATGGGAAACCGGGCATGCAGTAATGGAAGACCAGGCTCTGAATGGAAAATCGACATCTTGTCCGAAACAAAGCCTGTAACTTAGAAATAAAATAAACCTGGAATTTCAGAGGCTTGCTACAAGTTGGTCTGAGGAAACCCAAGACCATGTAATTTACATTGCTGATGCAGATAATACTGGTAGAAATGGCGTAGCATGTTTAGTTGAGAAACGGATCACGAGATTTGTTGACAGCTACATACCAATAAATAATCGAATATTAACCCTCACGCTACGAACTAAATCAATCATAGTACATGTGATGCAAGTATATTTACCAATGACGGACGCACCTGACGCAGATATTGATGATATTTATTCGGTACTTGAAGATAAAATTTCGACCTTCAATCGAAGCGATATACACATCATACTGGATGTTTTCCACGCCAGAGTTGGATGCACAGCGTCCTATAAACACTTATGTAATACAGTAGGAAGATATGCTCTAAGGATAAGAAATGAAAGAGGCGAACGACTCATACGATTCGCTTTAGATAATAACTTCGCAAACATGAACACTATATTCCAGCACCATCCACGCCGCTTACCTAGACAATAAAAAATCCAAATAGATTATATACTCATCAGGGGAAGATGGCGATCATCAATTACTAACCGAAAAACTAAACCTAACGCAGAATGTGTTTCCGATCATCGTCTGTTACGAGCAGTATTCAAGATTGCATTTCATTAAGTAACGAAGAATAGCGGAACGAAGAGAATGATGGTCCCTGAACCGGCTAACTACCAGGAGGCGCTACTAGATTGTGGACAGTCCTGGACAGAGATCAAAAGGCGGATAAAAGAAGCAGGAACACTAAACACGGGTCATCAAGGACAAACGGCGCAGTATTATAACAGGCGCTGATCGAATTGCAGAAGTGGGGAGAAAGAAAATATCGTTGCAATCTTTTTCACGATGATCTTCAACCACCACACAATATAACGATCCCTAGAGAGGAAATGGAGCCGATAATACTGAAAGCAGAAGTAAAGAATTCTATTAAAAAGCTGAACTATGGAAAATCGGCAGGCACTGACGAGATTCCCGCAGAAATTATAAAAGCTATGGGCGAGATAGCAATTGAAACAATGCTATGCCAGATGATCTGGATTACAGGAAGTGCCCAAATTCCTCATCAGCGGGCGGGAATGTGATGCTCTTTTTTGATAGAAAATTCCCTGTATGGATAGTTATTGTCTATGTTTACGCTAATTCAGCATAGATTTTAATTTTATCTAATAAAATATATACTTCATTCATCCTTCTAAAGAGCTGTTCATATATCCCAAGTTTTTAGCTCCATTATTACCAAAGATACCTTGAAATTTTTACAAAAGGCTTTTCCGTTTTCCATGCTTTTGTCATTTTTGGTATAAGGATGAAACGATGGCAACGAAAAAATACACTAAAAATGAAAATATTTTTATTTTTGGAAATTTCTGCTACCATGTAAGAAATCAGCTTTTATGTGATAGATAATTAAGTAGGACAAGTTAAAAAGACAACTATATAAATAAATATGGAAATTAATATAATTATTAATATAACAAATAAAAGTTATTTTTGCAACTAAATTTTAACACCTAAAGGTGTAAAGACTTCGTAAACCGGACTTAAGTGAACGGAAATGGCTCAGAGGCAGGAAGGAAAAAAGAAACGAAGGTTAGGTAACAGAATATGGAGACATACCTATAAAGTAGAGGAAGAATGGACGCAGTTGGGGTCTCGAGGTGAGGAGAGAGAGAGAAAGAGTATTGAATGGAAGTGAATATACGAGTAAGAGCACGGGATGACGAAAGGGATTTGGGAGGAGGGCAGAAGGGGGGAGTGGAGAGAAAGAGAGGGAGTGGAAGGAAGGAATCTCTCTCTTTATTCCTCCAAGTGGCTCTCTCTCCCCCTCATCCTCTTCCGGGTGAGGAAGGATGCGAAATTGAGTCCAGTGTATGGAAGGGAGGGAGAGGGAGAGAGAGAGAGAGGGGGGGGGAGAGAGAGGGAGAGAGGGGGGGGGAGAGAGAGAGAGAGAGGGGGGGGTAGAGAGAGAGAGAGGGGGGGGGAGAGAGAGAGGGAGAGAGAGAGAGAGAGAGCGTTTGGAAGAGTAGAGAGGAGTTTCAGAAGAGAACAGTTATATAGGAAGTGTAGGATTTGGCGCTGAGATAGAGACGGGAAAAGAGGACCTCTCTCTCACCCTAGATTCTCACTTGTTATCCCAAGTAATTGTGCCATCGAGGGCGTGAATTGTTGGGAAATTGTGTAAAAACAGAGAGTGAAATAGACACGAAGAGGAAGGTTTCTCGAGATGTTTTCGAAAAAGAAGAATTTAGAGGTTTTTTTTATTTCGAAAAATGATATGGAGAAAAAGGGAATGTTGGTGGACGGAGGTCATGTGGTGAATGGAACTCAATGGCTACTTGTGAGTGGAAACTGTTTCTCAAGGTGTGAGAATATTAATGGAAATGGACGAAAAAGGCTTTGCGAGGTTTCATCTGAGAGTGAACGACGGGCGGAGAAATTTTTTGTGGATGCGACGAACGTAAAGAATAGATTATACGGAAGTATATTTTATGACAACAGCTGTACATACAACCAAATGGTTTTGGAAACAATTTAAGTGAAATTATTCCGTGAAAAAGTCCGAGGAACTCACTTAATATGAGTTTTCAAATTAAAGAATTATTTCAACCCATCCTCTTTTAGTTCGTTTCATTCGTAGCTATCATGATTAACCCATTAGTGCCCATAATTCCCCGGATTGAATATTTTGACGATTTTCACAGCATTGGACCCTAATGCTATTCTATACCACATATATTTTACTCGATGGCATATTGTTATTTAAGTTAGATTTTTGAGCTGTCAATTTAAGTGGGCACTTGCATTGTCAAAAATAGGAAAATCTGCCAAAAAGTCAAAAATATTTCGCCGTCATTTATATTTTCTCCTAAATTTTTTACTGCTTCTGGTTCTGTATTCTTAGATGAACTAAACTCTGTAGCACACTATATCACATTTTCTTTTTTTTTGTGATTATGATATAAATAACATGAGGTGAAGTCGGGCGAGCAAAAATTCAATATACGTAATCTGCAAGGTTTGTGGTTGGAATAAATTGAATGTAACGAATTATGTTTTTCATAACATAACATTATGCATAGTTACCATTTCATGACATAAAAAGTAGCGTGGCAACATTAGTTGCCACTGGGCATTAATGGGTACAGCTAGAAGCTTCTTCAGAATTCTTGAATTTTTATTCAGTCGCAAAAATATAATGGAAATAAGTATTTTTTATGTCAGTAGGTATTTTTGCTATGCCATCCGTTTGCGTATTTTACATATGGACACTAATATGTGACTAATATTGCCTATAAATTGTATCCTATGAGCAGATGAAGTTTGGGTTTGGCGAGTCTGCCGTGTCACGGTTTCGAGTCACGCCGAGGGCAAAATTTTATGCTTTCCTCTTTCTTGTTGCTATAACTCTCACTGTGTATGAATACGTTAAAATTAAGAGGCAAATTAAAATTAAAATTTTAGCATTACGGTCTACTGCTGTGGTGGCGAACCTTATATTGCCCGCGTGCCAATAATACTGTAATTGTCGAATCTTTTCCGCCTCGCGTGCCACAAAAAGTCCTTGATTTTTTTTGCATGCCAGCTAAATTAAATTCGTGATCAAGACATAAGATTGTAAACGTAAAAGTAACGTTTACAATAGCTGACTAAATAACACAAATGTTTTTGTGGCGCTAAATCAGTACGATAAATGCTTTGATTGGTTTTCGCCTTTCGTTGACGTGCCAACCAAAATCGTCTTGCCTGCCACTTATGGCACGCGTGCCATAGGTTCGCCATCACCGGTCTACTGCGACTGAGTTTTCTTGGTAGCTAACATTGCAACGTAGTAATTGAAGGATAACATTCGAAAAAAGTATTATAATTTCAGTAATAACCTCCCTAACTTGCAGCACAGATGTATAATCAGTTCATCTTCTTCGTAGAATAATGGAAACGACATGAGAAAATTAGTAAAAAGGTATTGCAATTATTATAATCTTATTTAGAATGCCTAAAGTCGATTCTTAGCATTATATGACAAATGCTGTTATAATACACATATTAAAAAATTTATAAATTATTTGTTGTTGCTATTCTGATTCTTCAAAGTGGTAGCAGACTACTAAAGTATTCAATGAAAAATAATGAAAAAAGGCTTATGGATAGCATGTTACATCGAAGTTACGCTTGCCATTAACATTTAAATTAATGGACGGTGCTAGCATTATCGTTTTTACCAACTTTTATATAATTGATATGTTAATTCCTTCAGAACAAATTAGCAACAAGGATTTAATTTTGTTTTTATGCATTACAAAGCTATAGTTCGCCACTCATTAAATTAAAAAGGGGGCTTTAATTTTCCTTGACGAATTTGTTCCAAATTTCTCAGATAAAAACCAATCGCTTAAAGGCATCATTATTCCGAATAATTTTCTCCTGTTATCTGAAAGAAGAGACAAATGGCTATTCTTATCCTGCCACGCACCATAGACCCAGTTGAAGGGAAGGGATTAATCGCTCGTAAAGGTTCTATTGATCAATAGATGGAGACACTGTGTTAAGCATTCCATGAGTTATCACTTTTTAGGCCACCTCTCTCTTTTGCACACAAACTCAATCTTCTCTCTCTCTCTTCCTCGTCTCCTGTCTTCTCTTGTTCCAAATAAAATATATCTGAGAAAGAAGAGAAATCTAAGGCAATTTGAGCGGGACTTCCCCTTTAATCCCAGTACATAATGAGATACAAATTGCAATATCATTATCCTCAGCCTACCATCTTTGTCGGAATATTTCAAATGCAGTTATGAGTGTTACCTTCTAATGTTGAAGCATAAATTTACTAGAAATATTAAAATATGTATTGACCAAATTAAATAATAAAAAATTAAATTACGAGAAGTATTAAATTGTAAAATGAAAAGAAATCATGGCATATTAATGTTTAACTAAAACATAAATATTTATATTTTTACTGATTAATGAGTGAAAAATTATTACTCTTTAATTTTGTATGCCGCGTCGTGATTCAGGCAAAAGTACTTCACAAAATGTCTAATCAAAAGTAATTAACACACTGATCGGTTTATTATTGCATTATTATGGCCATGTTTATGAGATTTTCCATAATTTTCCAAAGGTTCATATCATTTTCCTCTATGGATTATATTCCGTTTAATTTAAACTGCAAAAAACACAAAATATAATCAAGTTTGATATCACGATAGTTATAAAAATAGATATCCTTATAAAATTCTCTACCAACCCCATAAATTTCAGTGTTTTTAATCGCGTGACAATAATAATATTCGTCTGATGACGTAAATTTGGCAAGGATACGCACTACATATGTTATACCTACAAAATTATATTTTTAATGCCCATTTATCTTGTATGTAAATAAAGAATAACGCTGTTTGAATTAGTTCATATGACGTTTTTCTGAAGTTATATCTAATTTATTGCGTATTGTTTAGGCAATAGACAGCATAAGGAATAAAGAAGCTTAAAATATTAGAGACTTTTCCGAAGGAAAGGCTCATAAAAGAATCAACTTTTTGTAGGGTTTAACTAGCCAACCGATATAAAATACTTTGTGCGACCCGTAGACAGTCAATTCCCGGTGGTAGAAGAAGCGGTTCTTTTGTTCGCAATTAACTTCAACTGTTTTTTTCTAACCCGTTCACTCCTTTTCTCTCTTCGCTGTTTTTTCCATTGATTAGCTTTGCTTGTATCGATTAATGTCACATTTCAACCGTAGAGGTTGAATTGGTATTTTGACCTTTGACACGGTGATATTTGCCTAAATTAATCAAATTAAAAAAAATTATAACCTATACAATTTTTCCCTTAACTTTTTAATCCACGGTTATTTTGACGATGAAAAATATCGTCGGAAATTGCTATCGGCTTTCCTATGGTTTTAAATATTTGCGACGTGGTTTCGGAACATCTTGCTGATCACATTATCAAGGATTAGTTACGAAGAGTAACGCGCCGCGCTTTGAGTGCTCTTCTTTAAATATTAAAACTCCTTTAAATGTGCCCTTTTTCGCGTGAAATTACTGATTCTACATTCTGAAGGATATACATAAACTGACTCGAAGGACGATATGTGTAAACATTTAAAAACGTAATATTGTATGAAAAGTTAATACATAGGACTTGTTTTGGTAGCAACAAGTATTACTCGATATTTCAGTGTTAAAATATGAATTGCCTTCCATTTCGACAGAAATAAATAATATTTATAACAGAAATTATAGAAGAAATAATTTGTATGAATCAGTGACAAAGGCTTTATAATATTTAACCCTCTTTAAAGTATTTATTATTTAATATCGTAAATATAGTTTTATATAGTATTTACTTATTTATTAGCTTTCTTTCTCTGCCATATTTAATTTTCCAAAAATATATCACACAAGTAATACGTGGAAAGTACAATATTCGAAAGAGTATGCTAATTAAATTCATTGAATTAATCGTTCCCTCGGGTCGATACGTGGCAAATGACCCCATGGAGCTTTAAATGCATTTATGTAGAGCAAAGCCAGATATGGGGATTGTGTTTTATGAGTGTTTTATATTGTTATTCCCTGGAGTGGCTTAAAATTCGAACAGAGATGAATAGTAGACAAGAGACAATTTCATTGACGCACCAGAACTAATCACTTTCGTTCGAACAGGGCTTGATAGCAAATTGATAGGATTATTTCCAAATAAATCGCTAAAATATTGATAATATATTTTTTTCATCATGTGAGAAGCTAATGAGTTGCTAATTTATCATAAGTTTGGTATATTACTTGAAATTTGTTCTCTTGAAATACGAATATACGAATATTTAACTAAAAATATATCTGTAAGGTAAGACAAAGATATATTATAGAATCGCTGTTTTGTTTCTTCATTAAGTGTTGCAACCATTAATTTATACATTAAAACAAAAATTTTAAGTTATTACTTAATTGTCACAAATGTTTCTAATCCATAATATCTCGGGTATGCATTTTTTTAAAGGAAAAATTTTAGATTTTATTTTATTTTAGACGCCCAGTAATGTATCTGAGATATTTATAGCAAGGGTTCCGAAACAAGGACCCCTTTCTTAATTTACATTAAAACTACTTGCGCCTTTTCTGCAATGATCTTGTTTTCATGAGGTTCTTATTAAAATATCTCGTATTTTTACAAATTCATAACATTCTTTTAATTAAAAAAATAATAATCATACCTACTTTCTCATTGAAATATTATTTTAGAAGCGTATTTCATGTAAAACCTGCGAGTATGCCTTGATCCACAGAAGCTAATTATCATGCAAAATTATTCAGTCTTCGCGTCCAAAATTTGGAGCTCCCATCTTTGAAAACACAAACGTCCCTTACAATTTTAAATGAAAGTATATGTACTTATTTCAGTATAAGGTAATACATTTAATACGTTCATCTAGTGAGATATAAAGGTCCATTTCGTTTGAGGGAATTGGAAATATTTCCCTTCTTAGCTTACTTGACAATAAAAGACACAAATCTATTAATGAAAAAATTCGGATATATTTTTTTCGGTTACCTTTTCGTCTTAGCAGTTCAATTCCACATTAATATCAGAGTTATAACTTCTTGTATTATGTAACATAGTGATGTCATATTATCCTTAGTATGGTATAAGCATATTACAATAAAAGTTATAATTATCAATTCTCTACACTTTAGAATTATGTATGTGTGAGTTTTTACAACTTTGTTGCAAAATCTCAATTATGAGTATTATTGCAATTTGGCGTCTCAGAAATTCCCTAAAAGTTTGCCTTAAATGTTGGCGAAATTCTTTGTAAAAAGGCTATTAAATAAAGCGTGTGAAAAAAGGGGGCATGGGTTTAGGGAAGAATTCCAAGTCGCTCAAGCAATATACTACACTGGAAGAAGAGGAAATTGCATCTGGCTTAAATGCTGGGAACCAGATTACTACACACTATCTGCAAAAAGCAAGGGCGAACGACAAAAAATAAAGACTTTAATTTTCACGGGATAAGAGGAGAGAGAAAACCAGCTGTTTTCAGAGAACGCTTGCTTTGTTATCCGAAGAACGCAGCAATGTAGGGCAACAGCCCTGGCATTGTTCTTATTCCATTCTCCATCACGCTCTCTCTCTCTCTTTCTCTGTTCACCTCCTTTTCGAAGAAAACCACTCAGACGGAATGTTTACATGCCGTGTAAAAAGACTGCTGCTGGAATAAAAAAACAAGTGAAATTGGTTCGCGTCATGTTACGAACTCGTGGCGCCAATCGACGAAAGTTGTGTGTTTTAGAAGGAACTAACAGTTTCAATGAAACTTACACTTAATGGCAGATTTTTGTCCTATTACGCGTTATTGAGTTTAAAGTTTGAGACGTTTATATTCACACTAGTGTATAGCCCGTCAAAAATGATGGGAGTCAAGATTCGATCGTTCAAGCTATTTATGGATATCAAATTGGCATCAGAAACATAAATTGTATTGAAAGTCATTTCCCTCTCCTTCATTCCCACTCTCTTCCCCTCTCTCCTTTCCCTCTCCCTTCTTCCACCTCCCTCTCCTTCCCTCTCTCGCCCTCCCTCCCTCCCTCCCTTTCTCTCGTATTAAAGCAATCAAAGCACGTTTATACCCATAAGGATTGAAATAAAAATATGATAACGTGGTCAAACAATGTAATTTGTAGGCAAGGCAACCTTCCCTTAAAATGGCTATATTTCCTCAAACTGTGTGAATTAAACTTTAAATTGAGCGATTTCGAAATGTAGGCGGAAAAATACGAACAGAATAAGAACCTTTATAACGTTTTCTTCAAAATGGTTCACATCCGAAGTTTGTAGGTCAATTCTTTCTAATTTTAATCTAAAAAAATGAAAGCCTGCGCGTCGAAAAGTTCATTTTTATTTGAAATTACGCGTTATCTTATTGGAAATGGAAATTATCCCATGGAGTCAAACCTGGATCTTTGATCTCGCGTTGGGCAAATTAAAACGTTTTGTTATTATATAGTAATGCTATCCTGAAAATTTCATTAAATTCGGTTCAGTCGTTTGCGAGATATTAAGCTTCAAAAAGCATTACTGACAAAATGACACTGTCTTTTATATAGTTTGGATGGAGAGATGCGCTGCCCCAAATACTGTCAAAATTTATGGATTTTACAGGAGAAAGCTGTTTCTAACAAATTAACATATGTGGTTAGCTAAGTTTTTGTACACGAGACGCCTTCCGTCATAATCATGTTTCAGTGGCGGATTTAGACATTCTGAGGCCCCTGGCACTAAATTATTGGGAGCCCTGCAATATAAATATACATATAGTAAACCTCACCTAACGGACTACCCCTTTATTTGACTCCCCATTTTAATAAATTAAGTATCGCAGTGCAAGAAAATAAAATTTCCTTCATGACTTTCATAATGAGATATTAAACATTTCTGAGATTGTACATAAAAACATTTTTCTGGGCACCTTTACTCCAAGGGGCGCGCCATGTGCGACCCCCTTTAAATCCTCCTCTGATTATTTTTCTGTAGAAATAAATGTACGTACTTTAAAAATACTCAATGTACCAATAAATACTAAAATTCGAGGAAACAGAGACAAAGTATATTTGATAAATAATGCATACGCGACTAAGTGCATTAATACACCTCTTCACACGGACATAATCTACCGATAAAAACGGAAATAATCTTATCTTTTCGGTAAATGTTCGGAGTATGAGTGTAATTACGAGAAGATGCATATCTGACCCTCAGTTGAATCATTCCGACTAGAGGTCAGATGCTGTAGCGGAGGTTAAACCCATTATTTCTTTCAATTTTTTTTCTTTTCTTAAGTATATGTGCATTCTATAGGCACATCCATTTTCTCTATCCTTCGCCCTTTCCCATTTTTCTCTTCCGCTTTCCTTGTTTTTCCTTTCATCCACTCCACTATTTTTCCCTCTTCGCTTCCTCAATTTCCATTTCCAATCCTTTATCTTCTACCCAAACCACTCCTATTCCCTTTCTCTTTCTCTCTCTCTTTCTCTCTCTCTCTCTCTCTCTCTCTTTCTCTCTCTCACACACACACTTCTTTTTTATTTCGACTGCTGACTTCCCTTTTTTTCGCTCCTTTCATTCTTCTTCTTATTGCTCACTCTTTTTCCCTCTTCGCCCATCCGTCCTAAATTTTCCTTTCAATGCTTCTACTTCTCCCATTTCTCCAAGCGCGAATGTACTTTAAGGAGACTCAAAATGCCGTTAAATACGTGTTAAAGTTTCAAGGAAAGAGCAAAGAAATATACGATAAACTATATAGGCGATCACACATCCTGTCATGCAGAGATTATCTACAGATACAAACGAGAGATCTCTGTGGTCTTTATAGAAAATGCTTGTGAGTATAAGTTGTTTGGCTCATGTGACGGACAGAAAAATATGCAACCTATAGGAAAGTATTCTAAGAAGAAGTCGGATGTTTCTACAAACCCTTTCTCTTCCCTTTCTTTCTCTCTTTGTCTCTCACTCACTCCTCTTTTCTTTTCCTTTCTACATTTTCTGATGCCTTCTATCTTTACTTTTTTGTCCTCTCCTCTTTAAAAGTCCTTCCACCTTGACAAACTTCTTCCCGTCGACATCCCGCGGGAGGAAAAGTTTCGTGAGGAAAAAATTTGAATCTCGGTGACGACACGACCAGCTCCGTCTGAAGTTATATCCCAGGCAGTCTCGAATAAAGAAAAACAACAGAGAGAGAGAGAGAGTAAAAAAAAATTTTTAAGTCGGAGAACGTAAGTTTTTCCTCTCCGACATAAACATTGGCACACAGGCGTTTCTTCAAGCAATGTTTTTCTCTTTGTCTCCAACTGTTCCCTCAAAGTAACAGACGTGAAGAGAACCTCGAGCACATGCACGCACACGCGTTTATATTGTAAATATGCAGAAGATATTATCCCTTAAATCGATTTCGTACGTCTTCTCCTCCGCATATGTTCATATTCCACACTTCATTATTCTTCGATGTCCATCTTTGACTGCGTGCTGCTACTGTCAATTCTTCAAAACAAAGAGAGAGAACCAACTTTAAAAATTATAAAATAAAATAGATTAATGACACGTTATTTGGCGAAAAACGGATTTTTCTGACATTCGAAACAATAGCACACAATAATAACGGAATTTATCATTTTACACAGCTTTTGAAAAATATTTACCTATTTATCTCGGTGAATTTGATTGAATAATATCATAAAACAAAAATATTAATGAAAGTCGTTTGCTAAAACACTAGATTTCTGTTTGACCAAAATAAAAAAGAATTTATCGTTATGAAGTACATATTATAATTCAAATTTAGAAAATATATCGTGATAATTTTTACTGAGATAATGCCAAACCGCTGGAATAAACCTTTGTTATAAAGTTTCTGTAACTGGTAAAAACATGAATATTTGGAATGATTTTTAGATTAAAAACAAATTAAAAAGACAGGAAAATATTTGTTCAGTCGTTATGATCAAATTTCAAATCTAACTAATTGAGATATGAAACTGTATTATACCACGTTAATTATTCCATAATTTTTCTACCAAACCTGCGTTAATTAATTTACAATTATAACAATATTACAATAAGAAATAAATGTCACATAAAAGGTATGGCAAGAGGGTTTAGGACAGTTCGTTCCCTTTCGGTTCGGCGCCGGGACCATTCGGCGATGGGACTTTTCGGCACCGGACAGTTCGACGTCAGCCGTGTTCGCCACGGCACAGTTCCAACGTAGGAGGGAATGGCGTATGATAATATTAATATTACAACAATTATCTTAACGTGGCTGGCTTAAATTCACCGAATCTATGTATGCTGTGTATGAAAATTGCTAATTTTTTTGCTTAAACAAAAGTGCGAAGTGACTAACGGTATCCTTTGGTCTATTGAAGGCTTAATTGACGATAATTGAGCTTTGGCACAAAAATACTGATCCACGCTTTTATGTGTTTTAACTTTAAAATTTTGCTTTGCAACCGCCCCCCCATCCCCAAATATTTTTAGCTTTTGGGAGGCTAGTTACGTTGCTGGCCGAACACGGCTGTCGCCGAATGAATATTCCCATTGTCGAATAGTCCATCGCCGAACTGTACCATTCCGGTGGCAAGATATCTACATAACTAGTATATGATCTTATTGGAGCCTTACTAAATGTCGATTTATTTCAAAAACATAGAATTACTTGCTGAATATATAGATATTCATTAGAGCTGAAAACGTTTTAGTAGTGTTTTTTTACTAATAGATCTAACAACTAAGTAATCGTAACAAAACATGACTCCGATAAAGAATGAAATTTCAAATCTTTAAAGTTATGCAACCCAAAGAACGTAAGCTGTCCAACCAACATTGTTTGTGTCTGGGCGTAATTACAGAAATGAAAGCCTTTTGCTAAATTACACGAGATATTGGAGAGTATTTGAATTACGCAATAATTCAATTAGAATTTTTAATAATAATTTATATTTTTGTTTCGTATTTTCGATTTTATTTTACATTTTCTTCAGTGAAAATTAAATGACACGAATATTTTTCTTTTAACGTCAATATTAAAAATTCATTTTAACAGTTATTTTTATTTCATATTCGTTCACTTTTTAGTATAACATAAGCAATTTTATTATTCATTCATATTATCTAAATTTACGCAGTTATTTATACATATCCTGGAGTTTAATAAAATATTTTATAATATAACTGATGACTATTCTAAAATTTTGTAAAGCAAGCCCTTCGATTTATTTCCCCTTGCCTATGTTTTTTCTGTTTTAATTATTGCGACTGTAAATGTATTTCGATTGAAAACTAAAATCCAGAACGTTAAATTTCAGTTTCGTCTATTTGTAATGATCGTCCAATGTATACGTAGATATGAAATCGTGCGATTTTTTGCTGTTTTTTCCTTAACCTCTTTGTTTTTTGTGACCGTTGGCAACCACTCTGATCTCGCAGGAAATTTAAAAACGGTATCTCTTCCATCGTATGTATATAGTAACTCTTGCGGTCGCCATTATGTATTCATTTTATTTTTCGATTTGGATTCGGACGATGAAAGTTTTACTAAAGGCCGTTTCGGATTCAGCTTCGCTTTTGGTTCTTTTTCTACTCCTGATGGCGTTTATTACTGCGATTCCGAAGGACAAATGTTTTCTCTCTTTCTCCGTATTTTTAACTCTGTTCTATCTCCTTTTAATGGCACGTTTTTCAATTTTAATGGCCGTCGCAACTGCGATAGGGACGAGTTATGAATTAATGGCGAATCTTCTCAGGCATTTGCGGGAAAACAGAGATTTTATTATATCGCCTCATAGGGCGAGGTTTTTTTCTCCTGCTTCGCGAAAACGCCAGATGGATACAACATCCACTCTTTATATTTCATTCCTGTTCAATTTTACGACCGCTATTCTTTTCCGAAAACTGCCCATAATTCTCATACTTTCGTTTTTCCTTCGTTTCTCTCTTTCTACGGATGATTTCAGGGATTCTCATACATACTCACGGGATGTTCCATTATTTGACATAAAATAGGAATGTTTTCCATATTTCATTAAATGGAGAATCTATATTTTATCGACCGCTCAGGGGAGCCATTTTGTTCTTGAAGGAACCCCTTTCCTTTGTGCTTTAGGAATCATCGACAATCAAAATGATTCAAAAAGGCCCTATTACGCATTGTTCTCGAACGCTTACGACCATAATATTCAAAAAGAGAAAGAAGTAAAAATTACATGATGAGAAGAATAAACGAATGGGACGGAATATCAGAGAATGGGAAATGCTACCAAGGATATAATAAATACATTGTTGAAATATTGTCCTTAAGAAACTGTTAATGTGTGAAGGTGATGTAAGGAGAATTAAAAATGTAATGAAGTAAAACGAGGTTAAGAAGCGAAGGAAAAGAAGGACATAGAAAAAAGATAGCCGATTTATGCCAGGGTTTCAAAAATAGAATCACTGGTTTTGCTGTAGAGGTCAGAGTTAGACGTTAGATTGTTGATACATTTATTACAAATAAAGAAATCTAATTCACTGTAAATAGTAGACCGCATCGAGATTTTGCGTAAATTTGTGTTAATAGCGTAGCAATTCATTATAAAATGGTATGATTGAAATCGTAAGATTTACGGTCGCTACTTATTCGGTTGCAAAATTTGAAGAGCTCGAAGAGATGTTTCCCTAGCCTCTGCGAAAGATTTCTTAAGAGATCGTTGCATATAAAGTCGAAGACGATTTTATATGCAACGGTGTAAACGGGAGGTTTATAAATGAACCCTGGTGACGTTTTTGCTTCCCGACTTTTATTTAAATTATTCGTTTTGTCATTCTGGGTTTGGGTTGCCTTATGCATTATTCCTGGAGGCTTTTTGTTCCGTAGAGGGAGAGAGAGGCGAGTTGATATGGGGTCCAGAGGAGGAGAATGGAAGGACGCGATGGAGGAGGATGTTATTGATGGCGGTCGTGATTCATTGGATGTGGTGGATGAGTGGGAGGGGGAGGGGCGAAGGAGGGATGGATGGACTCTTCTCGGGGGAGAGAGAGAAGAAAGGTGACGGAAGGTGAGACAGGTATGCAAGGAGAGGAGAATAGGGTGAGGATAGGTATGAGAGGGAGTAGGGAAGGAGGGACTGAGTGACTGCATAGGCGTGTGATCTTTGGCGCTCTCGATGTGGCGTTTGGTTCGGAGATAAATTTTCCACTACTCGGAATGAGAGTTCTTTTTAAGTAGAACACGCAAAACTCGTAAATAAATTCTTTCGAGGTGCTTCCGATACAATCTCAGGAGTTATAGGAAGGTTTCGCCAAGTGCAATGACTAATATTTATAGACGCCTTTTTCTTCGAAACAAACGATTGTATATTCTCCAATTTAAAAAAAAATCAGTTCCTTTCTGGCTATTTTTTCAGGCTCTGCAGATAATCTCACTTGCATATACATAGGGGGTTTTATGCGTTTTTCGCAAAAATAATTCACATTTATAAGGACCTATTCTGAGTATATGTTAATGATTACGGTAAGAGATATTACATGATTAGGTTTCTGATTCCCATCGCTATATTTAATCGAAGTACGGCCACATTAAAAAATGGACATATGATATTTGATTACACAGTGAGAGGGAATGGTAAAATATCAGGTGAATATGATTAAGAGTGAAATGTTACAATGGCCTTCTCCCTCTCACATGAGGGGATTATTTTTCGGAAATATAGATATAGAATATTTAATATAAGTGACTCCTATTCAATTCGATCTGTGTTCTACTTTACGTAGGTATTATAGATTCTTTTTATTCCTGTCATGTTTTTGGAATGTTACAATCCTATTATTAGGTTTATACACTGGTAGGTTTCCAATCTATCACGTAGGTAACTACTTTTCTAGGTGAATAGCACCACACGCACAGGAAGGGTGGGTATTATCCCCCTCTTGGCGTTGAGTACCAAGGAGACTGATAGCTTGACTTCCCCTCCGAAGGATGGAGCGCTGACTTATATCCTCAATCCATGCAAATAAGAGACCGCAACGTGGAAAGCCAAAGCACTCAGCCACTGCAACAACCCTTGACGTATTACATAAAATATGATGAATGATGGGAAAATGGAACACCAAGACTTTACATGGTAGAATAGGTAAAATTACTTATATTTAATTTCACCGATATTGTTTTGCCACTGGCTTAGAGTGGCGGATAAAATTCACTTCTATGGTGTTTAATTATTTTTTATTCAAAAAGGACTTCTAGAGTACAGCAAATGTTAATAATGTAAGGTACTAATATCATAAATAGTTATAAATATCGATATCAAGGAGCATTTGAATCAATTACAATTAAACAAGATATAAAAACCAACAAAAAAGAGTTTCGACAATGAGAAAACTTGGGTGGAAGTTTTTAATAACATTTGCAATGTTTACGTGGTTGTAATTGATAAGTAATGCGACACATGAATCGTTAAGGCTGTCAAATGACCCTAATGTAGTTTCCTAAATTTGAGAAGATTTGAAAATATTGCTCGAATTTTTTTGTCATTGAGGTTACGGTTGGTAAACATTTATTATTGTGAAAATAGCGACGCTACTTATCAAAAAGTCTATTTTGGTCTTACAATTAATGGAATTACTTTGTTATATCATCAAATCAATCTGGTGTAGACATTTTGATTGTTTACCATAAAAATTGTTTCTTAGCTTTTATACTCTACAAAAAAACTAGCACACTTGAAATTTTGTACGTTAATGAACATATTAAGAAGGGGAGCAAGTTGGTCGGAAGCCTTGAATGTTTTATTTTGGAGTTCAAGTTGTATAAGATATAGATACCGCTAACATAATTTTGATTGCACCGATATTAAAATTACCATGTTAGTTCTGCTGTAACACACGTCAGATAATAAGTTTCTTGCTGAAATTTAGCTTTGCAGTTATTATATTTTCTCGTCAATTTTCCTACGATTAATTCTTCTCCTTTGTCATTTTCATTTTTAAAATGTTTAACTTGGATTTTCTCTCAGTATTCCAAGTTATCATTACTTTAACATAATCTGAGCTATGGCGGCTTACAAATAGTGATAATCCATATTAATAAAAAATTAAAGAATCAAAATGTGGCGCGGATCAGTAACTCATATTTTAAACTAACCTTTCTCAATGAATCATTTTTCTTTGTTATAGGTTTCTGAAAACCAAAATATAAGATTCGAAAGGATGGATGGCTCAATTACATTAGGACAAAGTTTTAATTTAATAAATTATGCGGCGATGGAATTTCTGCGGAAGAGATCGGGGCAATTAGACCTCCAAGACATGAGTTGCTCCTTCGCCAGAAGCGGAGAACTTGAGGGGAAGTCACGTAGCATCAGTCTCGACGTGAGGTGGCGATGTGACGAGGTTATAGGAACAGATGAGATCAGAAGAGATAGGAAGAGTAGCGGCGTGGAAGGGGTGGGTCGGGGGACACTGAGGAGACCTCTGGGACGGGCGGAGTAAGAGGGACAAATTGGGCGACGGTAAGTTTTAGGGATTGGAGTGTCTGATGCTTTAGAACAGGGGTCGGCAACATACGGCCCCGGGCCTCCTGCGGCCCCCGAGAGCGTTTTGTGCGGCCCGGAAAACCATTGCGAAAAAATGATCGGTATAATTTAACACAGTCTATTATATATTTTTTCAGTGAAATTATTCCTCAAAACCTTTTCTGGTGGAGTTTTAACGCTAGTAAACTAATTATAATTGATTTTCACTAATATGAGACCACATAATCTCTAGGTAACTTCTGACTTAATCTCCCATCTGGCCCGCCGGAGCTCTCGTGATTTCCAATGCGGCCCTCCGTAGCATTCACAACCACCAATGTGGCCCGCCATATAGAAAAGGTTGCCGACCACTGCTTTAGAAGGAAAGAGTGACCTTGATTGCTGCCGATGAATAAGAAGGTAGCCAAGTATATGTGCCTTAGTTATGGAGTACTATTAAGGGATTAGCCCAGAATGACTGTTTAGGACTCATTGTGTCAAGCATACAGGTTGATCAGTGTGTGCCCCTTTTTCACGCATGTTACATGATAGATGAAAATGGATGGATTTTACATGTGACCAACTTCTGCAATAAAAGGTATATCAAAGATAATCAAACGCGTCTACAGATACTCGTAGAAAGGGAAATTTTAGACGCACTAAATTTCACAATATTCTAATAATTTTCTTCTTATTAGAATCGAGGAAGGCGGTTTGAGCGGAGAAAGCAAAAGAATGTTACATCATTAGAGGGAGAAAATGTTTGCTTGTAAAAAGAAAAAGGTAGTGATTCGGCAGAGCATACCTCCATTCACCTCTTTATTTAAACAGGACAGATCTGTTCCGGTGTTGAAGTCAGATGAGTACTGCCTTTCCTTTCTCGCCTGTGACTTTCTCATCTTTGAGTACACAGAGAGCAAATCCATAGTCACGTCGCAATATAGAGCCTTTAAACCAGTGTTTCCCAAACTGGGTGCCGTGAAGTTTTCTGAAGGGTGCCGCAAAAAATATACTGTTTTCACATTTTTAGCCTCATTTTGCTTCGTCGGCTTTCAAAAATGCAAACCAAAGTTAAGTCGACCTTCATTTCGACGCAAAGGCACTTCGAAATGGTGGATAGGGAGGGGTGCCGCCAAATTCTGAAAAGTCACTTAAAGGTTGGGAAACGCTGCTTTAAACCATCGCTCCCTTCGGGGATAAAATAAAGATCATCTCCCGATGTTATGGAGCGCTAATATGAAGATCTTGGTCATTACGTTTAAAAGAGGATATTTTCAAAATCTGTACATATTATTGTAGTCTCTCGTGCGGGCGAATTATGTTCGAAAAAAAAAATTTTTTGTGCCGTGTAATTTTACTTTTATCTTTATGTAGATTCTAAGGTTAAATTGTTTTTCTTTTCATGCAATTCGAGTCCTTCAATTTGAAACATCTTTGTAATTATTAGACCGACGTTCTTGAAATTCACGTTAAAGCTTTTGTCAGGCGTTGCTCTTTGTTTAACGGTTAAAGATATCTGGCTACGTTTGTGGAACTAATTTCTGCGTTCTTTGCATAACGATGTGGAGGCAGTGAATATAAATATGATATTATTCTATGGAATAACGTCTTAGTACTACGACATTGTTACGACAGGACAAAATTGCTTCGGGAAATCATTACGTATGCATAAAAAAGTCAAGGGAAGATGGCGGACGAGGGGAAAGAGAGAGTTTTGTTCGGCAGAGACAATTTTCCGCTCACGACTTGATATGCGCGATCACAATGGAACGAGAGGATTAATTTGACAGAATAAGGGAAACCCTTTTATACCATTTTGAGCTTTTAAAGCAAGTCCCGTCGGCACACACTCTTTCAGAGGTTATTCTTTGCGTGCGGAAGAACGGCGCCTTCAAAACTGTTTATTGTGTGCGTGGAGAACCTCCAGCCCGCGAAGCAGTGATGAAAAAGAAAACCGCATAATTTAACACATAAACTCATATTTTTTAATCAAAATAATCGTAGTAAAGCATTTAATACTAAAATGTTAATCCTAAATACTATAATTTAGAATTAATTTCCACTTAAATGATACCATATAATCTCTCAGTAACTTCAATTTAAACTAATCAGGCCCGCCAAAGCATTGGCACCTTCCAATACGGCCCCCGGAAGGATTCGCCACCACTTATACGGCCCGCCATTTGGAAAAGGTTCCCCACCCTTGTATTACACCCTACCACAAGACGCTTTCTTCTAAAAGACACATAATTGCATAGCTTTAATTACCTTTTTATGCAATTAAAAAGGGTTGGAGACTACGGCGAAATGGATATTTCAAAATTAAGAACTCCTTAACCGTACGGTTAAGGAGTTATTCTTAACCTTTTTAGGCGCGTTTCGATTCCAGCATGAGCGCCTATTAGCTTCGGCATGCCCGTCCGTCCGTCCGCATGTTCGTTCTCGACTTTAACTAACGGATTTTCATGAAATTTGATATTAAGACTTACAGTCAAAGACAATAAGAAAATCACATAAATAAATCACGTAAGCCAATCAGGGGTACCACTTTATTGGTGACAAAAAATGAACTTTCCGTCATACCTCGTGAAGTGTTGGTCATATCAATATAGTTTTCAAATAAAACTTCTAAAACTAGTAGAGTATTTCTCTTACTATACATTTTTAACGTAGGAGTACCGTTATAAAAAAATCAAACTAGAATGTCTTAATTCGAGTTTAATTCTTAGAAGTTTCTTGCATGGTTACTTCATCATTGTTGCTAACATAAACGTTTATATAATAATTTCTTTCAAATAATTCATTGCACGGAACGCGCACATTTGTGATACGCCCTACACTTTTCTAACTTGCTTTAGGTAAACACGCTCATTCGAAATACTTTTTTTGCATTCTCTAGAAAAACTTTTTCCTTTAAACGTAATCCTATCTATTCATTTTGTAGAGTAGCTCTTCTCGTGCGAGTGTCATATCGGTTTGCAAGTTTTTGATCATGAATAGATGGTAATCTGAAACTTGGAAAGTATTTAGACATAAACGTGAACGCATCACTGAATTTTATAAACTTTGAAATGTATGTTGATCTCTTGGAAATTTCACATGGTGTTGGAACATTCACCTCCTTTACTGCTGGAGATAAACCTGGTTCTAGCAGTATGGCCTTAAAACGAAGCGAAAATACACGGAGTGGAGAAGTACCCACTCACTTCACACACAGCGGATAATATAAAGTGTAAAGTTAGACTCTTCGCGGATGACACACTTGTGTATGGAGAAATCAACACAATACACGATCAGGAGAATTTGCAAAAAGACCTCCAGGCTATTACGAAATGGTGTAAAGATTGGCAACTCGATCTGAATATAAAGAAATGCGCCGCAATGAACTTCACGCGCTCCACGAATTTCAACCGTTACCCGTACCAAATATCTGAACTAAAGCTAAAATACGTCAATAGCTACAAATACCTAGGAGTAATTCTCAGTAGCAATTTGTCTAGTAGAGAGCATATCAAAACCGTTATAGCATCGGCAAACAGAATTCAAGGGCTTTCCTCTAGAGTCCTGCGGGGATGCCCCTCGAACGTGAAGGAAATCGCATACTTTTCCCTAATACGACCCGTCGTGGAATACTGTTGCGCCGTCTGGGACCCTTTCGAGGAGGGCCTAACTGGAGAGCTCGAAATGGTTCAGCGTAGAGCGGCTAGATTTGTAAAAGGAGAATATCGGTATGATGCGAGTGTATCAGATTTATTGAGAGATCTGAAATGGCAGACGTTGAAGTGTAGAAGAATTGAATACAAAAGGAAACTATTTGAAAAATTTGAAAATTCCGAATTCGTTGAAGACATACGCGGCATAGTCGTCCCCATCGGTGTTAGTGAACGTAATGTTAGATCACAGTGCAGGAGAAAATATTTCGAAATAATCGCTAGAACAGAGAAATACTACCGATCCTTTTTCCCAGACGCGATAAGACAATCCAACAGAGGAATTAGCTGGACTTCACTTGGTGTTGTGACACCCCCTGCCAAACGCTTCTAGCAGCTTGCAGGGTATTGATGTAAATGTAAATGTAAAAAGCCGTCGAAAAAAAAGATAATGTTTATTGCATTTTTCATTAATTACAATACTCAGAATTAGGATACAAACTTGGGGATTATATATTTGTACAGGCGAAAGAACAATTTATTTTTATTATATAATCTTACTACAATATGTTACATAACACATAAACAATTTTTAAAAATACGAGAGATCGACTGTAGGACCGAGCGATATCAGGGCTCGTTTTTCCCAAGGACCGTACGGGATCATAATTGGAGGGTGATCCCCACGAGGGCGTTATTATGTAGGTTTTGGTGTGCTGCACCCCCTGCCACCCACCAGTCTGGTGATATGCATGGTATTATGTAGATGTATTTGAAAACCATTGTTTAAAAAAATCTTTATTCTCTTGGGCATATGATTTTAAACAAATGATTGATCAAGTGTGTGTGTGTATGTTATTGTGGGCGCTCTAACTCAAAAACTACGTGCCATATCGTTACCAAACTTCATATCTAACACTCTTACATGAGCACAAAGAACTGATTAGTTTTTGGATAATAACGGATAAACGGAAGTCGAGGTTTATTCGAAACCCGATTCGGTTTTTGCGATATTTCTTCGTTAAAACATCATTATTGTATATACAATTCTATACAAAAGGTATAGAGAATGTCATTTCCTACAGTTTTCATTCGAAACAATTTTCTATAGGAGTTATTTTTTAGGAGTTATTTATAAATAACCGGTTTTTCGGTTTCCTTTATATATCTCCTTAAAAACATCGTTATTGGTAATCTTCGTAAGGACCAAAGTTGTAGAGCATAATATTTCTTCCAAGTTTTGTTTGAAACTAATTTTCGTAGAACCGTCCATTTAGGATATATTTCGCTTTATCTTAATACCTGTATACAGCGCCAACACCATGTAGCGGTGAATTCTGTAAACATTCAAAATATACGTAATTTACGGCAAGGACGTGTTTTCTTCTGCGATACGAAATTTTAATTTTGCCTCGTAATATTATTCATAATAATATAAATATCTATGCCCCAAATATGGAGAAAGTCATGCGTTGGCCACATCAGATTTTTACTTTCTCCATACGTAGTAATGGGAAAGTATTGTATTCATGAAAAAAATCGACTTCGAGATTTCAACGGAAATACATGTTTTGAGGTCCCTAGAACACGTTTAGACTATTTTCGGAATGATGTCTGTGTGTGTGTGTATGTAATTGTCTCTAACTCAATACGTACGTACCATATCGTTACCAAACTTCATATATAACACTTTAACATGAGCACAAAGAACTGATTAGTTTTTGGACAATAACGGATAACCGGAAGTCGAGGTTTATTCGAAACCCGATTCGGTTTTTGCGATATTTCTTCGTTAAAACATCATTGTTATATATACAATTCTATACAGATGTTATAGAGAGTGTAATTTCCTACAGTTTTCATTTGAAACAATTTTCTATATGAGTTATCGTTTAGGAGTTATTTATAAATAACCGGTTTTTCGGTTTCCGTTAAATATCTCCTTAAAAACATCGTTATTGGTAATCTTCGTAAGGGCCAAAGTTGTAGAGAATAATATTTCTTCCAAGTTTTGTTTGGAAATAATTTTCGTAGAACCATCCATTTCGGATATATTTCGCTTTATCTTAATACCAGTGTACAGCGCCAACACCATGTAGCGGTGAATTCTGTAAACATTCAAAATATACGTAATTTACGGCAAGGACGTGTCTTCTTTTACGATACGAAATAATAATTTTGCCTCGTAATATTATTCATAATAATTTAAATATCTATACCCCAAATATGGAGAAAGTCATGTGTTGGCCAGATCAGATTTTCTTTAATATATGCATGCCCCTCTGTACATCGAAGTAGTTCCGAGAGCTCCGAAAGACCTTTGAAGGTATTTCTAGCCGTCTTAAAAAGTTGTGGTAGCTTCTGAATCGGTAGGCAGCGAGCATCGACTTAATTCTTATCGCTGTGAATGACTCAGGAATAGTCTGCAAGTGTATGCCCGCTTTTGACTCTTTAACCGAGGACAGGACCGTTCCAAAGTATTAGCCTCCTCAGGCGAACCTCCAACCTTCCCCCTCATCCTGCTCTCACTACCAACCTTCGTCCCCCTCCCCTTCTCATTACCAACTTTCGAAAACGAATGACGCGCATTAGCAAGAATAAATTTCTACATTCAAAAGTTATGTACTATAACAGTGGATCTATGTCAGTGGTGTCCAATACGGTCGCCACATGTGGCGTATCGACTATAGACGTGAGATGAATTGATTCTCTGCTCACTCTACTAAAGTAGTTGCCGCTTGTTATTATCAATGGTTATTCTTATCAGCCTGTTATTGTAATCAAACGCGGAATTCCAAAACAAAATCTAATTTAAGAAAATTTGCCGTTTAATGCTATCAGCCGCTTGCTATAATCATTTAAATGTAACTCAGTATGATCACATAAAGCGAAACACACTGTACTACATTGTAATAATGTAGTGGTTGTAGAAAAATAATGTAAAATGTCATTTTTTAAAATAATAAATAATATAAAATATATTATATCATTCTAGCGCTCTCGTATAAAGTCCTATTTATAAATATAACATTGCATTTTGTATAATGTGGCAAAAACAGTATTGCATTTGTCACAATTGTGGCAAGCATGAAAATTATATTGGACACAACTGCTATAGACCAGGGTTCGGTAGCCTATGTCACGCGCGCCATAAGTTACACGCGAGGTGATTTTGAATGGCAAGCGAAAGAAGAAATGACAAAGAAAAGTCATATTCTATATATTTATTACAAGTATTTAGAACTAACGTTATACTTTCCAGTAAGAGTAATTCTTCATCTATAAACTCTGCTTCTAATTCACACTGTTTTTATATAATTCATATGCCTTCCGTCTCGTGTTCTCTATCGCCGCCTATATGACTGAATGAATGCAAAATACGGAAATTCAGACTGATACGTACAAATGTATACCGTTTACATCGTGATCCTTCTTTAATTAAACCAACTCAACTAATAGAAAATGATCATTCAGTTTTATTAAAATTTATTACTGGCACGCAAGACCATATATTGACGTGAATTTGGCACGCCACTTGTGCAACCCCTTCTCTAGACCTTTCATATCCCACTGTATACAGCACTTATGTGCGAGAAATTAATTCAGATTATTGTCTCCGCCCTCCTAATTCTGCCGCGATATGTGGTCTCCTGGTTTACGTAAAGGTTGAACCTGCCTTTCTCCAGGAGCCTCGACTTATCGAGCCTTTTTGACCAGAGCTTGTAGAATAGTTCCTATGAGCCTCTCGTCGCGTTCCTGAAATATATATATAGGAACATTTTATCCGATACGTAACCATGGCTGGGGCCCGGTTAACTGGGTCGGTTCTGTTTCGAGCAAGCGATAGTCATCTATCTACTGAAAATCAACCTTCGCACATGCGCCGCGAGCGTTTTTTTTTTTTTTTGCCGCCATCTTAGCCAGTCAGTCAAACTTTGCCTTCCTTGACGGACAGCTGTGTTCTTTCTCTATAGTGCCGATAAGTACACCTTTTTTGGAAGTGACCGATTTTTGTATTCCTGAGGATAAATTCATAATCTGGGACCTCATCGGCGGACCTTAGTGCCTACTGGAAAAGTGTTTGTGAGCAGAAGTTGCCAGATTCGTACGCCGTTGGAATCATCAAAGGTAAGAGGTCATTTCATCTAAATTCTTCTAAAGTGTAATTTTGTAGTTGCATGACTTCATTTAATTGGTAAACGTTTTTATGGTGCTGTTGATTAGATCCCTTTTTTCATTGGATGGGAATTATAATGTAGTGTAGAAATTTGTATTTTCGTCGAAGTTAAATGTGTCACATTTCAATGGGAAAGGAGAAGCCATTAAGCGATCTCTTGGTATAAAAAATAGAATAAGCTCTAAGAGGCACATTTTCAGCGTTATACAATTCTAACCCTGTGCCGCAGGGATTGCGTCTTTGTGATAGAGATTGCAGTAAATCAAAAGTCCCATTGCTGGAATAGTTTTTTCGCCGGAATCCGATTTCGATATATTTCTTTGTGTATTCACAAATACTATACTTCACGAGAAATAAGTTGGCCTCCCAGATGTTTACGCTCACAGTCCATGCCCGTTATGTATTTACTAGTGTAATTCCCGTTGAAATATCAACGGAAGAATTGTAGATAGATTGATTATTAATATTTGCATTTAAAATAATGTATAGCACACTATTACATATGAAATATTTCGTCATATACTACATTTCTAGTGAATACTCTGTTGTCGTTTAGTGAATACCTTTGGGTTTTATTTTCGGCCATAAAATTCTGATATTCTTCTCCCACCTTGTTCTCGTCAATGCTACATATAATTGTCGGTGTGCAAAGACAGGGAAATAATTATATTTATACATATATAACGTAGGGAAAATAATAGGTATGATATTTACATTAACAAATAAATGTGCCACTCGAATATTAACAACTAGCAAAAATATATTGTGATAGAATGCGTTCAGTATTAGCTAACTGACAAAACATTTTCAGGTGGTCTAATTAGATTTCGCTGTCGGCCATCTTGCGTTCCTTACAGAGCGACGTTTTTATTATAGAGAATATTCGAAAGGCTGTATGTTCGTATTATACAGAGCGATTTTTTATTCGAGGACGTTGAAAAATCGCGTCAGACAACATGCTTAGGAGAGCACGTATATGCAATCAGCAGTGTGGTGCTCATTTTCCACATTTGCTGTAATTTTGTTAAAAATTACATCAAATTATGTTCATAAACATTTTAGCAATTCTCTCCGTTTAGTATTCTTAGATATAGCGATTTTTCAGGGTGCTCGAAAAAAACATCAGCCCGTATAATCTCGCTACTTTGTAATTTTTGTTTTATGGTTTTTACTTTCTCCATACGTAGTAATGGGAAAGTATTGTATTCATGAAAAAAATCGACTTCGAAATTTCAACGGAAATACATGTTTTGAGGTCCCTAGAACACGTTTAGACTATTTTCGTAATGATATCTGTGTGTGTGTGTACGTTTGTGTGTGTATATTATTGTGGGCGCTCTAACTCAAAAAGTACGTGACATATCGTTACCAAACTTCATATCTAACACTCTTACATGGGCACAAAGAACCGATTAGTTTTTGGATAATAACGGATAAACGGAAGTCGAGGTTTATTCGAAACCCGATTCGGTTTTTGCGATATTTCTTCGTTAAAACATCATTATTGTATATACAATTCTATACAAAAGGTATAGAGAATGTCATTTCCTACAGTTTTCATTCGAAACAATTTTCTATAGGAGTTATTTTTTAGGAGTTATTTATAAATAACCGGTTTTTCGGTTTCCGTTAAATATCTCCTTAAAAACATCGTTATTAGTAATCTTCGTAAGGACCAAAGTTGTAGAGCATAATATTTCTTCCAAGTTTTGTTTGAAACTAATTTTCGTAGAACCGTCCATTTAGGATATATTTCGCTTTATCTTAATACCTGTATACAGCGCCAACACCATGTAGCGGTGAATTCTGTAAACATTCAAAATATACGTAATTTACGGCAAGGACGTGTTTTCTTCTGCGATACGAAATTTTAATTTTGCCTCGTAATATTATTCATAATAATATAAATATCTATGCCCCAAATATGGAGAAAGTCATGCGTTGGCCACATCAGATTTTTACTTTCTCCATACGTAGTAATGGGAAAGTATTGTATTCATGAAAAAAATCGACTTCGAGATTTCAACGGAAATACATGTTTTGAGGTCCCTAGAACACGTTTAGACTATTTTCGGAATGATGTCTGTGTGTGTGTGTGTATGTAATTGTCTCTAACTCAATACGTACGTACCATATCGTTACCAAACTTCATATATAACACTTTAACATGAGCACAAAGAACTGATTAGTTTTTGGACAATAACGGATAACCGGAAGTCGAGGTTTATTCGAAACCCGATTCGGTTTTTGCGATATTTCTTCGTTAAAACATCATTGTTATATATACAATTCTATACAGATGTTATAGAGAGTGTAATTTCCTACAGTTTTCATTTGAAACAATTTTCTATATGAGTTATCGTTTAGGAGTTATTTATAAATAACCGGTTTTTCGGTTTCCGTTAAATATCTCCTTAAAAACATCGTTATTGGTAATCTTCGTAAGGGCCAAAGTTGTAGAGAATAATATTTCTTCCAAGTTTTGTTTGGAAATAATTTTCGTAGAACCATCCATTTCGGATATATTTCGCTTTATCTTAATACCAGTGTACAGCGCCAACACCATGTAGCGGTGAATTCTGTAAACATTCAAACATTACGGCAACAAGGACGTGTATTCTTTTACGATACGAAATAATAATTTTGCCTCGTAATATTATTCATAATAATTTAAATATCTATATCCCATATATGGAGAAAGTCATGTGTTGGCCACATCAGATTTTGTAATATTAATTTTTTGATTAACTGAAAAAAATATTTTGTTGTTCCGTTATTCAATATATCCGTAGTTTAGTAGAGCAGTTATTTTGGCATATTTTTATGCGTATAAAATCTGAAATACAGAATGCAATATTAAAAATAAACGGTTAAAGGGAAATACGCAGGATAAGTAAAGATGTGTACAATGTGCTTCATAAGAAATTATTTAATGGTAGCTATACGTATACTAATATAAAAATGGTCGAAATCCTACTTACATTTCTCGATTTATCCAGCGTTAAGCACAAAGGGACAAATCCGACCTATGTTAGTGCTTTTATGTGTAGATTTTATTTTATATTTAATTTAAATTCTAGTTAAAAAGTTATTTTATTATTCCTTTTTATGTTATGTTTTCCATAAAATAATCATAGCATGTTCAAATCTTGCAATGGTCTTCCTTTCTTTTCAATTTATAATTTTACGTCATTCTGTACTATGCATGTACTTGTATCGACAGTCAATGGCTTAAGTGTAGTCTAGTGAAAAAATAACCCATTTGACTTCACATTTACCTTTTCTATTTGAGATTGTTATCGCAAAAGTAACGTTTGGACTCCACTGCTGTAACGCGAGGATCTCATTAGCGCGAGGCCCTAGATCGCCCGGTCCTTTATCCGCCTCCGATAAAGTCTTATTTACGAATATACGCTTTAAAAAGCGTAGAGCAAACGGAGAAGTAATTAAAGCATTGAGATTTAACTCCTAGAAATGTACGTGGAACGCGAGAAACTTTACAATCGCCTGTTTTTTTTTAGAGAAGAGAAATTATCCGATGGCAGAGAGCTGTCACGAGGAAGTGAGTTTCGGACAAAGGATTCATTTCTCAGCGAACGCAAAAATCGGTCCGAAATTCCTGTAAATACATCAACGCCGACATTTCATAACTCATGACGTGACCCAGCGATAAATCACATTGCGGTCAGATCCCAAAATTAACCTCATTTCGAAGCGATCGAATGCGCATGGAAAAACGGGATCCGCTCACGAACTCGGCCATCGAGAATGCAGCTTCATATTTTCAAAGGAAATATGAGCGCCCACTATGTCATAGGGAAAATTTTAGCTTCATCGATTATCCGTGAAAAAACATTAATTTAATTGGAACTATCGTTCGCGTCAGTTAACATTATGAGTTTTAGCGAAATGATGTGCATTGCACTTGGATTATAAGAAAACGGTAAATATTGCGTTGTTTTTCTGCCATTATTGTTTACTATTTGAGATATATAATAAATATAATCTTATATTTCATATTTAATATCACATTTTATTTTTTTGGAGCTGTTAAATCAACAATGGCTACATCTGTATAGACAGTACTGGTCGAATGTTTTTAATTTAAATTATTAAAGTATATGGAAATTTCGTATTTATTTAGGTTTTTGTTAAGGAATAACGAACATATTCATGGTCAATTAAAGGAATAGACTGTGGACCATGTATGCAGAAAAGTTCGCGATTAATTACTGTATATAATTAATCTCCTTTTTAAGATGACTTGTAAACATGCAGATTGACCACTAGTAATCTATATAATAATAAGGAGGGATATTTTCCTTACTCATCCATAACTTGAAAATAATTCTTGAAATAAAACAAATAATAATCAGGCGCCCCTCAAACAGACAGAAACGTGTGCAATATATTTGAAAATGTTCAAATAAACTACGTAACCAATAACCCCTTTTCTTAAACGTAGTTACAACAAGTACGTTAGTGTAAGCAATGAGATGGTCCACGGGGCCTGGAGGGTTGCTGATATGATCCGCGGAGTTCACAAGGTTGGGAAACACTGCACTACACAAATGATTTGTTGTAACCGCAGCCTCCTCACAACGCCCGGCGGGAGAGGAAGAACGGTAGGTCTCGCTGCGGCAGGGGGCGGAGCCCCGTAGTATTATATAATGCTTAAGAAGGCATTTTGACTGGGGTATTTGACCAGCTCGAGATGCGACTTGAGATAAGGTAAAGGTTGACCTCATGCACTCCTGACATAGTCACTGGTCCCAGCCAACTACTCTCCCCCTTTCTACGTTCTTGTGAAAACTATCCAGTCGTACTTTCCTGAGGCTGCTGTTCCGTCGTGCGAGAATTTCTGAAGTTCTTCTATTTTCAGCCAAGGTAGGAATCGAATGTATTTTCTTTATATCGTATTCTATTCGTCTTACTCCATCGAGGAATCGAAGCAGTTATGCATCATTTTTTGTTCTATCTCGCATTCTTTCGAATTTAATATAATTTTACACATTACGTAGGCTATAATACCCAACTTAATATGTTAAATGGTTAGAAAGGATGGAATTCGAGCGAAGTAACGTATCCGCAACATGAAACAACAGCTTATATTTGTATAAAATTTATTCCTCTGAGTCTGTCTTCAATTGAATTAATGGCTACTAAAAGCAGCTATAACATTCGGTATTTAAAATATGAATTTCTGCTTTACCCGTTCCATTGCGGAGAACTTGCTGCCAATTGATCATTAAAATCACCTAAAAAATAATCATTACAGATAAATGTATAAGTGGAAATATTGGAGATTATAGAATAATAAATCAACATCAATGTAAAATTTTTCATCGAGCGAAAGCAATTTTCAAAATAACTCATAATTTCAGTCGGCAAATAGGCTAAGGTGACAATGTACATAAGATAGCTCTATTGGCATTATAGATGTGTTACTGCGAGTCTTTTTGAGTGAATCCTTCGTTGCATTCACATGAATGTCGGGAAGCGTCGTTGATACTCTTTCCTGCTGAGTCCATCTCGGAATAGAAACATCAGTGCGATCCTCGTGATCGTTGATTCACGTAGTATCTTTCGCTCTCATTTGACTCGGCTAGATTCGCTCCGAGTCTCTCTCTCACCTTCGGACCATCCATTCTCTCTCGCCCTGTGTTCTTTTTTGCCTTTGGAATATTCTCCCTTATCTCTCGGAAGGGCGGAAAAAGTGATTTATCTCCTTCCTCAAAAATGTTTTTACTTCGTGCTCGATACTTTCTCTTGAAAGGGGAGTAATATTTCACTCTCTTCGTTTGAAAGGCGAAGAAATATAGAGAAAAGCGCTGTTTGGAAGAAAGCGGAGGCGGTAAGAATTTGTGGTTTGCGGAAAGAAACTGTATGAAACACGGAAAGAAGGATCGGACGCCTAGAATAAAGGGACTGCATTAGAACAAGGAAATTACTGATTTTAATTAGCATGACGTAGGAGCACGTCTAACAATGAGTACATATACACCTCACACTGAAAGTAGGGGACGGAAATTCGGCTGGCGTATTAGTAGTCCTTCGATTGACATCATATGAGCAGTCTTTAAAGTCCATTCCGAAGGATTGGATAGAGGGAAGCCTTGCCATGTCGTCCTCAACAACACAGAAACAGGGGTCGCGGAGATACCTTGTGAAAATCGACCTTCCTAAGGATCCGAAGATCATCGCACTAACCGTTTCACCCGTGCTTTCTCTCTCTTTCTTTCAATTCTCTCTTTCTTCAGACGGAATTTTTCAATGATACCGTATATTAATCTTTACAAATTGCAAATTCTGATTGAAAAGCGATGTGTAGAGAGGCATTTTTCTCTTGATTCGTAAATTCGGTTGGGGTTATTAATCTATTCCTGCGAAAGACAAACGCACAGAGTTAATCGTCCTTTCCAAAGGATTAATTGTCATGTCGTCCTCATAACACAGAGGCAGGTGTCTTGGAAATACATTTGTGAAAATCGATCTCCACAATGGCGACCAAAATAATGGAATTTAATTATATAATTGCCGCGTCCAGTCAGTCCAAAAATTTGTTTATAATTGTTTTCTGAAATAAAAGTTTTACATAGTCAAGGTCTATTAAAACGTGCTATACGTAATGAAATTACGAAAGCAAAATTCGATTGTCCTGTGTGACAGTAGTTTTTAGGCGCGTTTCGCTTCCATCGTGAGCGCCTATTGTTGTCGGTCGGTCCGTTTGTCTGTCCGCATGTTCGTTCTCGGCTTCTACCTAACGGATTTTCATGAAATTTGATATTAAGGACTTCCAATCAAAGATAATAAGAAAATCGCAAAAATTAATCACGTATGCCAATCAGGGGTACCACTTTACTGGTGACAAAATTAAATTTTCATCAAACCTCGTCAAGTATTGGTCATATCAAAATATTTTTCAAATAACAGTTGTAGAACTGATAAATTACAGTATTTATTTTCCTATACATTTTTATCGTAAGTGTAGCCGTTGTCAATAAAATCAAACAAAAATTTCTTAATTCGAGTTGAACTTTGAAAATGTCTTCTTCATTGTTGCTAACATAATCAATGTCACAAACAAACGTTTAATTTCCTTACGTGTGCATGCAATATTATTAAATAGGAAGAAAATGGATTATTTATGATGAAGAAACGCAATTTCCCTTACGTGCAGGTATATTATTTCATTCTAATACTCCATTGCACGGACCGCTCCCATTTGTGATACGCTATACACTTTCCCAACTTGTTATTAGTTTATCTAAACAGCTGTTAGGTTGGGGCGAGTAGGGAAAATTAAAGTCCAATTTTATTCAAAGAAATAAATGATGTATTTGCATTGGGATTGTAAAACTTTATAAGTATTTTCAGTCCATAAGGTCAGAATTAATGTTTTTTAACCCTACATCTACATCTACATGATACCCTGCAAATCACCAGACTGGTGGGTGGCAGGGGGTGCAGCACACCAAAACCTACCTAATAACGTCCCTCGTAGGAATCACTCTCCTGTTATGATCCCGTATGGTACTTGGGAAAAACGAGCTCTGATATCGCTCGGTCCTACAGTCGATCTCTCGTATTTTATTCTCGTGATCGTGCCTGCCCATGTACGTAGGTGCCTCTAATATTCCTGAGACCTCCTCTAAGAGAACTTCCGACCTAAATTTCTCCAGAAGCCTTAACCTAGCGCTAATTCTGCGATCCTCTAGCGATATCCAATTCAACTCCTTCAAGAGTGATGTGACGCTTAATTTTTGCTCATATTTTTGCTTTACGAATCTGGCTGCTCTGCGTTGGATTCTTTCTAACTCAAGTATTTGTCCCTTTTCGTACAGATCCCATATGCTGGAAGCGTATTCGACCTGAGATCTGACCAATGATAAATAACACGTTTCTCGTACCTGTTCTGTGCTACTTCTTACTATTCTGCCGACGAAGCCCAATTTCTTATTAGCTGCGCCTACGATCCTTCGAATATGCATATTCCATGATAGATCACGACAAATGGTGACTCCTAAATATTTAACGTACTCTGCAGATTGGATATTCAATCTATCAATTCTGTACTCCGAGTCTAATTCATTGTTCTTACTCTTCCAGAAACTCAATAGGGAACATTTGCTGTGATTAACTTCGATTTTCCAATCTTGACACCATGCTGAAAGGGCGTTTAAATCTTCCTGGAGCGATTTTTGGTCATCCTGACTCGTTATCTCCTTATATAAAACGGTGTCATCTGCGAAAAGTCTTATTTTGCAGCGAACTACCGAGCAGATATCGTTTTTATATATCAGGAATAGTAGTGGGCCTATGACACTTCCCTGTGGAACGCCTGATGCGACTTTTACCGGGTATGAAGATTTCCCATCAATAACTACTATCTGTTTTCTGTCTGAGAGGAAGTCTTTTACCCAACTCACGATATTAGGGTTTATGCCGTACTTTCCTAGTTTTCCTATTAATTTATTATGGGGTACTTTGTCAAACGCTTTTTTAAAATCAATGAAAATGGCATCAACCTGAGTGTTTTTCTCTCCGCATTGTAACAAATCGTTTACGAACAGGGCGAGCTGCGTTTCGCATGACCTACCTTTCCGAAACCCGTGTTGGTTTTTGCTTAGTGAAGAACGACCGTCTAAATAACGCAGAACAGAGCTAACAATTATATGTTCTAGAATCTTACACGATAATGACGTCAAGGAAATCGGTCTATAATTTTCGGGGTTCTCTTTATCACCGCCTTTGTGGATGGGCGTTACGTATGCTAGCTTCCATCGGCTTTTGTAATTACGAAATTTAACAAAATTTCTAATATTTATTAGCAAAAATCTCTTTATTAAAAATTTAAAAACAAAACCTTCCCATGAAGATGAAAAATTTTGCTTAACATAAATATTGTATGATTTTTTTAGAAATACAGCTTTACATTAAAATGTTTTACTTAAATCCTTTAAATATTTTTTCTCCTGACCTTTTCCTTAGCAAAAACCTCTATAATTTTGGAAGTATCCAATTTTCTTGCTGTTTCTTTCTCGATTGAAAGAACTGCTAAGCCATTTAGTCGTTCTTCGGATATGGTACTTCGTAAATAAATTGTTATTATATTCAGTTTCGTTACTGGCAGTGTTAGGAAAAGCATGAATATGGTGCATACAGCTGGAAAATTAGGAGCTAGTTCACTTATCAATCAGAAGAATGTCTGCCATTTCTTTAATACTTGTAATATTTTAAACACATTTAAGGATTTCATTACATCAACAAATCTGTATCATAAACCCTCCAAGCTGTCTTTTTTAGAAGAAAAACCTGTATCACATACACGTTTAAGTGATTTTAGAGGTTTCTCAGAATTTGTTTTGTTAATTAAATTCCATCTTATCACACTGTCACTAAAAATACATAAACTGAATCAACTACATCAAAAAGACGTTTACTTCTTCAATATCTGATGTAGCATGTTTTAAAACCAGATTTAAATCATGATTTGCGCAATGTATGTATGGGGCGTTTGGCTGAATATCCTGTATTTTGTACTCCATTACATCTCATTACAGATGTCCCATCATCGGATTGCCTACGAAGCTTCTCCAATCCATCTAATTGTAAAATCTCCTATAATTTTGAAACAATTATGTTCATCAGTCCTTCTGCAGAATGATTTTCAACTGCAACGAACCCATAAAGTGTTCGTTAATTATCAGCGCGGAGGCTTTGTGGTATTCATTGTACTCAATTGTTACGTAACGGACAATGATGCTCAACTGATCGATTTTTTATACATCTTGCGTTGTATGAACCAATATAGAAAAAACTGCTGATATGCATTCAGAAATGTTTTTTTTTCTAAAACAGCATTTGCTAATATTTCAATTATTTCATTTTGAATTTTTGGTGATAAATACTTTATTTTTCCTTGGAGTGAGTTTAAGAGTTGATCCAACACGTCGTCATACTTTGCTAATAGCTTTATAATTGATTTAAAAAATTCCTATTTCCTGACTTCTTATCATCTCGATGACCACGGAATGGCAAGTTCCCCAAAGCTGTGAGCGTAACATTCATTAATCTATCAGGGATTCTTCTCCAGTATGACTCTTCTTGTCTTATTTTGAGATCGATTTCATCAGAGATTGTTTTTCCTTCACGCCACTGACTCAGCACTGCACGGCACTGTTTGTGATCAGAAGATTCTTCGTGACGTTGAATTTTTCGAGTTAAATGTTGCCAATCTCTGCTTCCATTTGCCATTACTGTTTGGAACTTCCTTATAGAATAACCAGCATGGTTGACAGTAAACGTAATCCTTTATTTTAGAATAACATAGCCAATCTCTTCTAATATGAAACCCAGCTTGCGTGATTTGAAAATAATAACATTCATAGAATGATCTGTTATTCTGTTTAGGATATTTAGGAAACTGTCTTTTGGTTGATTTGGTCCACATAAAATAATCGTTCGTCTTTCATTTCCACTCATATCTTTGGAGTATAAGGCTTTGCCTTTGGGACATGCAGATTGTAAATGAGTATCATTATGTAATTCAACGTAATTTCTTAACTCATCTAATGTATCCAGTTCCAAAGGGCCTTCGAATTCATTCCCTACCGATTGTGGAGTTTCTGATTCAGATAATATTCTTTCATCGCTGCCCAATCCCTGTCCTTGGTGATTTGAAGATGGTTTTACAAAAGATGTTATTTTCTGACATTTCTTAATTTCGTCTTCTTGTTTTTTGCGCAATTTTCGTTTCTTGGGATTAGTTCCGTTTCGTACGATATTGGTTACTCTTGATGACTTTTATGTCTACTGAAAAAGCGGCCCTAAAAACCTAAACCGGTCCCCAAATCCCGGCTACACCACTGAGTGGGCCCCCTCTGCGAAGTGTGCCCGGGTGCATTGCACCCCCTGCACCCCGGTGGTTACGCCACTGTATTAGGTACATTTTATGCGAATTCAGTCTTTGAAAATATAAAGTTGGTTCTTTCAGATTAATGAGTATTTTTACCTCGAGTTCGTATCTTTATTTTAAATAGTTTAAAGTAAAAAATAAACCCGGAGTGCACACCCTCAGGTTTCCCTAAGTAGACATGCCAAGTTTCAGCTTTCTATGCTTATTGGTTTTGGAGTTACAGCGTTAACACACAAACGAACTAACACCTTTTCTTTTATTTATATGATAAATCAAAATGTACAACTTAATCTACGTAAATATAGCTACGAAGAGAAAAGAACTATGTAACTTTCAATAATTAAAAAAATGTACGTCCTTATTCTCATCTAATTTAAATTTATGCGTGAGCCTATTTGCGTTAGTAAGCATTACAAATGTATAATATAATAGTTTTTCTTACAAAAAGGTAAGATTCCAGCATAAAATTAATGATGAAATACCTTGATTAAACTGACTAAACGCTTCCCAGACGCAGTCAACAGTATAATTATCATTAAATATTTATGTTGCTATGCGTCATTAATTTCGATGCGAAACGATAGTTCGAAGAGAACAGCGATTTTCTTTCGTCCATTTGCATGTTTAATTGGCACTAATTGAATCGGAGATTTATGGTCGCCTTGTCAACGTCCGGAAAGAGTACGAAAAATCCGAAAAATTTCGAAAAAGAATGCTTATTTCTAAAACCCTCGACTGTGTAACATATAAACATTGCAATAATAAGATAGTGTAGAGTTTTAGCCGTCGAATAAAGCAAAAACGAAGAAAATCGGTCCATATTTACATATTTTTACGAACGAAGGAAAAAAACCTTGCACTCTGAAAAATCTAAAATCCCGTGTAAACTTATGGGAAAATATAATTATCTCCTGGTGCTGTTCCAAGCCAAAAATTAAAATAATATGCCCGAGGTATTCTTAGTATGTATGCCAAGTTTCAGCTTTCTAGGTTTATTGGTTTTGGAGCTACAGCGTTAACACACATTCTATTTTATTTATATGATTCGTTGTTTATTTGCGTTGTTATTTGGTATTAACACAATGGATTATGGATTTGTTTGGTGATTTCGTTCCAATTATATTTAAGGCAACGCATAAAAATACGTTTAGTAACGGAGAAAATGGGGAGGAAAAAAAGGTAGAATTAAACCAAATTAATGTTTACTCGTCATGTTCTGATGTGCAACTGCACCTGTACGTCTATGAATAAACGCGTTATTTCACCGCTGGGTTGGGAAGATTGTTGTCGAAAGGGGTTTGATCCGTCGCCATGGTAACTCGAAATGTGCCGATGTGATGTATAGTCAAGGTGAAAAATGTGAGAGAGAGAGAGGAGAAAGGGATAAAATTGGAGAGAGAGAGATAGAGAGAGAGGGGAGGGGGGGATGGAGTGAGGGGAGGTGAGGATAGGCATAAAGGAGATGGATGGCCGTGTTTTTGAATGCGTTATTCATGGGAACCATTCCGACCCTCTCTCTCTCTCCAACGCATAGCAGAATAACATCGAGAAAGCAGCGTCTCACACCCTCGTTATGGCGGATTCGCGTCGTGATCATTTCAATAATGGGCAGTTATTCGATGTCTGCAGAAGAGAGGTCAGGATTATCCTCATAAATATAAATAACTACCTATCCGAAAACGAATAGATCGAAATGCTTTCATCTTCGTGGTCAGATATGGAATCCATCGATTTTTCTTCGACTCCTATGGAAATAATGACAGTTTCGACTGATGATAAACCACGGAAATGTTGTCAGATCATATTTCCGATATTTAATGCTGTGGTTTTAGATAAAGAATGAAGATTGAGCAAGGAAAATATACGTAGAAGATAAATCGAAAATTTTCGGAGACAGAATGAATAGTAATACACACGTAGGTGTGTCCCTCACATAACGTGTTTTCGAATTTCCAATTTCGCGCTCAAAGTCGCGACTTTTCGAAGTTGGTGACGATGAGTCGCGAAGAGACTTGAAAAGGCACGAGACGACGCAACAACCACTAAAATACAACCGTTGTAACCGTGGGAGCACATAAGGAAATAAGGGGAGGTGAGAGACGAAGGCCTTCTCTACATCCATTCTCTAAGCTTGTCCTAATGACTCCACAATTTCTCTGCCCCGTCCGTCTGTCGGTCACTTCCTTTCTTGGGAGTCCATTCGATGGCCTTAGATGTTCGGTGCTGGCCATCTCTTCTTGCTGCAATATGACCCACCCACTGCCGCTTTAAGAGTCTCGACTCTCCTAATTGCGACACAGGCTCCTATATTCTTTCTTAATTAACCATTCGTTTCTTTTGAAGCATCTTCTGGCGTTACAAGTCTTAAAGTAGGAACAGGATTGGGCGTCAATAAGACGACAAGAGGTGAACAAAGGAGAAAAGGCTTTGTGAGTTAGGGAGAAAGAGGAAACTTTCTGCGTGAGACTTTCTTAAAGGAAAGGTCACCCAAAAATCAAAAGGAGAGTATTCCCTTTGAATGAACCTCCAAGCGGCTGCTACACCAAACCCTTAAATATTTTACATATAAACAAATAATTCTTCTTTTGAGGCCCAGTGGAATTCATTTCTCCAGATTTATTCATTGCGGAGTTCTTCCCTTTTTTACATGCTACTTGACCAGTAGAAAAGGGTCCGACGTACCCTTAAAGTTGCCATGCGTGAATCTATGGTCACGAGGTCAAAGGCATTGTATAAGTGACGTAGATAGGGAGATACGGAGAGCTTATTTCAAAGTGGCTCTTTCACAAAAGTACACTCATGCGTCTACGAAATTAATATTATGGCCATATTTTCACATTGAATATCAATATGAATGATTACAGCAGAATCGAGGGTTAAAAAAGCGCAGTTGAACACAGCATTTATTCGTAATTATGGTCGATTAAAAATAAACTTAATCCCATAAATACAGAAAGGACAGACCATAAATGATAACATATGCTTAAAAGAATATTATTTGAAAGTTTTTAAACTTTTCATAGAAAATACGGCTGACATGAATTCAAGGTTGAGCGAAAGCGTTAGAGGCATATAAATGGAAGCAATTGAATGGACAGGGCAAGCAGATAGGAGAGTGACTTTTTTAAACACTTTTTTGATATCTTTTAACATTTTAGTTGAGAATCATATTAATTTAGAATGCACTCTTCGTTAGAAAATTCTGAATACTTGTTTTTCATTATGTTCCTATAAAATGTCAGAAAAGATAATATGGATGCAATCATAGCAGTGTTTCTGGAGCTGAAAAATTATTGTTTTGAAGGAAATGCCAAAAGGTTTAATTAATGAACTCTGGATTTTATATGAAATTTTTAAAAGACTTTCTTAAAATAATTACACTTTTACTTCAATATTTTGGTTTATTCTATGCGACGGAAAACTATTCACACCAGAAATTAGTGAACTCAGCTTCTGGATTGTATCAAAGGAAAGATAGGGAAATTAAGATATCTAATTAAATGACAGTAGTATATACTACATTGTATATACTAAGGAAATCGAGCACACAAAATTATTATAGAAGAAGGAGAAGGATAGGAGTGCGATAACCTATTGGAAGCGAGGTTTTCATCACGGCGACTACTCACCCGGGAGGAAGGGGAATTTAATTTTGCGCGCGACCTATGCTCCCGAAACACATACATCGACCCTGCCAGCAGACAGAACAGAGGGAATTGCAGGTGTTGGGGAGGGTTGAGAAGAAGAAAATGGATGGTCAGAACAATCACGTACGATTCGATTTATCCAATTTATGGTATCAAAATTCAGATTTCCTTCGTATTCGCTTGCCGTGCTTAAAGAATGGGATTCTATAGTTGGAGATCATTTCAATGGCTCTGAAGACGGAATAAGTGTTTTGCTGAAAGACGAACAACTACGGTTTAGAGAGGATTATCTCATACTTTCCGCCTCTACATAGAGATGACCGGAGTTCTCCTGATTTTCCTACTTCCTCCATATTTAACAATATTAATTATTTAAAGGGCTTCCGCATTTTCCGGTGGTTTACTTTTTGTACATTTTTTTGTGACGGTGGGGGTTTTTATAACAGTCCTTAAATGAACATTAGACGATTTTACTATAAATTATTTTTACTCGGAAGTTTATGTAAATTGATCATGGAAAATTTGTATTCGGTACTTGCATAAAGCTGTGTTAAAGGTATCCTTCACATAACATCTTAGATTAATTTCTGAGAGAAATTTTACTATTAGCAATAATTAAAATTGTTGAGGAGTAGCACCCTCTAACCCTGAAGCCATAGAATAAATAAATATAAATTTGAAATACTACATGAATTAAGAAAGAATACTAAAATGGTAATTTAAATTTATAAGCACAGGTTATATGGTTCTAAGAGACGACTAGGCCTCTCGGAGAGGACAGATTCAGACAATGTATGATTGGATTTCGTTCATTTCTTTCTCTCTCTCCCTTCCTCCTACTTTTTTCCACTCGCGTCTTCTTCCTTTTCTCCTCAACACGAAGCGCGTCCAAAACATTAAAGAGTTTTCTCCTCCCTCTCTTTCCCCCCCTCCACATCTAATATCCCATATCTACCTCCCCTCCCTCTTCCCCTTTCACCTCCACTACCTCTCTCCTTCCCTCCGATCTCCCTTTCTCCTCTCACCTTTCTCTTGCGTTCTATTTCGCTATTGCCAGACCTAAAGGCGCGTCGAATGGGTGACTTCTATAATGGAGGCGAATCGATTAAAGACAAGTGTCTCTTACTCCCTTTCACCGCATCTTACGTTCTCTTTAGCGGAACTTAAACCATGTTTCACATCCCAACAGTTTGGATCCTTAAAAGCTTTCCACGAAGCACTCCAAAACCTCATCGGCAGTCTGAAAACACGCACATTTCGAACTCGAATTGAGAGTTAAAAGAAACAATCGATTCAAATAGCGTGCTTAGCTTCTTTAAGTTATTTATATTGTGCCTCGCCTCTCTGTATCTTCATTTTCTTCCTTACCTATCTTATAACATAATCATTCATTTAAAACGAATCGAGATTTGGGGATAAATCATCTTTTAAACGAGGCAGTTTTACTTTTGCAGATTAAGTTCCACTATAGATATATAAGTTTAGTTTTGGCCACACAATATCAGTATCTCGATGGATTTTATGAAACTAAGGCTGTCGCCTCTGATCACTTAGGCCAGGGGTGGGCAAACCGTGGCCCGCGGGCCATATGTGGCCCTCGAGAGCATTTAACGTGGCCCAAGAAGCTTTGGTGAAAAAGCAATCTGTAGAATTTAACACAATTTTATATTACTTTTGATAAAATTATGACAATAAAAACCTTTAGTTTTGAAAATTTAGCCCTACAATCCTTGTTTGTGCTTGTTTTTCACTTATGTATGATCAGGGCCGGATTAAGCGGTTCATGGGCCCCACTCAAAGCACACGTTCTGGGCCCCGGCCTAAGATTTGGCCGGATTAATTTAGAGACCCATTCATTCACAGCACGTATTTCTTATTCGTCCTTTTTTATCTTCCCCGCCCCCCACCTTTCTCTCCCGCAGTTCGTTCCTCCACCTCAATCTTTCCACGAAGTCTTAGAAAGTAACAAATGAACTAAATTCCCGTGTTATAAAATTCAATGCAATGTCTGCAATTTCGCTTAAGAGCAACATATTGGTTGCCATTGACGACGAAAGGATTTCAGCTCAACAAACGTTAAAGTTTCGCTCCAAAAACCAAATTGTAGACGGATTCGATCCATAATCGAAAATAGACGATAAAAAGTTTATTCATTTTCCAATGAAATAGTCCATATTCGAAGATTCTCTGTATAGTTTTTTCAATTTAAATTTGCAAAAGAGCAAAAACTTGCACTTAGAAAAACTTATTTTTACGCCTTATGTTATGGGAAATGTAAGTTATCCTCTGGAATCGAACCCTGGACGTTACTTTACAGGTTAACTCTCCAAAATTGCCCCAATGCGTCACGATTACTAAACAATGAAAGATTGGTCGAAATCAAATCATCCGTCATTGATATTTTCGTATTCAGTTCGAGACGGACATTCCATCTCTCCCTCCCTCTTCCCATTTCTCTCGTTTTACGACGAGACATGAAAATGGACTTGTAGGTGCACCAAGTTGTTCCAACAGTAGCTTGTAGGCGGATTTACACAAAGTGAAATACAAGCAGTCCTCGACTTACGACGCTCCAGACTTACGACGTTTACTAATTAAGGAACGTGCTCCGGAATTAAGGCGCCGCTCCACGGTTACGACGGTCGGCCGCCAACCGGACTGAAACGACATTTAACGTCTTAAGGTAGATTCAGGCTACAATGTGCATATGCGGCAAGCAACGACAATGGAATTTAACGCGATTTCACACGAAAATTCGTCAAGTCGTTGTCTACTTAAATCCCTTCTACACGAGATATTAGATTTCAGACAAAGAAGGAAATTCAGAGTGATTCCTTATATGATTTAAACTTACGGAGATAGAAGGGAAGGAAGTAGCATCGGTGAAACGTTTTTTTTATGCACGTGGGGCAAATCCGATTTCGGCTGCTAAATGGTTGAATCCCTGGAAAACGAAATAAGAAAGGTTATTTTTAGAGTGTCGACCCTCGATTTACGAGTCATTAAGTCTATGTTACGACGCTATTGCGCTTGTGGAAAGCTGCATACCGTTTGCATTACTTTTTAAAACTTTAGTTACCTTTAAAAATGTCTGATAAGAGAAATTCAAATGCTGGAGGTGTTTCTGGTTCTAAGAAACGTAGAACCATAACAATGGAAACGGAGATTGACGTAATTTAGCGCCCAGAAAAAAGCGAGGCCCCTGCCAAAATCGGTCGGGCTTGTGATATCCCTTGTTCATCGGTGGTGACAATCACCTAAAACGGCAACATTATAACCCCCAGTTTTTATAAGTACATACTTTATTCCTTCGGTAAAGTTTTTAAGAATCATTATTGTACCCCGATTAAAATAAAAAGATTTGTCTAGTCTAGAACAAGTTATATTTATGTTTATCTTTGCCTGAGTGCAGTATTATGGGTCATTTTATAAAAATATATTATCTGGCCGTTGGGACAGGAACGTAACTCAAATTTTTAACATTGCCCATATGGGAAAATGTGCTTCGGCCTACGACGCGACTTTCAGGAACCAATTATGTCGTAAGTGCGAGGACTGCCTGTACTTGGAATTATTGCTAAAGTAAGAAAGCGTTTTACTAAGAAAAGCGTGGCATTTGATACAAAAGAATAAAGGGAAACAAGGAACAGATTTCTGTCCACTGTGGGCCTCCTTGTCTTCTGGGCCCCACGCACTTGCGTGTTTTGCGTACCGCTTAATCCAGCCCTGTGTATGATGCCTAAGAATCTACGCAATTTCCGATTTAAACTCTAATCTGGCCCGCCTAAAGATTGACATCTTTCAATGTGGCCCGCTGTAGAATTCGCAAACACCGATGCGGCCCGCCATGCAGAAAAGTTTGCCCACCCCTGACTTAGGTGATCTAGTTTCGCATGGCAGTTCGCTTAGGAGACATACGACGTACGTCATTATCATAAAGGCAAAATTAATTTTTATATCCCCGATACGAGAAATACCTTTCAAATAACATGTATAAAAACATTGGTCATAATTTTTTTAAAGGATTCTCTTGGCATAAAGCACAAAACATAAACAGTATAAAGTAATTACTTTCGCAATTACATTCACACGAAAGGATTAAGATAGCATTTATTCCTAAACACTTAAATTTTTATTTTTAAAAAATTTGGATGAAAACAAATTTTAGTAAAAATTTTACCAACTATGTGAAACATTTTTGACATTTTCCAAGTTTCTAATCATCCCAGCGGCCACCACGTAAAAGGATCGTACACACCTTTTATAAGCATTTCTCTTTCGTAATTTAACAAGATTTGGGATTTGTTTGAAAATTTGACACAGTAAATTTGGATCTAAAAAACTCTGTCTTCTACACTCCTCCAATCTGTTGCAAATTAATACCGTAAGAGTGGTCCCAAATTCAAAACAAATAATTATAGATACTGTATGGCGCACCGTCTTGTTCCAGTGATGACATATAATATTTTGTTGAATTTATTCATAACAAATAAGACACTTTCGTACTTTTCCACAAACTTTTTATTCTTTCGACCGGTTTCACACGTGATACGGCATCATCTGGCATCAACCTTTCGCCAAAATAAAAAGTGTGCGTCTTATTTATTATTAATAATATTGCCTACTTCCACGAAGTCACGCCTGACTGAATTATATTTTGTTGAAACTTAGACAAGTCACTCAAAGTGTTATTCTAATGAAATATTCAGGATATCTAACTATTTTTGCTGATTAAACATTTTAAAATAGTGCTTCTCTACTGAATGTAACTTAGTTCCTTTAATCATCCACGTAAAGTGGGTTAGACTGATAGGTAGTGTGCCTGCCTTCTAATCCAAAGGTCGCGGGTTCGAATCCCGCTTCGGGCATGGATGTTGTGATTCGTCTTGGGGTTTTCCCCCTACCTGCAGAAAATCCTAAAATTGGCTTTGCGGGGAATGCATCTTAAAAAAAAAAGAATGATAGCGCATTGTTTTTCTTTAACTGGCAAGACCAGCGTTCAAAACCCATTCATTACCCTCAGAAAATTTAACGGCGAAAACGTGAAAATGACAATCTTCAGAAGAAGTGACAATATTTCATTTAAAACCTTAAATTTTTTTATAGCAGTCACTCCATCAATTTAATTAAGAGGTTCACATAAAAAGAACTGACTGGCCCCGCGTGGGAGACCCATGCTCCAAACCAAAAAAATATTAGCACTTTTCAGTAATGTGATCGTTAAAATTATGTGCAATTATCACAAAACTCGTTGGATTACGAATAAAGAATTGCTTATACCAGACGTGTGCAATCTTTTTACGTGGTCTTTGGGAATGCCTAGATGTTTGGAGTACTCCGACGAGACAAATAAGTTTAGATAGCAGCTTAATCAAGGTTCAATTTGTTATTATAATTGAGAAACAACTCTAACCAATGTTTTAATGATGACCAGTGTTTTAAGTTAAAAATGTAAATTTAGTTGTAATAAATATCAAATATCGCTTCTTCATCAAATCTTCGCGAGCCGCTCCTTGCAACAAAGGAGCTTATTGATTCGGCGTGGATGCAGATTGATAAAGCTGTAATAAGGCTTACAATTAGTGGAAAACTCAAGCAGGCCTTTCCCCCTCTTCAATCCCAGCTTCGACCATTAAAATCTCTTGGGTCACGTCACCCGCTCTCTACTTATTTCGCTCTCTCTCCCTCTCTCTTCCTCCCTCTCTCTCTCTCCCCCCTCTCTCTCCCCCTCCCCCCTCTCTTTTTTCCTACACATCCATCACAATAAAACTTCCAATATTGCGATATGACCGAAGTTTTTCGCGTTTTGCTCAGTCATTGGGGACTCGACTACGAAAATTTGAATAGAGTGAGAATCTCACACGAGGATTACCAAAATATATTCAGGAATCTCGATTTCACATGCTTTTACTGAAACTCGGGCTATTTTCCACCATTTTCTATCATTTTATCACTCAGCTGAGATACTCCATTATCTCTTATTATGCGCACGGACCCTTTATCTATCTTCTTCGGTATGTTGCCTATATATATAGTACGGAAGAGGAAAGGTAAGTAAGGATATTTAGGGCAACTAGGTGTTGAAGGAAACCCAGTGAAACTTACCGGAAGTAGAGCCGCTGGGGTGTTGGAGAGACACATTTGTAGAGGTTAGAGCTTTCGGGATGATCCCTTCGTCAGCACAAGGGACACACACACACACACACACACACACATATATATATATATACACACAAACACACATGTCTCTCCGTCGCTGAAGAAGGTCGTCAGCCCGAAAGCTCCATATTTGTGTTGTTTATGTGTTTTTCGTGTGTTTTCGGCACCCCCAGCGGCTCTCCAATCTAGGTAAGTGTCCACTGGGCTTCCTCCGACACCTTGTTTTCACCTTTATTATTACCTTGACTTTTCTTTAAGTATATATATGTATATGTACATTTACGTATGGCGAGGATATATTGTCTAAAATCATTTTACGTGTTACAAGAGACAGTAATTCATCATAATTCGATGTTCTTGAAAAATATATTTAGGGCACTGTGAGGATCAATTTCTAGTAAAGCGCGTGAAATCGGAAAAGTGGATCTCCTATGACGAAACTGGAATGAGGAGGAGAGAGGAAAAGAGAAGGCGAATCAATGAATGAGAGGATAGAAAGACGAAGGAGAAGTGAGAAAACAATAGAGGAAGAATGTTCCCTACAATTCCCGGCTTCAAAATCAAGGACATCATTTACTCGTGGGCGAGCGTGTTACTAAAAGATGTTCGATACTTTTTCCATAAAAAGAACGCGATATCTCTTTCGCGTATTAATGCTAAAACGAAGAGCTTGCTCGAGGAGAAATATCTCTCCCTTCGCTGTTATCGTTATTTCGTCTTATTTCCTCTCCGATAACTGCCGAGTGGGAATTTTTAAGGCCTGGAGGAGTGTCGGAATCGGATTTAGACATTTCCGAAACGGGAATATACGGAGGCGATTCGGAGGAAAGGCCGGCGAGGGAGGGAAAAAAACAGAAAACGAGAACTCACGTAGGAGTACGTATTTATAACACGTGAGGACGTTGGTGCGGAATCGATTACGAGGGAAGAGGATATAGTGTCGAGTTTCGAAAAAAATCATTTTGAAGGACGAGACCTATGCTACGCATGTTGGATTTGCTGAACCGCGCATTGTTTGCGCGGTTTTTTCCAATTTATTTATAAAAAATTAATGAGTGTGTAAAAAATTTGATTTCAGTAATTCACATTTAACTATACTAATGTATTTTCCAGGTATAGGTAAGGTTCGCGGGTTCGAATCTCGCTGAAGGCACGTCTGTGTGTGTGCATTGACAATTTATTATGCAAAGTCAGTCTGAAATCTGTATTTTAAAAGACATATTAGAGAGGAAATTAATGCTACACAATAGTTGATTGCGAACTTTTATTTTTTTATTTTAGTTTTTCTTTATGTTGAATTATATGTCCTTTTTATATAACAATCAATGCAACCGTTTATTTAGATTATCAATAAAGAGAAGATAACCATGGAATGTGTTAAAAAAATAGCATATGTCCCTCTTCTCATTTAATTTTAAATTTATGTTCCAGCCTATTTGCGTTAATAAGCACTACAGATGTGTAATATAATGGTTCTACTTAAAAAAGGTAAGATTCCACCATTCAGACGATGAAATGAAGATTCACCTGCTTTGATTAAGTCGTTGTAAACGCTTCCCATACGCAGTTAACTGAATAATTATTTGTAAATATTTACGTTGCTATGTATAAAGTTTGACGTTGCTACAGCAGTCATTTCGATGGTAAAACAGAAGTGCGCTTTTCTTTCGTCTATTTGAAGGTTTATTTGGCACTAATTGAATCGGGGCAACAATGACGGTCATCTTGTCAACGCCCGGAATGAGTGCGAAATATCCGCAAAATTTCGAAAACAATTGCGTATTTCTTAAAACTTCGACCATATAACATGTAAACATCACAAGAATAAGATAGTATAGAGTTTATTCGTCGAATAAAGCAATAACGAAGAAAATCGGTCAATATATACGTATTTTGATGGAGGAAAAAACCTTGCACTCTGAAAAATCGAAAATCCCGTGTGAACTTATGGGAAAATATTATTGCCCCCTGGATTAGAACCAGGAACTTTATGATAATGGAAATAGTTTTATAGGGACCTTTTAGCTTGTAGAAACAAAACGCAGTGTACCGCACATCTCTACGACAAACGGCTTTTGAGGTACGGGGGGACGGACACTTCCAAAATTGTATAATATAGGATTATTCGTCCGATAAGAAATGAGCGTTCTCTGGAGAACCGAGAGAATTAAAATGGCTGAAGGAGTTCGTTTCTTAGCGGAATAAAATTTTCTTTAGATGGAGTCACATAAAAAAACTCACCTAATCAATCAATTTCACTTCCCTCCAATAAAAGTCGCGAGAGGATGTCATATGGAAGTGTCAGGAAGGGAGAGAGAGAGAGAGGAAAAGGGAGAGTGGAGTGCGAAAGGGAGAATGGTGATTGATGCGAGGCGGAATGACGTCATAGATGCTTAATGAAAGGAAAGTTCCTTGGGAGATAGATTAACGCAATTGAAGTACATATACGTATTCTTAAAAGAGAAATAATCACGGCAGCGTCAATGACGAATTAATTAATCGAGTTAGGAAAATGTACAAATGCGCGCGTTTCGTGCAACGGAATATTTGAAAGAAATTATTATTACTAGCTGAGCCCGCGCAAAATTTGCGCGTTTAATTTTAAATTGATTCATAAAAAAATAATAAGTTTGTAAAATAAGTTGATGTTAATAATTCATATTTTACTCTAGCAATGAATTTACACAGTATAGGATACTTAGATATTTGACTCCCAATGTAAGGTTTGCGTGTTAGAATCTCACTGAGGGAAAGGCAGTGTGCGCATATTTAAAAAAATGTTATCCGTAGGTAATCAGAAATCTGTATTTTATAAGTTATGGTAGAGAGTAAATTGATGCGACACACTAATTAAATTGAAATGATTAGTGATCGGAAGATTCTTACGCGACAGGCATAAACTGTAGTGATGTGAAATGAGGAAACAGAAGAATAGAACTGCTAAGACCGGGAGTCAAACTGGGTCTTAACACCTCAAAGAAAGCAAATATTGGGAAAAGAAAGATGTGAACTTTCTGTAATTTACAGGAAATGTCCCTCTTTTGCCCTAAACATTTTAACTTCCACTTATGATCGCCTCTTCCATAATAACATCCACTTTGTGTTTTTAATTTCAGATCTACCAATGCCTCACTTCCGGTATACATTTCATGTATTTTACCTAACCTAGTTATTTTTCTTCTCTTCTCCAAACTATCCCATCCTAACAGTCTCATCATTTCAGTAACGCTGTCTTTTCTCCCATGTTTTCCTAAAACAAATCTTGCAGCTCTTTGTATTTTCTCTACTTTTGAGATTTGTCCTTTGGTATGAGGGTCCCCCCATAGGCTTACTCCGTACTCCAAAATTGGTCGTACTAAACTGAAATATCCCCTTTCTTTTGTTTTTTTACTACAATTTTTTAAATTTCTTATAACAAAGTTTAATGTTTTGTGTGCTTTATTAACAACAATTTCTGTATGCTCATTTCATTTAAGATCGTTTGAGAAAGTTATTCCTAAATACTTACATTTGCTATCTAATGGTATATTTTCCCTTCCTAGTGTGTACTCGAATTTAAATGTTTTTGTTAAAATTAATTAATTTACTTTTTTTACAATTGATTGTCATTTTATTTTCATTCAACCATGCAAAAATTCTATTTAAATCCTCTTATAACGTGATACAATCGTATATGGTTTTTATCACCCGGTAAATAACACAATCATCAGCAAATAAGCGAAGTCTAGATTTCACAATTCCGGGCATATCATTTATAAATATTATGAACAGTAATGGTGCAATTGCACTGCCCTGGGGGACACCGGAATGAACTGGTATCGCATCAGAAAAATGATTGCCAATTTTTATTTTTTGTTTTCTACCCCTCAGAAAAACTTTTATCCATTCCACTACTCTTGGATCTAAACCCATTCTTTTTAATTTACTAAGCAATATGTTGTGGTTTACCACGTCAAATGCTTTGGCAAAATCTATTACTATAGCATCCACTTGTTCCCCTCTCTCGCAAACATCAACTAGGTCTTGATAGAAGCCAATCATTTGTGTATCACAAGAAAATCCCTCCCTAAAGCCATGTTGACTTGGACTTAACCATGCATTGGTTTTACAAGTTTTTCTAATATAATCCGTTAGTATTTTTTCAAGGATTTTACACACTACACTATTTAGACAAATTGGTCTATAATTTTCCGCTAGTACCCTACTACCCCCTTTATAGATAGGTACAACAATTGATTCTCGCCAATCATTAGGAATGTCTTTGTTATTAATTACGGAGGTAAATATTCGTAGCAAATATGGTACTATTTCCTTTCCCCCCAACCTTAACATTTCCCCTCGTATCCCGTCGACGCCAGAAGATTTTTTATTCTTATGTGCTTTAATCCTTTTAAAGATATCGTTAAAACCTATGCAAAACGGAAATGATTTTAAAGTTACCTCATCTCCCGTTTCATCTCCTAAATCTTCAATATCAGAAATCTCTGATTTAATATACACTCCAGCGAAGTACTTACTTATTGTTAGTTCATTTGCTTTACTTGTATCTTCCACTAATACTGTCCCGTCCTTACGTTTAACTGTATGAATCACTTCTCTTCCGGTCCTTCTTTTCCTAACATAGTCATAAAAACCATTAGAGTCTAATAATAATTTTTTTATAAACATCCTGAGCTTTAATTTTCATTTTATTTAATTGTTTTAGTGTTTTCTTGTATAATACAGTAAAACTTTTATTAGTACTTCTCTTATTATGATAAAACCAGAGTTTTTTCTTCAATGTTCTAATATCTTTAGTATAATACTCGGGGTCTGGGTTTGGTTTTAAGTATTTTATTGGGACAGTCATATTTACACCCTTCATAAAAATATCATTAAAGCATTCGCATGTTTCATTAACTGATGATCCTTCACTAGCCCATTTATGAAATTCATGTTTTAAGTATATTTGAAAATCGTATGTTTTAGCCTTCCGAAATTGATAAATTAATTGTTTTTCGTGTGTTTTTTTAAAATCATAATGCAAGTGTGCTTGCAACAATACCGCAGAGTGATCACAAAGTCCATCTAAAATCTCGCAACTGCCGTATAATTCTAATGGCTTCACTAAATAGACATCAATAATATTTCTCCCCCTTGTCGGACTATCAACAATCTGGTTAAAACCCCCTTCTCTTATTAGTCGATTAATTAATAATTGTGCTCTTCCTCCACTTTTGCCTTTCCCGGACCAATCAATATGAGGCAAATTTAAATCACCCGCGATTATAGCATTCCTATTTATTTTACGGTCATCGCATGTCAGTTCAATTAGCCTCTCAATTACTTCTAAGCTTCCTCCTGGAGGTCTGTATACACCAATTATCTCTAAATTTCTTTTACTAAATGGACCAAACTAAGGTTACACTCAGTAATTCGTGAAATTCGTCCGATGTGTTTATATAGCTATGTATTTCTTTAGAAATACATATAAATATACCTCCACCCCTTGCATTTCTATCTCTTCGATACACTGCGAAATTTTCAGGAAATATTTCTGAAGTGGCTACTTCTTCTCGAAGCCAAGATTCCGTCCCTATTATTACGTTTGATTTGCATATCTCTAACATAATTCTAAACTCAATTATCTTATTAATTATACTGCGACAATTTACCTGGAGAAGCTTAAGAGCCTTACCTGATTTAAATGCATTTCCATAGTCACAATTTGCACCGTCTTCCTTTTCACTCTTCTTTCTTCCAACTCTTATGTCTTTTTCAGTACTGACATGTCCCTCGTCATTAGTTTTACACTTAGGTACTATCATTGTTCTTATTCACAACCAATGCCTCCTTTGGATTACTATGTCCCCTCTCAAAAACTATGATTTCTGCAGTGCTGCTGACTAGTTTCCCGAATTAATGGATTTCACTATGTTTTTTAATAAATTCTCGAATTTCGCGCTACCTCTCCTGTTGACGTGTATGCCATCTCTCCCCAAATCACTTTCTCTCACCCAACCATTTGGATCCACGAACAACAAATCCTTTTTCTGACACACCCATTCAATTCCTTCGTTTATGTAATCTATTTTACACTGGGGAAAATCACGTCTCCGAATTATCCCACTAATAATTATTTTTGCTTTGTTAAATTTTTGTTTGGCAACGCTGCACATATCCAAAATGAAACTCACTGGGTGACCGTCGGATTTCACACTCCTCAAATCATCCGTTCCGACGTGAATAATCACCAACCTCCTCCTTCACTTCACTAGAGAGACGCAAACATCCACTACGACTGCTGGACTGTATGAGTGTACGTAAGGGAAAGAGCGTTTTAAAGTTCTTTTCTTTGACATAAATAATCCATTTCTTTGCTATATAAAAATATTGTATGTACATGTAAGGAAATTAATGATTTGTTTGTGAGGTTGTTTATGTTAGCAACAATGAAGAAGCAACCATGTAAGACATTTTCAAAGTTAAACTCGAATTAAGACATTCTTGTATGACTTTATTGATAACGGCTACTCCGACGACAAAAATGTATAGGAACGAAAATACTCTCTTCTACAAATTTTATTTGAAACATATTTTGATGTTACGGATACTTTACGAGATATGACGGAAAGTTCATTTTTTGTCACTTACGTGATTCATTTATGTGATTTTCTTTGGTTGTAAGGTCCCTTGCACACAGGCCGATAAATGTCGGATATCGGATGTCGGAGAAGTATCGGATGTCGCTTTTACACAGACCAGAGTGACCGACACATTTTTACTTTCTCATACGAAGTATCGAGAAAGTAGTTTTCGCGAAAAAATTCGACCTCGAGATTTTTACGGAAATATATGTTTTAGGTGTCGCTTCACATGGTTTGAGGAAATCTTGTCATTTTAAAGGTATGCTGTCTTGCCTGCAAATTACATTGTTAGACCTCGATATCCTATTGTTATTTCAAACCCTATGGAGAGAGGGTGTGAGAGGTAGGGGGAGAGTGAGAGAGGGAACTGGAGGGAGGGGGAGAGTGGAGGAGAGAGTGAGAGAGAGGGGGTTTAGGGAGAGGGAAAGGAGAGAGGGAATGAAGGAGAGGGAAATGACTTTCAATACAATTTATGTTTCTGATGCCAATTTGATCTCCACAAATAGCTTGAAAGATCGAATCTTTACTCCCGTCATTTTTGACGACCTATATTCTAGTCACTTTTATAACATGTTTTTCACATTCAATCAGATTTATAGAAATATATATGCGTGGTGACATCTGTTACGTAAAACTAAATGTCTATGCAAGGAAGAAGAATTTCAATAGGTGCTTCAGGATTGTTTATGTAAGAATCACACTCGTGTAGCTCTATCACTTTGGATGGTTATCAAAGCTCTACATGATAGGAGTGTCTATTTTAACTCAACAGTGTTAGCGTCATAATCTTCGCGGCGTTATTCACCTCTGACCTCTCACACCAACGCCCCCTGCGACTGAATCGCATTTACTTTTTCTTCGGTGGCCCTGGACGAGAGCCAGTTTTCATTCCCGTGCTCCTCACCGTGTTCGTCTAATGCACACGTCCGCAAAATGCCGTGCCAAACCCACTGTTAGCCCAGTGGAAGTGTATTGCCCTCTCCATTCTTCTCTCTCTCTCTCTCCTTTTGAAGTTCTTCCTATCTATTGGATACTTCCTCTTTATTTCACTCCGCCTCTCTCTCTCTCTCCTTTTCACATCAATCTTCCTTAAAACTCTCTCCTTTCCTCTCAATTTCCTCCTTCAGTCTCCCAAAATCTCTTTTCTCTTCCTTCATCTCTGCTGCTCGTCCCTTATCCCACACCAAAATCCATCCTTCCTAAAAGACGACATCTTTAATACGGCGCCTTCTATTTCACTTGTTTTATATATACGAGTACATATATCTCTGTCTCTCTTACTCTTTGAGCGTAGAGAGTGAAAGTAACCGGCTCCCTCCTAGCTCCCAGAAATGATGCGCCACAGGCCAAATTGCTATCTCCTTCGATAATAGAACACAACAGCCCGACACCTTTTCTCCCTGTAGCAGCAACAAATAAGCTGCAACACTTCCCAAACTTTTTAACTCTCTCTCTCTTTAAATTGTTCCATCTGTCTTTCTTTGCAACCTTCACACACATTCACTGTTTATTTTTCTCTTTCTTTTCACGAAGATGAAAATCTCATGTACGAAATTTCTCTCTGTCAACAGACAAAATTAAAGTATTCTTTCTGCGAAAGATCCATGTAAATTCATTTATATTACCAGAATGGTCTTTTATTTTTATGCTATTAACCTTTAAAGGGATATTATTACTATTTTATATATTTTTACATAGCAGTTACCATATCTTAAAGTAATTGATATTTTAAAAATGAACATTTCGCTTATTTAAAGTATATGGAAGGACAGAGCCGTAATGAGGGAGGGGCAACCGGGGCACATGCCCAGGGCGCAGCTACGTAAGGGGGCGCCAAATAGAAGTCTTATTATACACTGGATAAGATGTGGTTGCAGTTTTGTTTTTTCGATCTCTTCGCAACTTATAACGGCCAACCTGAGATTCAGCTGAAGGGCCATGACTGTACCAAGTCATAGGTGAACGTGTCCAAACTTAATTTGCCGCTTTTAGGCTGCCTCTACTCTTTACGCTCTGAATGTAATTTCTTTTATTTATCCTCGTCCCAAAAAATGTGTGCGCCCTATCGCATTACGTTAGTCGAGCAGAATTTTCGCCCAAGTTGTCGATAAAAAATTAATTATTGAGGACTGCTGTCAAATCGAAAAAGAGACGAAATCACGTCAGAAATAATCCAAAAGTTGGAACAGGATGGACTAGATTTACAAAATACGAGAGCTCAATCGTATGAAAATGCTCTTAATATGAAACGGTTGCAAACATAAACCCTCTTGCATGTTTCATACCACGTACAGAGCATTCGCTTAATTTAGCTTGTTATCATTCCACTGAAGAAACTAAACGTCAAATTAGGGAATTTTTTGCAAAGGTATAGAAACTTCCTTTATTTCGCTGGTCCCGCGTCGAGATGGGTTGGGTTGGCTTCTCTTTTTAATTAATTCTTCATTACGCAACACAACTATATGCCTATCGTATGAACAGATCCTCAATAAGCATCACTATTATCTTTATTACTACAGCGTAAAGGATAGATTTCAAATCCGTTGTTACCAAGGAATAGGCTTTGGAATGCTCGAAACATAAAGCGAGGAAACTAAATGTCTATTATAGTAATGGATCCATTGCAGAAACAACGTATCTCTCTCTCTCTCACTCACCCTTCCTCTAATCACTTAGATAAGAGCACTTTACTCAACGCATTCCTTCGACCACATGAGGCCCTCAAGAAAACAATTTCCGCCGCATTCTTAATCCCTACCCCCTTCTCTAACGCACATCTTTCTCCTTTAATTACAACCAAGGTCCACTTTGCACCCAACCCAGCCTCCAATGCCCTCGAAAGGTATAATTTCCTTTAAGGAAATCTTATGTCTCTTCTCGAGACCCATCCCTCTAATCCAATCACCATTTTTAGGCATTTGGACTGCCCTTTAATAAGTTCTCTCTCCTTCCCTTGGTCACACAAGCGATATCAAAGGTTTCCATCACTTGAATAAAAGCCTCCTTATATTAACATTACTCTTACGTCGCCCCCTTTCCTATCACCACATTGAACGTTATTTCCACTGAGGTATTGTTTACTCCACTAAAATACTTCGACCACCGTTCTACAAGTTATTGACAACAAATTCCTAACAAAAAACGAAAAATTGAATTTTAAGAAAACGATTTAGAACTCCCTGAAAATTTCCAAGCAACTCAGTATTGATGTTGACCCTGCCCATCTGTCCTTACTGAAACACTTTTTAATGCATTATGATAATAAATAATAAATGAACTATCAACATCACGACTTACGCGTGCATGTGTCTGAAAGAAGAGTGTTTAATATACATAGTAGGTAGTTGAATATATAATTTCCCTCTTCTCCCGTCCTCCTCTACCCACCTTATTCTCCCTTCCTCCTCCCTCTCTTTATCTCTATTTCTCTTTATCTCTATTTCTCTTTATCTCTATTTCTCTTTATCTCTATTTCTCTTTATCTCTATTTCTCTCCCTCCATCCTCCTTTATCCCTGCCCCTTTAACTGCGAAGCAAAAGGCCTCTTGATGCCGGATGACTTCCAACGTATAGAACGTGCGCCTGCTTGGAGTTGAGCGCTTTAGCACCCGCTGCGACTGCCGAGAGATTCGGTTGAGCGCCCAACTGTGAGCTATCTCTCAAAGAGAGTGAGAGAGTGAGAGAGAGAGAGAGCGTAGTGTAAGGTTTAGGGGTACAATGGAGGAGTGAGGTACTTCTTTTAGTCTAATTGTAAGATACTTTCCATGCAACTCTCTCCATCTCTCAGTGCCCATTCTTTCTCTTTGATCGGTACATACAAATACAATAAACCCTAAACATTAGCGGGTTTCCTTATTCACGTAAGGTTCCTTTGTACGTAGGCTTAACATTCGCGACACGCAAACTTGACTATTTGCAGATTTAACCCTCGGAGTTAAGTGTAAGTTGCTACTTTCTATAAGCAAGCAGTAGATTTATATTTCTTCACGTTGTAAGCATATGGTTCCCTCTTTGTAGGTTTTCGCTTTTTTAGGTTTACGATCTTTTTTATCTACTTTCTGGTAGAAACTTTAGAAGCACTTCATATATCTTTTGCAAGTTTACTTAATAGGAATATTTTTTAAGGCTTTTCTATTCATTTCTTTTAACGTATTGGAAGTTTCTGAGGTTTTCACTGCAAGAATCTGTCGTATCTCAACAGCGCATTAATGAAGTTTACGCTGGTGAGATTATATAGCTTTCTCTTATTCATAACTATCCTGATTAAATGCTCTACGTATTACAGACATTGTTATTGATAGCACTTGTTATCCATTCGTTCTTACTAGCTATACACCTGGATCTCCGTACAAGTTATGCATCCAATCACCAAATTCCGATTTTTATTTTTAACATTCACGTTGATTTTAGGGGAACGTAACCTGGCGGATGTTTACAGTTTACTGTACACTCATTACGACTCAACTTTCTTTCATAAAAAATGACGTGGCTTTGCTCTTCCATATCTAAATCCAATTTTATGAGTATGTATGCATACATAATCTCAAGAAGACAGCTACTCTACAGTTGCTCTTGACGACGACGGCGTGACAGAATGACATTAAAAAGCCTTTATTAAGATAAAGACAAAGGAGCTGCAGTGAAGTGAAATAAATCACGATAATATGGATAGATTGTGTAAGTATAAGTTAAATTCAAATTAAGTTAATATCATGTTTCTCCTCTTTCTCTTGTCCTTCACAATGCTTCTCTGATGCGGAGAGAAAATAAACTTTGACGGATTTGTAATCCCGACTTTCCTTCTTCTCCCTACTATAGCGTGTATATAAAATTAAGCTATAGAATAACGATTGGTATCACGCGTTAGCGATCTGTTACGACGTGCGTTAGATGAGTTTGCGGTTGAATGATCTAATTTCAGACGAATGGGTCAAATTTCGTAGCCATATGACGACGCGTGTTTTTGTGCAAGGTGACCTAGTAACTGACCGCAGTGCGGCGGACGTCAGTAAAAATCACCCCTTGCTTGTTGTGAGCGACGCCATATTTCGCAGCTGATTCGAATAACGCCGCACGTGTGTGTGTGTGTGTCCGCATATATTTCCGCATTTTCCGTTGAAATGCATGGAAATGCGGGCGATGCTAATAGCCTTCCATCCATCATGATGTACATAGGAACGGTTCTGTTGCGTGAAATGAGATTTGCGCATCGGTGTAACTTTGAATACTTGGAACAGTAATACCTCCATATTCGCGGGGATTACCTTTCTACAAAGCGCCGCGGACGCCGAATCTGCGAATACATATGTTAAAATCTTGTGGTAAAAATGGAGTTAAGGAAATGAACTTTTTTCCCTCTTCTCACACTTATATTTTAACTTTTAGTGTGTTTGGAAACCGTATTATAACCACATTATCGTACGTATGTACATAAAGATTGCATCAAATGCAGTTAGCACACGTTCGAGCAGAGATGGAGACAAGGACGTGCTGAGGGCATAGAATCGTTTACCACTCACTCCATTCGCATTTTCATTTATTATTCTCCCTTTCTGCATAATTCCGTCTCTTTCTTTTCACTTCTCCTTCGCGTCTCAATTCTGTTGACGTGCACTTCATGTAAACAGCTTATCATTTTGTTGCGACCAGTTGTTTAGACCAGGGCCCTGCAGGGGTCGGAAATTTAAGGGCCGAGGGCCTCGTGCGGCCTTCGAGAGGGTTTTATGCGGCCCGCGAAGCCATGTTGAATATGTGATCGGTATAATTTAACACAGTCAATTTCGTATTTTTTCAGTGGAACTATGCTCTCAAAACCTATCACACACACAGAGACTACCTATGATGATAATAGTTAATATTATGGGGCGAATATGTTAATCCGTTCGCCCAAAGTTTAGCGAATATCGTAATCTTTTTGGACAATGTTGCTGTAGATGGATATTTGGTACAGTTCACCTGATCCGCTTCACTGACTGCACTCCACAGGAACTAATGCTACTGGAACAGTCCGCGTAAACTTGGCGGGACGTAGGATAAACTACTGATAAACCAATAGATTTCTATTATTATCGTATGAAGAATGAACAGTGAAATGGACTATGATGAAATAACACTTTCACGTTCCTTAGGATTCATATGTATGGACTTGTTTTTTTTATTATCAGTGGTGTGACCAGGGTAACTATCGTAATTGAAATTTCTTTCTTTGTAACGCATTAAAAATGTTCGATCTACTTTAATTGAACTTTGAGATTAGTTTTATAACTGAGAAAATTATCTATTACTAGGGTATTATGTTTTCAATGGGAAAAATGACTCCGTACATAAATAAAATTATGAAAGTTGTAATAGATATCGGCTTAACTTGGTGGAAATTTTTAAAAAAACGTAAATTACATATGGAATGTATATAAAGTTCTTTCATTTTCCTTATCGCTATTCAAATTACTTCTAACTAAAACGCAAAGACTAAATAAACAATATTGAAGTTAATTCTTAGCCTGCATTTAATACCATTATCATAATTTCATTTCAAACAATAATTCCTTCGGAAGAAATTACAGTTTTCATAATAAAATAAAATGACTGAATCGTATGAGCATATGAGATTGAAGGAAGGAGTGATGGAGAAAGAGAGAGAGAGAGAGAGGGAGGGAGGGAGGGAGAGAGGGAGGGAGAGAGAGAGAGGGGGGAGGGAGGGAGGGGGAGAGAGAGAAAGTGGCAGAGGGAATTGATAGGATAAAATGCGGTAAATAAATGATCGAGTAAGGGAGTGAAAAAGAGAGAGAACATAACCAAATAAAAGAATAGAGGAAATGGGAACAGAATCAGTGGAAGCAGAAAGTAAAAGGGATTGAAATGGAAGAAGAGTGTGAAGAGAAGGAAGAGTCATAAAGATGAAGTTCCAATGGAAGTTGACACACATCTTAAGCTATAGGTATTTCATATCATTCGCTTTCGGTTTGAGTGCATTGCCAAAAAAGAGAGATATCTAGAGGGGGAGAGAGAGATAGAGGGAGAGATTGCCGAAAGAGACGAGAACATTAATGAGTCAGAAAGTAATCCAAAGGGAAGACTGTGAAAGGAAAAACGAGAGCGTATATTACGCTCTTGGGTGTTGATAAAAGTGGAAGAGGTTGAGGAAGTTAAAGGAGATGCCAGTAATTCGTAGGCGAGTGACCAACCGGCTATATGTAAGAGAGAGTTTGTGGAATTTATAAGCGAATTTTCGAGAGAAAATGATAAAAATGGAGACATAAAACTTGGTCTTTGCCGAAAGATTACCGTAGGAATGATTTTAAGATCAATAATGCTGTTTATTATGGAAACTCTCTCTCTCGCTAGCTAGCTAATTTTGGACATGTAAATACCTGACTGAAAGAAAAAATCTAAGCTGTCTTACCAAATATCATATATGTGTTCTTTTATTTTATATAGTTTTATTGTTGTAACATCCTGCTAAGATTTATGCAGAATTCTTTTATTTTACGCCGTTTTGAAATTGGTTGCTTGCTCATTTATTCAATACCCATTTAATGTATTATATTTGAGAAAATGGCTACTTAAGGTGGGGCTAGATGTTTAAAACAGAAGGCCAAGTGCAATAAATGCACTTTGATAAAGAATTATTGGTGGGAATAGAAAATGATATATGAAAGTAATAGACATCTTTACAACGTATTGTTTTTTATCTATTTTTCTTGTCAACGTGTGTTAGTTCAAACAAATGACTTTGACTAACTATAGTTGATTGGCGGTCCGCCAAATGTTTCTAAATTAACTTTTTTTGTCCCGACGCAGTCTGATACCTGTAGGTTAGATTCAGACTCTGTCGGACTAGCAGTGTTATTTACAAGCATTATTTTATCGGTGAAAAGTTTTGAAGTCGCATGGATGTTTGAAGGATAAAGTCACAGGGAGGGAAAGGAGGAATCTGGAATATGGGGGTGTGTGTGTGTGCTTCGGAAAAGGGGAACAAACGTCCATCATTCTCTTTCTCAATCCATTCGGCTCCAGAAAGGAGAAAGACAGAGAAATAGAGAGATAAAGGGAAATGAAGATAGGCAGGTCAATGAGAAAATAAGTCTTCTTTCCACTCTTGTTCAAAATATCTCCAACAACGCTCTGTTTTTCGTCGTTTCTCTATATTGCGTAACAATATTTCGCTCTGGGCAGTTAAGTAGAAAGTAAGTAAAGTAGGAGAGGTAGGGCGAGAGATAAGGTTGAGATAGGCAAAGGCCCATCGGAAGCTCCGTGGCCAAAGCATTTCATAAAGGAGAAGCAAAGAGAAGTTCATAAGACAAGATGAATCTTCGCCGCGCCCCTATCTTGCGAACAACCAACTAGCCTAACAAAATCACCGCAAAGAAGCGAACGCTGGTGTGCTGGAGGGAGGGAGATAAGGAGGGAGAGAGGGAGGGAGGAAGAAATAGGGAGGGGAGAGAGGGAATATAAGGGCAAATGAGAGGCTGTGGGTTGGGTTGGGTTGGGTTGGTGGGATGTTAGGCCGGGGCGGGGGCGGAGAGACCGAAGGGGATTCAGGGATGAAATAAAACTGAAGAAGGGAGTGATAAATGAAATGGTCTAGATTAAGTTACGGAGAAGATCTAGAATCTCTAAATCCAGAAAACTTAACTCTCAATCCCTGTTCCCAATCTCGATTGGACAAAGATGAGTTAATAATTCTTAAGTAAAGTTAAGAATGTTTTCTTACATTAGACTTATGGTTCATTTTATTATATGTAGTTAAAATTACATTTGACACTAAGATTAATTCACTCCATTCAAATTTCGATATCCTTTTTACTTTCTCATACGAAGTATCGAGAAAGTATTGTTTTCGCGAAAAAATTCTACCTCGAGATTTTTACGGAAATACACGTTTTAGGTGTCGCTGAATCCGAAAAAGTGGTTTTTGCAATGCCGTCTGTCTGTCTGTTACTGGCGCTGGAGCCTAGACGGTCGAACGAAAATGAATGACATCTAATTAAGAGTAGTTTATTCTATGCATTTTTAACATCAATCCGATTTTATCGTAAACGGCTCTAACGATTTTGATCAAATTTCGTACAATTACTTGAGTTTACGTCTTCAATAATACTGTATAGTTCATATTTCTCAAAAAATGAATATAAGACTATTTTATTCTAGGCAACTTTAACAATAATTCGATTTTCTCAGAAACGACTCTAACGATTTTGATCAAATTTCGTACAGTTACTTGACTTTACTTATTCAATAATACTGTATAGTTCATATTTCTCAAAAAATGAATATAAGGCTAGTTTATTCTTGGGCGACTTTAACAAAAATTGGGTTTTCTAAAAAGAGGCTCATATGATTTTCATTTTCTAAAGATAACTAAACGACGCATTAGTACGTATATGAGAAAGTTTGTACAATGTATATTGTACCGATTTTTCTAAGAGGCTTTATGCTCTTAAAAGAGTGGTTTGTAGATTGGGGCCGCGTGAATCTTGAGTTTTGATTTTGTTTTCACTTACGTATGCATGAGTTTTTAAAAATGATTTTCCACAAAGGTGGCTAATTGTACTTAGCAAAGGCAGCAAAATTATTCATAGAACGTAGTAATATTGCTAGCAATGCAGAAAATAGCTGTTATCTGCCAAAAAGAAATTTAATAGTCAACATGAAAAGAATGTAATTGTCAGATATCCGTGCCAAATATAGCAACCGTTACTTTGGCTATTTACAATAAATTATTATTTAGCGAATGATGTATGTAGTGTAGTGTCACTTAACTCTTTCAGTAACATCAAATGAGTTAATTTCCTTCAACACTCATAAATTTACCGTCATCTTTATGATTTTTCGTTGGCACTATTTGTCTCAAATGAGTTATTTTGGTTCTTATGGATGAGAATTTCATTTACTGTCAACATTTTAGCATCGCCAACTATAACTAGCACGGTACACGGATTGCGCCATTCCCATTTTGGACGTAGAAGTAAATTGATTCACATACTGCGGAACGCCATTGTTACGTCATAGGGGCCATAGCTTAAAATATTGTTCTAATAAATTTTCCAAGTTACTCTTAGCGCTAAGCCATGTCGATAACAGAGAGTGGACGCTTGTCAGTTGAGACACTTGGGAGAAATTTTTATTTTTTATGTAAATTGGCGTGGCGTTGAGGAGCAGTAAGGTGAGGATTATATCTAAAATTTCAACTTGTAAAATACACAGAATTGCAGCACAAATCAGCTGCTTACTTCTTCAGTAGTGATTCCGATCACTCGCCTTAAATCCTCTGAATCTCAGCAAAATTGTTGCTATTTCGGAGGTAAAATGGATGTCAAAAATAATTGTTCCGTCCTAAACTGTCTTTGGTACTTAGGAATAATTTATGAAGCATTCGTAATTGCTGGATGAAAGTTGCTAACGCTACTTACGTATATAGTCACTTAACACCTTTCAATTAATCATCACAAACTAATTTTTAACACTATCGGAAATTCATCGAAATCAGTTGAATAAAAATCAATTATGTATTTCTTAAATGTTATTCGTATAAATTGTTTCTCAGTGAGAAGAATGCTTTTATATTGCCGCATCTATCATAATAGTCTTGCGGCTTTATTGTATTCCAAAAGAAAAGCTGGTTCATGCAATCCTTATTAGGGAAGAAATGGATATGCCTTATATAAACCGGAAATTTATGATGATTATAATTTAGAATGATCTTTAGAGTATTTGGAAGCGATAAGCACTGAATTCGTATACCGTGATTATATTTCAAAGAGCAATTGATTTGAACACTGCTTTTGCTGTTATGTATGACTTGCAAGAGCGTAGGTCAATTGAAATTTGAAGACTATTCACATTGAACAAAGTTGCGCATATCAAGCATCAAATGCTTTTATCATATTAGCGTCTATTTCAGATTATCGAACTTTGCATTTCTCGTGAAGTCACTTAATTCCTCGTTAAAAAAATTATTGATGTTGTTACTTTAATTATAACTGGGTAATGATGTACATATTTTCTCTATCATTGATTAAAAATTCCTAATGGTAATAAGAAACTAATATGTAGCTCCCTGTATTCTTCTTGCATTGCTAATATTTAGTGCCTGCATGCTTGTTCTCGACAAAAATATTTTCAAATTTAATTTTTCGTCCAAGAGAAATATAAAGAGGTTAGGGTTTAGAGCAGTTTGTGGGTGTGCGACCGTTCTATATCAAAAGAAAATGTCAATTTTCGAGGGAGCAAGAAGGGAGAGAGAGAGAGAGAGATAAAAAGCATAAAAAAGGCAGATTGCGGAACATTCGGGAGGTGCTGCCCTCTTGGGAGCGTAACTCAAGTGACGAGTTCGCACAAGAAACGCTTTGTCCGTGAAAATTTATGTTTATCGCTTTGGGGAAAGGATTTTGGGAAGAGAGATGAAATCTCGTACAGTGCAGCACAGCGGGAGAGGAAAGGAGAAGGAAGGAAGGTTAGAAATGGAAGAGGGAAGAAGAATATTAGGAAGAGGCAAAGAGAAGAGGAGAAGGAAATAGGAAGTGGAAATGAAGGAATCAAACAGGAGAGGAAAGAAAAGGATTGAGGAGAAGGAGAAACGGAAGAAAAAGATGGCAATGTTAATGAAAGAAACGGATTGATAATGGAAAAAGAGAACGGAGATGGCGGTGGGAATGGAGAAAGAGAGGAAGAAGGAAGGAAGATGAGTGGGAGAATGGGGAAGGAAGGAGAGAGAGGCAAAATGGGTAGGAATAGTAAATGGGAGAAGGAAGTAGGCAAAGGAGAAAAGGAAGGAAATGAGACGAATGAGGGATGAAAATGAGAGGAAAAGTAATGGGAGAGGTATTGGGAATATGGAGAGAATGAGGAGGAAGGGGGAATGTATCGTATTTAAGGGCGAAAGTCTTGAAGAGGAAAGAGAAGAGGCGAATTTTAGAGATAGGATGTGAATGTGACATATGGTCTACCAAAGGGAATGAAGGAACAAATTGGGTTTTGCAGCGACTAGGACGAAGATAAAGAAAGAGTTGGAGAGAAGAAGGAAGTTCACAAAGAAAAAAAGGGAGGCGTGGATATTATCGTCGATTGGATTCTCCTGATTCGCTTCAATTTAGCAGTTATATTAATAATCAAATAAAAACAGAAGTTAACGATCGGAAAAATTTTTTCGCGTTGTAAATGCTAATCAAATTTTAGAGAGAAAAATCGTCAGAACAAGCTACATTATCAATCTTGATAAAATTAGGAATTCTTGATCGCAGTAAAAATATTCCCGAATCCACATTTTTAGAGTGATTAATGAGTAATATTTAAAAACTAGTAGAATTGCCAGTAAAATATGGCGGGGCTAAATAGTGTGCTTTATCATCGGGAAGTTCCACGTGTAAACGTGTTTATTTAATCTGAAAATATTCATTTTAGATTTTCGAAACGTTCTCACTACTTTCCCTTCAAATACTGAAATTTTTAATAAATCTCAATAAACGGTTCTCGAAAAATCTATTTAAATTTGACCATGACTGAAACACCATTAAAATGAATTTCTACCTTGTTCAAGGCACTTAGGGTTCTCGAGTGCAATAAGTGCGTACTCCTTCGTAAGTAACACAATCCCGATATATTGGGACCATGAATACGTGATTTTAAATTATATTATTGGAATGAAATCGAAATTAATTATTTATCGGATAAAGGACAACAATTGCTAGGTATTGTAAAGTTCGCGAGGGCACATATTTACGACTTTTAGTATCCGATGAAGTATGATTGGCTCCTAAGCAGCCAATCAGATTAGCATCAAGAACAAACATAGCTTATTATTAGCGTATTATTATAATAGATAAACGCATTACTTGAGTTTATTTTGGTACGATAATTTTTCAGTGCTAATTATAAAGCTATAACGCCTCACTGATAACATTTTTTCACCCAAAACTTCATTGCGTCCTTAAAGCAATTTTTAAGTTTTTCTTGACCGAAAAGGAAAAAACAATACAACTTCTGTGTTTTTAAGCGCTTAAAAAAACAAAATGCGTCTGCTTGTGTCTGTCAGTCATTTTGCACGAGCATATCCGTTCGATTTTGTATTGTTAAAAATGTTCTCTCGTTTTTTAATAATTACTAGCTGAACCGACGCAATGTTTGCGCGGTTTATTTTCAATTAATTTATAAAATATTAAGAAATGTGTGAAATAAGTTGATCTCAATAATTCACATTTAACTCTAATAATGCATTTCTCCGGTATAGGATTTTAATGTATTTGGCCCCCAATGTAAGGTTCGCGGGTTCGAATGAAGATATTCAAAACGCATGCGATTCAAAAATGTGGGAACAATTCAAGAAATAACACAGAAAAGCAATCGGATGTTTTGAACCATAAATCAAGTCAACTGGAGGTTAATGAGACAAGAATTTTGAATAAATTATTATTCCTTTCACTGCTATCCTCTATTTCCCTATCTTCACTCCTCTCTCTCTCCCTCTCTCTATTCCTTCCCTTTCTCTCTCTCTCTTATCTCACTTCATTGCGAACTTCTGCTTTAATAATGCATGTTTTTGGGAACACAGCTCTCCCCCATCACCTTTTGCATCCAACCATTAATCACTGAGTTTGAACATCAACAACGCGAAAGAATTTTCCCCTCTCGAAATAAATAAAAAATGAAATGAGGGCCGAAAAGAGTGATTCAGGTGAAGGAGTCAAAATTAAACCATGATGGATTGATTGTTAGTGGGACCTGTCAATGGAAATGCGATTAGTTAGCCTTCCTCTCTCTCTCTCTCTTTCTCTCCTCTCTCCCCCTCCTCTCTCCTTCTCTCCCCCTCCTCTCTCTCCTTCTCCCTTTCCCCCCCCCCTCTCTCCTCTCTCTATCTCTCTCTCTCCACACGAAAATGCACGACAAATGCTGGTGGAAGAAATGAAAAACTCCGATGAAAAAAATAATACTTGTTAAAATGATACGTTAGTTAGTAGTGCAGGCAGTCCTCGACTTGTCATGTCCGACGTTTTCTAATTAAGTAACATGTTCAAGACTTAAGGCGTCGCTTCGTACTTACGACGCTCGGCCTTGCAGAAGCGATGTTTTACGTCTTAAGCTCAATCGGAAACAACTTTTACGAACAGTAAAACATGACATAATGTAATTTAACGCGACTTGACAAATGCAATGTACTCTGTAAATGGAGCTAATCTGAAAACATACGATACCGTCTTTTCTCTCTCTCCCTCTCTCTCTCTCTCTCCTTCTCTCTCTCTCTCTCTCTCACTCCGCTTCAGACTGAATCATAAAAAAGCTCTTTCGCTTTCCTCTCTTTTTTGAAGTGTCGGTTTTAATTTTCCCTCCACGATCGCCTGAAACCATCTCTCCAAAACCAATACTCCTAGTATTATCTATGAACCAGCGTTTCTCAACCACCGATCCGGGGACAATTATTTGCCAGTCTGCGACATTCCATTTCTTTTTCATAAAATGTTGGTTGATGGCCGTTACTGATTGATCAGATGCTTGTTAGTGTAAATAGAAACTTTATTTTTTAGGTTATTCGTTTAATTGCACGGAAAATATTAAAAGATCGATTTTTACCACTATAAAAGAATAATTGCTCATAAGTAATTATAGGTAGGCATGAGAGATGTTTTAAATAAAAGTAAAAATATTTCAAGTTGGAGAGTTAGCTAAAAGTTAATTTAAAATATCAACGCAAATTAATAAATGCATGGCTCTTTGTAATCATTTTATGCGCTTTAGAAAATAAATGTTAATCATATCGTCATTTTTATACGTGTATAATTACTAACTTTGTTTAAAGTTACTTAGAAATTTATTTGTTCTGCAGACCGGTTTCTGTAGACAACAAAAAATTGTGTGATTAAAATATATATTTTTTACTACGTAAACGAAACTATAAGAAAACCATTATGAGTAATTTAAAAAACTGTTATTGCAACAAAAACAAACAAAATGCTAATAAAAAATAATGAGTTCTACCGTAGCAGTTTGAAATATTTTTTTAAAATTTCCATAAAAATACCTCAATTATGTACTTCTTTCGTTACAACTGCACTGCACTGTTTACAATCCACAAAGACACTCATACATACATATACATACCAATCACGCTGTTCCCTTACGGAGTAAGCAAGCTAATTGCCTCTACCACACACAATATTTCTCCACACCTTTCTATCCTTATATACTTCTTTCGCTTCAAACACATCCATGCATCGTTTCATACATCGTCTTCCATTCCTTAAACTTCTGATCTCTCTTTTCTTGAGAGTCTCCTCCACCACATTCAGCCAGCTTTTTCTTGGTCTTCCTCTCCCTTTTGATCCGCATACTCTACCATCATATATCAATTTAGTCACCCGGTTCTAATCCATTCTCTCCACATGCCCAAACCATCGCAGCACACCTCTTTCATACTGACCTCTTAAAGTTTCTTTCATTCCACATTCATTCATCACCCAGGTATTCCTGACTCTGTCTCTCCTGGTTTTCCCACACATGCTCCTCATATAACCCATTCCAACTGCATTCACCTTACTCATGTGTTTCTCCTGACACACCCATGTTTCGCTACCATACAAGGTGGGTACAAGCACACTTCTATACACAGCCATTTTTGCTTCCTTAGACATTTCTTCATGATTTAGTACTGACCACATGCTACCCACCACTTTTCTACCCACATTCACACGCCTTTCTATCTCTCCATCTATTCTTCCATTCTTAGAAAACATTCTTCCCAAGTACACAAACTCATCCACCTGTTCAACAACTTCACCATTTATGCGGAGCCTACAGTCATTCAATTCATTCATTCTATCAAACACAACAACGTTTGTTTTTCACTCATTGATCTTCAGATCCATTCTCTCTGTAACTTCAGCCATACTATCTAACATTCTTTGCAACTCATTCGGCGTTTCAGATATCAACACAGCATCATCAGCATACAACAGCACCCGCACATTCACTTCCCCAATCCTCAGACCATTCGTATTTACACAGGCTTCCCTCACACATTTATCCATAAACACATTAAACAACCAAGGAGACATCAGACACCCTTGCCGAACACCACTTTCAATCTTATACCAGTCACTCAGCACACCATTTATTCTTACGCGAGTCTTACTTCCTGAGTAAACTGCTCTCACTGCATTCACTAACCAGTCATTCACTCTATACTCAGCCAGAACATTCCACAGGTCATTTCTATTGACTCTATCATAGGCCTTCTCCAAATCTACAAATGCACAATACACTTTCTTTCTCACATTCATGCACTTCTCAATTACTTGTTGGAGAGCAAAAATCTGATCAGAACACCACCTACCTGACATGAAACCGCACTGTCCCCCCAAATTTTACTCATAGTAGCCATTCTAACCTTTTCAATAAGTACTTAACCAAACACTTTCCCAGGTATACTCAATAAACTAATAGCTCTGTAATTCTTATATTCTACTTTACTACCCTTCCCTTTGTACAAAGGAACAATGATGGCATTCTTCCAATCATCTGGTACAACTGAAATGTTAACACACAAATTAAATATATCGCTCTTCGAACTCATAACTAAGCTACATCCATATTTCAGCATTTCACCCGTAATTCCATCCACGTCTGCAGCCTTCCCATTCCTCAACATTTTCACACATGCCTTAATCTCTCGTTCGTCAACTCTGTCTTTAAAGACACTCATTACAATTTGATTTTAATCTGCGCAACTCAACAACTATCATTCTACGCCATATATTAGTTATTTAGATAAACACGTTATGCTGTTCCTTATCTACATTCAAAACGCGAAAAGTTTCCGTCTTTGCCTCATTCTCACCCTTCCTCTCTCTCTCTTGCACTTTCTCTCCATCTCTCTTCCTCCCGCTTGCACTCCTCCCCTCCCTCATTGACAACACATCAATAGAATAAATCGATGGAATGAATGATCCGAAGATCCTTGTGCGACAGGCATAAGATGTAATGATGGGAAATGTGAAAACAGGTGAAAAAAATCTGCTATGACCGGGAATCGAACCCGGGTCTATCCATTTGAAAATTGACATTTTATCGCACATTATAAATGTCTAGCGATGAATTCTCAGATACGTAGGCGACAAATACGTGTTTACCTTTCCTCTTTTTTCGTATATATTATCAGATTCATCGGTTATCGGAGTTCCTAAGGTCCCGAACAAGCTTCGTCGTGTGCAGTGCATGCCAGGTCACTGACCCCGGTCACGTGCACGGGTAAACACGCCCCTCTGCCCCTAATACCGGTGATCCCCAGCGAGTACGAGAGTTCCTTCAATACGCGCGCGTGATTATATTTGCATACTAAAAGAGAAATAACTTCCGCTTGAACGTGGAAGTAGCGTAGTTGAGGAGAAAAATGCATGTATTACAGGAGTTGTTCAAATTATGGTAAGAATTTAGAGCGATGTATACTTGCTCGTGCGCTTAATGTAATACTAAAATATATACAGCGATATACCTACGTTAGAAACTTAGTTAAGTTGCTATGGTTTCCTCACTGAAATGTGACAATTATACAGCTTCCTAAATTAGTAAAATAATTAGAAGGATAACTTAGTAAGTGATCCTTCTCATTCTTTTATAATGGAGTTCCACCAAGTAAAGGCTTCCTCCGTCGATTTAATCCTAAATTAGTGATTTTTAGCGATTTTGTTTATAAATCGCCTATGTATTCACGCTGTCTGTCTGTCCGTCCGTCCGTCCGACTGTGCAGACGATATCTCTGAAACGGTTCGACCTAGAGAATCAAAATTTTCAGGATAAGTTTGGTGGACCTAGATCAACTGCTGGGGGGGCTAATTTTGCCCCATTATTATTTCCCCGTAAGAAAGGCACGTAAATCGGTGATGAGGTTTTTATATTGGCCTTTTAAAAATTATTTCTCGTCAAGATTCGAACTCAGGACTTGAACTCGGAAATTGTAGTTTCTTATTTTTGAAGACGGAATTCAAATCCGAGTATATTTAGCGTACAGTTTTAGTTTTTCTCGGAAGAAAGTGGGAGTTTTTATGGGTCTCAACAATCGACTGCCAAGGCAACGATCTCGATGTTTTTATGTATATGGGTAAGTTTTTTAATTGGAATGAGATGGCTGCTATATGTATTATATTGCCATTAATATTATACAACCAGCAATGGAAGAAATTTAATTTTTGTAAAAAAATCGCCTTATATTATTATCGCCATTTTATTGATCGCTTGTATAACAATTTGGATAATCGCAGTATTAATGCTGGTTGGTGGATGCATTTTGAATATTTTTAGAATTTTCAGATATTTTGTGACTCTTTTGCTATTGATTAACCTCACAACTTTAGAAAGGACGCCATCGAATCAAAACTTTTAGCCGAGAAATACGTTTAACTAATCGAATGCGAATCACTCATCGCATCGCCCAGATTAGACATTATAAGTGAACGACTCTGATTATTTGCGTAACTTTTCTCACCCCCACTTCATCTTTCGGTTCTATAATGAATTCTTTTCTGCGTCTCTCCATCCATCGCCATCTCTTGGATGGTCACAAACTTTCTTCCTTTCCTCTTTAATCTCCACAAGTTTCCTGAATTGGCATTTTTTTTGGGTCTGTCATTTTGAGGACCTAGTTCCGAAAAGGGCCTTCGAATCAACTTAGGAAGGGATCAAAAGGGATCAAGAGAGAGAGAGAGAAAAGAGGGGGAGATTCCATGGAAGGGAAAAGGGTGGAAAGAAAGAGATGCGAGTAAAGATGGGGAAAAAAGAGAGGAATACAGCGAAGGGTTCGAAAGAGTATGGAATCGACTGCTACGTGAAGGTGGAAAGGAATAATGAAGAATTATATATGATTTGGAGTGGAAGATGGAGGCATGGATGAGAGAGAGAGAAAGAGGGAGAGGAAGGACTTTACGCATTCATCGGAGGAAGCGTTTCGATATCTCGATATCGATCTGCTGGTATCGCGTGATCATGGCTGACAATGAGATTAAATCGCCAATGCGGAAGCTGGAAGAGAACGGTAGCTGACTAAGGAGAAAAAGGGAGTGGAGAGAGAGAGAAGAGAGAGAGAGAGGATACCGAAGCAGTTGGGAGAGAGAAAGAGGGAGAAGAGAAGGGGAGAAAGAGAGAGCAAGGAGGGAGAGGAATGTGGTTACTTCGGATGGTAGCAAAGTCGATGTTCTTTAGCAATTAAAAGTTTGTGGCGTGTTCTTCGCTTCCCTTATAGGAAAGTGCGAGAAGGAGAGAGTGAGAGAGGAAAGGAGATAGAAAGGAGGAAATGGCGAAAGACACTACTAGTAGCGCCCCTCGGGCTCTCTTTGAACTAGTTTCGATTTCCTTTCAGCTGTCCCCAAGTTTCTGCTTTGGTGTCGATAAAATAATCGAATACCACTAATAGTCGACGTTGAATTAAAAGCAACTGTTCCCAGATAAACCACGGATTAAAACAGCCTCATCCTTTACTTTCAATGCATTAGCGATTGATTGCCGCAAAACGATCGAATTCCTGTTTTTCTTCCGTTCACAGACACAAAGCAAAGTCATACAGGCGAAAGAATGAAAACAGTGGAACACCCTGACTTCGCTATTTTCAGTTATCAGATTATTCGCAAAGGGGAAATGTTGGACTATTTTAGCGCTTAATTGGGGAACCTACTTTCTGCATCGACTTCGTTTTGATTTTAAGCACTCTTTCTCAAAAGCGAAAAGGTCATAACGTGATCAATCTGCTCGTCTGTCAGTAACCAATCATTTTTTTTGTTTTAAGAGATATTTGGAAATTTAATTTTGAATTATGTAGCTCCCATGAATCTAATAACTTTCTACTGACAGAATTTTCTCATTAATTGGACGATTTTCCACTACGTGGCGTCAAATTCGAATAATTCGGAAAATTCAAAAGTTTGAAATGGTATTTTAGTTAAACTACTGACGCCTCTTTTGATTCGATGCTGATTTCTTACTTAGGGCTATCTTCATTTCACAAAGACTTAATTCTCTTTCTGTACAACCACCACTCATGCTATTCATTTGTCGCTTTCCTCTTCTTTTCTTTTTCCCTCTTTCCCCGTTTTTCTCATTTTCTCTCTCACGTTCCCTTTTTGACGTTTCGTTGTCACTCGGTCCGTTTAATGCCCTATCTTCCTTAACTCTCCTTAGCTTAAAATCTCTAATCGGATCACTCATTTTCTCTTCTTTTTAATATCTCATTTAAGTCCCAGCTTCAAATAAGTTTTAGGCATATTTTTCCTTACATCAGTGTTGCCAAAACTACGGCCCGCCGAGTGTCTTCATCCGGCCCGCCACGAGTTAAACAGTTAATGGACACAATTTAACATAAAAGGAAAATGGACAAATATCTCTCTGCCAGTTCCCCAATTCACGTTCGGATAGGAAATTGCATCCTTCCGATATATACGAAGAGGCGTCTGATTCTGGGAGAAATGGTCACGGAAAATAGCCGCCAGAAATAAAGTCATGTACTACTTCCCTTGTGTGCCCATGTGTGCGTAAGAGAGTTTTTTAATGTAATTGCATCGTTTTTTCCCATTGATCCCTCCATTTTATTTATTTTCATTTTCGAGGCATTTTACAAATAGCTAAAATATAATAAAACAATTTACAAATAGCTAAAATACTATAAAAAAGAAACGAAGTAGACACGTGTGTATCCACACGAACTCGAGACATTAGGATAGAGATGAAGACGCGGTATTCACTCGTCTTTGTAGAAAAGACGCCCTTTAAGATCGATCGGGGATCGATCCGAACGGATTGCGACTTCTTCGCACGCATTTCTGGAGGAGAGACGTCTATGTGGAGGAGAAAGTGTGGGCAGGCGGTGTGCCAAATGGGATGCAGAGGTATGGAAAGGCGTAAAGGGGCGAGGGAAGGGGGCGGTTGGGTGGGGGGGGGAGAAGGTTTAGAAAGATAGAGAAAGGGACGGGAGAGAAAAGCGTCGACAGGATCATGGTGGCGAATGGAATCACACACATAACATGCGTGAAATTAAGTTAACTCATCCGCGGTCCTTGTCTCCATCCTCTCTCTCTCTCTCTCTCTCCACTTCCCCTTTTGAGCGGCAATTGGCAGGGTTTCGAAAGGTTAAATTGAAATCTGTGGGATCAAAATAATGTTTGTTTGATGTTCCACTAGAATTTAAAGAGACGAGGAAATATTTTAATGGTTAGGCCACGTGACATTTTCTTGTACTTTTCAAAACAAAAGTTTTCGAGTTTTTTTTCATTTGACTTCTTATGATTTAACGTATTATTTTCTTTGGTCCCTAATATTAAGTGCAGTTTATTGCCTTCCATAAATGCATTAATTTAGAACGTAATGTTATTTTAATCGCCTCCGAAACGGACATTAACTGATAGCTGCATTTTTAGAGAAAGAATGGAGAGAATGGAGGCAAGGATTCAAACCATTCGTAAGCATTATATTTAAAGAGAATAGGAAGAGAAGAGATTGCGGGATAAGAGATGGTAAATGGAGAGAATAAAGAAAGAGAGAGAGAGGGAGAGGCGGAGAAAGGTGAAATTCGTGAGGATAATGTAAGAGAGAGTGAAAGCGACGGAGAGGTGAGTGTAGTGAGAACTAAGAGTGGGATCAAGGGATTGTTTAGCGGAAGGGGATTAGCAGAGAGAGAGAAAGGGAGAAAGGGAGTTAAGGGGCGTCAGGAACAAAGAGCAGATCCTGGTTTAATCTTTAGGTGATTGATGTAATATAAGAATTAATGGTAGATACATCCGTTAAATATTTCTCGAACGTGGACATGCATAACGGGGATGAAAAATTGATTATAAGTCTCGACCTGAGATCTAGCGGCCCACGTTATGCGTTTATATTAGGGTTCCCAGACTTCATACAAAAGGTAGTACAATTTTACACATTTTTACGAAAAATTAGGGCTTTCTTTTGCAAAAAGTAGGACATTTTTTACAAAAAGTAGTACACTTATAAATTTACAACCTACATTAATTAATTTTATCTTACAAAACAGTAATTACATATATATTTGTATTTGAACATATTTGCTTAAGCTATAAATCGTCTTTTGGTAACTTCTCATACATTTCACTGCATCAATGCATAATTACATTTCACTTGTAGCAAACTTTTAACTGTATCAATTTTCAGTCTGTTCCGATTGCCAGTCCATGTTTTTTTACACAAAGAGAAAAGTCGCTCAACATTAGCATTCGATGTTGGAATCGCTAAAATTATGTGCACTAATTTCTTTAGATCAACGATATTTTCATTTTTAAATAAAGTGGTCTACTTCTTATCAAATGAAAATTTATTAAATTCTTTTGAGGTATTTATAAGGAATCAAATCAATTAAGTCGTTTCGTCAAACAAAGAATCCTTTGCAGCGATTTCTGCGATTGAAAATTTTGCCGTTTTTCGAGTTTCATCGTATTGAATATCTTCAGTACTTTTAAACATTAACGATTTAGTAGACGAAGGATAATCATTACTTATGAACCTATATAATCAAACACCGTAGAATAAAATTCAAGAAATTCTTTTTTTAAACGAACAGTCGTATTTGAATCTGTTAAAGTTTACAGCATTGCATAAGGTTTGCACTATTTTTAAAATATACATTCATTTATTTTTCTCTGAAATAAAGATATATTTGCTCTGAATATTACGATCTCCACACCAGTTATCAGCGAAAGAGGCTTCGCTTCGTAGTCAATGAACCGCAATGTAATGAATGAGCCAATTACTGTTGAAGGGCGGCTTTGGAGGGGTGGAAAAAGATTGAAATCCCCGAGAAGTTTCTACTGTTCACCAAAAGATCCAAAAAGTAGTACAAAAGCAATTGAAGGTAGTACAGAAGGCAAAAAGTAGTACTGTACTACCGAAAGTAGTACATCTGGGAACCCTAGTTTATACGGATCGCGAATAGTCGGCCAAAACTCAAATGTATTTCTATTGAAATATTTCACGTAAATCTTTGTAAATCTAAGAAATAAAAGGAGTATGTTAAATCAGCACTTTTAAAATATATGTACCTACGTAGTTCATTGCTCATTCCGATTTATAAAAATTCTGAAAATTTGGGGAATTAAGAATGTTGGAAAATTAACATTAATCCGCCAAGCCATTATTATTTTATTTCCGACTTTCTTTAGAGTAGTGAAACGCGTAAATTTATTTGTTGTGCAAAGAAGCACACTTTAGAATTTTCAAGAAGAAACGTTAATGAGATGGTAAAGTTTTTCAAAATCAGAAAAGTGAAATATGTAAATTTTTACAGGAATAATATATTTGGAAAGAATTCCTTGGTAAAATGCTTTATCTTCTTCTAAAATGGTGCTCATATAATATTTATGTAAACTGTTAAGGATTGAAGAAGAAGGTATGACAAACAAACAATGAACTTTTAATGATAAATAAACAATTTGTATAAAGTGTATCGTAATGTGGATACTATTTGGGTTTTACTATGGCTCTCACTTCGTTTACAATCAAATCAAATCTAATCTAAAATTAAGTCCCAATTATTTTAGTTCAACAATGATTTGAAAAATTCGAATTATTTTCTGATAGCTCTAAATGCGAATACTCAAATGCATTCGTATTAATAAAGTACGTAAAACCATAAACTGTCTGAGAAAGTTATGGTGTGTCATTGTTAGCACTGAAATGCTGCAAAAATAATTTTCATTTCTATACATTCAAGAAAATCGAAAGTTTCAAGGAGGAAGAGTGGTGATGTCTATACCGAAAAACGAAAAAATGAACAATCATACCATAAAAATGAAAATGAGGCGCAAAAAACCAATATAAAGAATAAAATAAGAATTTCGGAATAACTTAACGGAGAAAACCGAGTTTTACTTTATGGTCGAAATTGTTTTTGATTTTTGTGATAAGACGAAATAAATTAATGTAATTGTTTGCGCAAAGAAATGGAAAGCATAAATTAATCAGACAAAAATTATACTAACGAAGATAATAAAAGATGGAACGATTAAGTTGCAGAAATTTAATAATTGGATGAAATGAAATTTATTAGGGGAATAATGTCTTCCTTTTACGACTTTCTAAATAAAAAATTGTTTGTTGACATCCTGTTTTTATATAGTACTATAATTGGATGAAATGAAATTTATTAGGGGAATAATGCCTTCCTTTTACGACTTTCTAAATAAAAAATTGTTTGTTGAATCCTGTTTTTATGTAGTACTATAATTGGATGAAATGAAATTTATTAGGGGAATAATGCCTTCCTTTTACGACTTTCTAAATAAAACATTGTTTGTTGACATCCTGTTTTTATATAGTACTATGTTACGTCGTTGTAACGCCTTCCTCAATTATGCTTGCTACTCTTATTGTTTAATTTCATTTTTCTTCACCGAGCTCAAATGGATACTTCCATATGAATTGCAGGATTAATTAAGTAGTTTTTGAATATTTTATTACGCCTAACATAAACTAAACTTATTACTGGTTTATTATCTCTCATAACAAGGACAACCAAATATTTTATAGACTGCCCCAACTGACTTGTCTCATAAACGATTTTTCCTTGGAATTAATCTTTAAGATTTAATGTAACATTTCCCGAACAAAATTGATATGCATTCTAATCCATCTTTTCAGCTTTATCCCAATTTTTGTGGTCCCATCCGAAATCATTACCCCTAACCTAAACTTTAATAGTAATCTTGTACGCTTAAAAACATCTTAAGACTCCTGTACTTATGAAATAAATAGAAAAAGTCTGAGCGTGAAAGTATAAAGATGGTATTCGGCAGCGAACAGATAGAAATCAAAAAGAGCAATGGTGGCGCCTACACCCGAAGAGACGGCCAGGTCTGCGACGAGGGAGTTTCTCGCGTTAACCTCGTTATTTATTTACACTTTTATCACGTAGCCATGACAATTTGAGCATTTGAAGATTCTTAGCTAATCAGTGTAAACATCGACAAAATATCGAGAAATCAACTTGTAGAAAACATATAATTCATAGCAATATTTTCCGCGCGAATTTATAGCTGATGTCTATAGTATAATGTCTTTTTAGTGTCAATGATATTCATAGCACATCATACGAAAGAGTTAAATAGAAAGGAAAATTGTTAAATACCTGGATTATTTTATAAAAGTTGTGCGGCACTTATACTATAAGTTGTCCGGTTTTTATGTAATATAACATTTAACTAAAAATCCTAATTTATTACTCAAATTTCAGTTTTTGGACAACATAATTCCTATTGAGGTAAATTTTATTGACCTAAATGTTAGTTACTTACAAAGTAGATATTTAAGCACAAGAACTAATAAGTGGTAATGGTTCTATAGTCGAAATATATTTGCAAAGTTACTAAATTTACTAAAGTAACTACATTAATGGTAATTCGACTGGACCTTCATTCAACTTGCATTTAACGTGTGCGCATTCTCGATGTTACAGTTTCTTATTGAGATAAATATTCGAATTTTCGCCATAGTTCGCGACAATTATTGAAAGTGGGTATTCTTCGTTAAACGAAAATTGCAAAGAAGATCCTGACACACAATATCCTACGCTTCTGAATTTATTCTCCATCGAATTTATTACAAATGCATTCTTACAGTTTGCATATTTCTATGTTAACTTTTCTAATTCAAAGTTTTTAAAAAAGATTTGCGGCGAATTTACACCAAATCAATATCCGTTTCGGTTTGAAAGGCATACAAAGATCAACACATGACCACTAATTGATTCACCCTCAACAAGACTTTCTCAATTATTTGAGATGAAATTTATTATTTTTTTGAATAAATTTCTCTTACTGACCACGTTTCATGCTAATACTGCCCTGTGAGTTTAAGGAACGTTTGTTTTTATAATAGTATATCATTCGCTCTCGTTAAAAGTAATACCTTTTCTGTTCTGCTGTCATAACCAATGACAGACAAACTGATAAACGGGGACTAAATTTATCGCCATAAACTGCATTGTAATCAGCGTTCTGTTGAGCGACAGATCATTTATTCGTGGATTGGAACACATTTTTTGTCCGTGTATTAAATGTTCAATATTAATTTTACACCGGTTTTCGCCCCACCTGAATGTCAGACACATTAACCATGAATTTATTATCGATTTCAATCGCTTTTATCACCCACTATCGATGGTTATCGACACATTAAATCCGGATATAATAAAAAAGTTTTTTATGCAATGTTAAAAACACTGGTGGCGTTTGTAACGGATGTTAACTCAAATTTGGAAATTGGAAAAGTATTACAATTTTATTCTTTAGCAATTAGGACCGTTCTTTTATTGCCTTGCTACTGGATTTGTTTTTACGTCGCGTAGCAACGCGTTAGAATCTATAGAGAAGGAGAGAGAAATGGGATATAAGGCGTAGCGGAATGAGAGTGAATATGTAATGGAAAAGAGAGAGAGAGAGAGAAGAAGGAGGATGAGAGGTGAGATTCGTGAGGATAGGAGCCGCGCCAAGATTCGGAGCTGTGGTCCTTTATTTAATCTTCGTGCTTTGTGACGTCAGATGTGCGGTTCGGTCTATAATAAAAATAAGGGTCAAGGAAAGCAGAAGATGGAGGGCGCGGAAAGTTGGGAAAAGTTCTGGAAGAACTATTATAAATGAAGGATCTCTTTGTCTTTTATTCTTCTCTCCGCTCCACTTCCTGACGAGTACCTCATAGCGGCATTCCTTCTTGACTCTTCCCCTGTCTCCGGGCGGATTACATAAAACAGGATTGCCGCTAGCTTTTTCCCACGCGTCGGTCGCTCCCCGCATTTTCTGTCAGCGCACATCCTCCGCCCCAAAACAGCCTTTCCATTCCCTCCTCACTTATTTTCCGTCTTTTCGGTCGGGCAAATGGGTACCTATACCTCCCCCTTTGTATGTTTTTCTGAGTTTTTAATTTCGTTGAAAAACTTATCTTGACGGTCGCGGGTCATTTTTTAAATATTAAAATTCCATTATGATACCACTTCGCCGTCAAAATATTATTTCCAACTCTTTTTGGAGGGAAATGTTAATTATATAAATCCGTTTTTGTAGCCCTTGCGCAAGCGTTTGGAATGTCAGTAGTGTTTTATGTAACTAATTAAATAATTAAACTGTTGTAATTACAGTCGACTTATCCCGGTGTTATGTAAATTACACTCATGCATAAGATGTTCAAAACAATTATCAAAATACAGGGTGTTCACATGTATTCTCCCCCATTAAGAAACCAATCTGAGTGAAAACTATGATTGATAGAAACACGAGGTTTGCGGCGTTCTGTAGAGCAACTCAAAAAGTTTTCTTCTTTTGTTCCAGAGGTCTTGTGAGTAATCAGTGGCGGCGCTGCAGTCGACAATACGCAAAATGGCTTCTCCACAAGAGAGAGCTCAACGTGTAGTTTGGTTTTCCAAAACGAAATCGCCGCTTACAGTCCAAAGAAATTCGAGGCTTGAACAATTTGCCATCCCTCAGCTTCTGTCTCTGCAGCCTAATGTGATTTTCCAGCAGGATGGTGCACCACCGCACTGGAGTTTGGCCGTACGCGATTTTTTGGACAGAACCTTCCCACAGCCTGAGCCTGACTGCCGCAGAACACTCCCTGTAGCCAGAAACTTATCGTACCAGGCCTTTGTGGTCTTATTGTCTGGTGGATCCTTCTTAAAAACACGCCTGTTATTTCTTTGAACTGTAAGCGGCGATTTCGTTTCGGAAAAGCAAACTACACGTTGAGCTCTCTCTTGTGGAGACGCCATTTTGCGTATTGTCGACTGCAGCGCCGCCACTGATTACTCACAAGACCTCTGGAACAAAAGAAGAAAACTTTTTGAGTTGCTCTACAGAACGCCGCAAACCGCGTGTTTCTATCAATCATAGTTTTCACTCAGATTGGGGGAGAATTCATGTTGACACCCTGTACTTTTAAACAGTCAAAACCTAATTCATGAATAAACACTTAAAAAAATAAATGCTTATCTTACGTGTCTCAAATATCCATAATAGTTATGCGGAGAGCAGTAAAATGTCCAAAAAGCGGCAATATTTCAACTTAGAATTCACGGTTTTTTATTGTTTCCATTTCTAGACTACACACACACACACACACACAAACAAAAAAGACGAGATCGGAAATTAAAAAGTCTAAATTTTTATCCCCAGAAGTAGCTTAGATAGTAACATGTCAGTACATATCTCCTGCATTATTGGGTCAGATTTAATCCTGTCATGGTTATATACAATGATAATAAAGTGTTGTTTATCTCAGTATTCATATTTTAAGTATGGAACTAGGATATGCAACACTGCTTAGTGTTCGTTTGTTAAAACAAGAACAAAAACGTTTGAAAATATCAAACGCATTCAGCGTGGATTTTTTGTCTGGTGGTAGGGTGTGTGCCATAAATGATGTTCTGAAGGATGCAAATGAATCGATCATGTACTCCGCTGTTGTCGACCGTCCAGATCACAATCTGAATAAAAAATAAAACAAATTGATGAACTGATAAAAAAATAACCCTCGTATAAGCTTGATAAAAGTATTCAATACTATGGGCATCGCTAATGGAGTGGTTCATGTTATTTTTCACCATAATTTATGGTACAGGAAGGTTAAAGCTAAGGAGATACCAAAAATCCTTAAAGATGAGCTAAAAGCACATCGAGCTTTTCTGTGTGACACTTTGCGACCTATCTTTTGAATATCGATAGAAATTTTTTTGAAACACATCCAAGACCAAAGTACTCATCATCATTCATAGTATGTTTACGATTAATCTTATTTAAATTTAGTTTTCCACATACTCATATTTTCCACAGTTTTCTTCATGTTTCGCTCTTTCCCCATCAAATCATCTGTCAGCTGAAATCATTTTCATTCTCTTTCTCGTTTGCGACAAATTTTCCTTCTAACTCATCGTTTATTATTGCATCTATCATATTCTGTTTTTTATTTTCTGTATAATTGATCAAATTTTTTCTATGCTACTAATTATTTCCTAGTATTTTATCCTATTTATGTTTATTTTATTATCTTCTGCATTCTCACCTTTATAAGCTTTCCAAATATATTATGTAATTTTTTCGACAAGCATAGCATTATATCAACTTCTTGAGGATAACCTCCTGTATATTTCCCATTAGTAGGAGTTTATTTTTTCTGAAAGCAGCTTTAGCAATCGCTATTCTAGTATATACGATATTTCATGGGTACATTTAGCTTCTCTCGTTATGATGCTTCCAAGGTATTTTTAATCTGAAACATGTTCTAATGGTTTTCTTCCAATACTTATGTTCAAATTTTCTTCTTTACTTGATATTCGCATAACCTTGGATTTTTCCATATTTATTTCCATACCGTATTTTCTACCTGTTATCACTAGTCTATTTATCATTTTCTGGAGTTTCTTTCTTTTCTTGCCAGAAGTACTTGATCATCCACCTATTTCACTGTTCTTATAATCCTTCCTCCGATTTTGAAATCTCCCGTGCCTTCTAACGCTTCCTGCATTAGTCTCTCTCCATATATATTGAGTAGAATCGGCGATAGACAGCAGCCCTGTCTTACTCCTCTACCGATATGTACTCCGCTGGTGTCCGTATTCTCCAACCTGACCTTTACAACTTGATTCACATATAGATTCCTTATCAGTCTCCTGTCTTTCCAGTCTACACCTATATCCTTTTATATCCTCATCAGTAGTACCCAATTTACTCTATCAAAGGCCTTCTGCCAGTCGCCGAAACATACGCAGCAATCTTGGGTATACTATCTTGCCTTTTCTGATATGATTCTCTTCTTCAAGCATTTTTTTTGCTCTTATATCTAGCCTTTTATTAAGAATCCTTGTGATGATCTTCGAAGTGTATGACATTGTGTGACCTTATCGTTATGTACCTATCCTTTGGCTTCTTCTAAGTGGGGTCATCGTTAAATCCAGAATATTCTAAGGCTACTATAATAAAGAGATGAATATATTTATATGACTGATGAAGAGAATTAATTTGCAACAGATCAGTGGCCGATTCGTCGCATGTGGTGAGCGGCGAAGGGGTTGGACAACTCTGCTTTATAATAACTTCCATATCCGCGCTTCTAATTTAACAGTAAATACTCTGCGTAATTTATGGGCTTATTTCTTCTTCATCATACTTATGATTCCGATCTGTAACCCTGTGACTTACATCTCTGGGAGATTTTATACGGGAAAGACTATTTCTTTTCATATGACGAAGTAAAATAGGCGGTCCTGAGTTAGGAATTGACATTGACCTAGATAAAGCGATAAGGAAATTTCCAGAACAATGGAATAACTGAGTGAAGTGTTATCGCGTCGCGGTGTTTTAATGAAGATTGAACTAAAATATGTAAACCAAAAATACCGCATGCGTAAAAGATTGCGCAGCTGTTTTTCGTGTAGAGTAGAAGCAGAGGAGCTTATCTCTATTGTCAGCTGGCGTATCGTGTTGCGGTTGACCTATATCGTAATCAGGAAATCCATTAGCGGTTTGTAGACATCCACATGCATACGTACTCGTAATCACATAAAGCAAGTGGAATATCGCTTGAACGCAATTTAGCGCGCGACCTCTTCAAAAACCTCGTGTTTGCCTACCATAGGAAGCATATTCTGCTCACGTTCACTTCACAATGTTCTCAAATCTGGAGTCAAACAAGCGCCTTCGATGCAATAAAAATCGAATGCTATCTTCACGACCAGTCGGTTATCCATTGTTGATTTCTTGGTATTGGCAACTAAACGTGGTTCGATATAGCTTACCGATCTTTCCTCATCGTCTGTATCGGTTCTTCTTTCTTGAAGACGTTGGATTTTTGTATTTCCTATAATGATCTCCTTATTCAGAATAAACGAAAGGATAAAAGTTAGCGATTTATTTAGAAATATAACTAATCTAAAGTAATTGACCTGCTCCTTTAAAACCGATCTCTCAAAATAACTAGTCCTCAACCTGTTGACTAGTCTAAAGATTCACGGTGGATTTCAATATTTGCCTTTATCTTACCAGTCATAATGTCTTTCACAATTCGTTATACAAACAAAATAGAATTTTTTAGAGAGAGTGTATTAGGGAGAAGATAGTGGAATGGTGTGAGAAAGAGGAAGACATTTCTACGGTTCATTCATATTTTTTTAATGGATCGGAGCCGAAAATACTTCTCTCGAAATATTATTCGTTTCTTTTTTAAATCTGCGCATTTTAGGCTGTCCGAGGAGCAAAACATTTCATACGAAGGGAGGAAGGGGAGATGTCAAAGCATTTCATACGAAGGGAGGAAGGGGAGATGTCAAAGCATTTCATGTGATAGGGAGGAAGGGGAGATGTCAGAGGAGGAGAAAAAGTTAGGTGGCTCAAAATTAAAGGAATTCTCTGTAATGTCAAGGGGAGTGTGAAAACGGTGGGAAAACAGAATGGCGGAGAAAATGAGGGAAGAGGGAAGAAGAGATGAATAACAATGAAGGAGAGAATTGAGGTGAAGGGATGATGAAGGAGAAAAGCATGGAGCGCAGAGATACTCTGTGAAGTAAGGGAAGATTCTGAAGGTTGATTATTATAATATACCATAATCGATTGATTTCTGTATCTCTAATTACATAGAACTAAACGATAATGCAGTTTATACTTCAACGTTATATGAGCCTGCATTGATTCCAATTTTAAAATAATTGGTGACATTGTTCTTTTTATGATTTCATCTTCGATCGACTTTTGCTCTGAGACTTTAATTATAACTTCCATGATAACATACTGTTAACGTGTATTAATGCATTATTAATATATTTTGTATTGAAATTCCTCGTGGAGATCTTTTAAAATGATTCGGATATATATTTAGGAACTAATATTTTACGGCTGAACTTGATGGTCATAAAGATGTGCAGAAGTACAGTTCAAATTCTGCAAATAGAATTTACCATTACTAGAAGAGAATTTGAGCCTTCCACTGTAGTAACAGAGGAAAGTGTTCGTGGACACACACGCACGCGCGCGCGCATGTTAATTTATTTAAATTTATTTTATAGAGCAAGGATTTGTATACTGTAGAAAATGGAAATGGTCGCACAAAAGATAATACACGTTTGTGCAGGAAGGAGGAAGTGCAGAGGGAAACTCCGAGTAAGGAAAAGTAGAAAGGTTTCTTTATAACGTTTGTTTTTAAAGGGAGAGAACGAAAGAGACCGTTTCTCCCTTTCCAAGACCTCTCCTTTCTTGCGAACACGCCCGCCCCTTCCTTCCTTCCTTCTCTTGCTTCTTTGCTTCGCCGCTAGGTGGCAGGGAGGTATCCGACGGCGGTGGCTGCTTCGAGCAAACAGCAACACGCGTTCGCGACGACCGCGGTCGGTTTGTTTGCTCAAACATGAATGGTTTCGTAATAAAAAAAGTCGGTGCTTCTTAGACTTAGAGGAAGCCATGCAAGCATACCTGAGTGTGGCAGGAGAGGGTGAAGGAGAAAATGGAGGGAGAAATCGAGAGGGAAGAGGCAGAAAATGGTGAAGTGAAAAGGGAATGAAAGGGAAAGAGAAAGAGGGGTTTAAAAAGAACGTGAGGGAAGGGTATGGGAAGGGGGAGGGGGGGGGGAATTAGAGAAAGGGGAGGGGAAGAAGGGGTTGTGAGGAGGGAAGTGTGTAGTAAGGTATAATAAGCAGGAGATGGGACTGTTTTGAGGAGTTATTGGCTTTTGGAGGGAGAAATGGTGAGAGAGAGAGAGAGAGAGAGAGTTGTGGGAGGTAGATGAGAGTGCGTGGGTTGCTATGGATGTGATTGGGGGAGAGAGAGTTGGGTGGAGGGAAAATGGCGCGCGTGGGAAGGAGGAGGATGGAGGTGGAGATGGATGAGCGGAAAGGGATTCGAAATAGAGGACAGAGGTTAAAGGGAGTGGGATGGGGACAAACGCAAGGGAATGCAGGCAGGTGGATAGAGGAGGAAGCAGGGCTGAGATTTAAAGGCAGCGTGGGATGGAGTTAGAGAGAGAGAGAGAGGGAGGCGCGGAAGCAAAGAGGAGAGGTTTTGCGTAGGAGAGTGAGAGGAGTGCTTTGGATAGAAAGAGTGATTTGGAGGTGATTTATTTTTTCTCTTTTCTTGCCATCAATTCTCTTCTCTTACAAAATATGAACTCCCTTCCTTGCTCCATTTGTTCGCTTAACGGTTTGATGCGTGAATTCTTTGTACTAACAATCAATGAAATGGAGCATATGAGAATATATCAATATTTACAGTTTGAGGAAATGTTCGTTAGAATGAAACAAAACATGTTAGAACCGAATGTAAGTGAAACGTGAATAGATATTATAATGCACCAATTTTTGCTATATTGATTTTCTCTGAAATTTTCTCGGTTAATCAGACAATATTGATATTAATCCCTCATTTTAATTGGATAATACGAGTTATTTGTATATAGGGTGTCCATATGCAGAGGATGCAAGAACGGGACAATTTATTTTCTGAGGAAGAAAAAACCGGGATATATTTATTTATAGTGGTTGTGTGCGCTTAAATATTACGTAAATGAATTTTACGTTATTTCAGTGTAATAATATTATAACAATAGAAGAGTTTGATTGAAACAATTTTTTCTTCGTTTACCAGTTATTTTTAAAACTTTATTTCCAAAGAAAAGCTTAAACTCATTACAACTTACAAATTATAAATTGTTTTCACATGAAAAATATAAATAATTTCCAAATGAAAATGTGAATAAATGGGGAAATTGGGTAATCCAGTCGCTCCCTCTGTTGGATTCCTCAATGCACGCTAGTTTCCTAGCGGAGAATGTTGGTACTACATACTAATTTTGACATTCTAAACGCTTATTACGCACTAATGATAAGACGCAACTAAACAATCTCCCTAACTCTTTGTAAATGCGCTAAATTTTCCTTTCGACAGTTCGATTTTTGGAACCATCCACTTTGCATAATGACAGCAACCCAAAAAGCCAGGACCCGAAAAATGTTTTCGGGACACTGGACACACTATTTGTACAACATCCTCTTCGACAATCGATCGAACAGCCAAACTTCTTCAAATTCGTTTCGATTAATTTATATATTTTTGGAAGTAACCGTGATGTTGTCTGCAGAAGTATGCTATGAATTCTTATGAACTGAGAATAGTAGAAGTAAATGGTTTGCGTGTTTGGGTATGACGATGCAGTTAAAACCTTCGATTTCGTGATGGACAATGGGAATCCATTTTTGAGAAGGGCATCCCTTCGTCACTTGGTTGAATACGTAGTATTGCGTTCATCATGTTGATAAATTACATTTTAAATCCTTGAATATATTGTTCCAAAATTTTACAGATTCGACGCTCCGTCTCAATTTTCAAACCACATTTGTCACGCGTAAGGCAATGTTCTTTTCCATTGTAAGAGATAACAAGTTTTGAAAACGAATTTCTCGTGAAATCGAAAAGATGTCTTGTAAGATCGAACGGACAGAAGATCTCTTTGGGAACACAAGTGGAACCGAGAGTGTGTGTTTATGCAAAATTTGCATAAATACATATGTATTACATCTTCTTATCATCTTTCCTATGAGAGCATATTTCTATATCCCTTTCATTCACTTTCCTCTTTCTTTTTTCATCGCAGTTTGTGTATTAATTTTTGCTTCCCATACATGCCATATTTCGGAGATAAGCGTCGATTCCATTCTATCTAATCTTCCTACTTTTCATTCGTATATTGATTAGGCTTCCACTTTCCGCAATGGCAGTCTAATGAGTTAAATAAACACGGCAGAGGAATTATATCTTTCGTCATTATATCTGACTTTTGCCATAACTTCCTCTCCTAAACCTTTTCTTTAAACCTCGCCGCTTCTTTATCTCTGCGGTTTTCTTACGATTCCTTGTCTCCCACGCTCTCATCTTCATTCCCCATATGTTTGCCAACTTTTTATTTATAATACTTTTGCGCCATGTTTAAATGTTAAATCAAACCTGTTTTATATTACGAAGGGTAAATTATGCTTTTAGTGTTTAGACTAAACTTCGACCGAAGATTGATTCGGTGAATCTATCTGAATCATGTCTTGCCTAAGCAATTTATCTTATCTCCTTAAATATTTCTCATTCTCACCCTTTTATTATTGTTAGAAAAATTTTCATCTATCAGAGATGTAACACATTATCGATGACACGAACAGATACAATTCGATAAGTAAATAATATCGAATTCCCGCAGTAAAAGTGCTTACGATAAAAAACAAATGAAATGGAAGTGTTTTCTAGTCCGTGAGATATAAAACTGAGTAACAGATTTTTTTGCGATAATCTTCGATATCGAAATATATCGACGAGGTTATATATATATCTATATATGTGTGTATATATATTTGAAATTTTCGTTCTATTTTGGCATTTGTCAAGTGGCTGGTCTGCTTCAAACCGCGAAATCCCATATTGTTAGCCTCTGGACACGTATCTCCCTATTTCCTCTTCCTGTCCTTCGTGGAAACATTTGAACGTCACACTCCGTTCCGCTTCTCGCACGTGTTTTGCATGCGCAACACAATCGCTGAAGTTTCGAGGTGGATTAATGGCCTGGGCAATCTTCGCCCTGCTCCGCTGCTCACCTCAATTCCACGCTGCAACAAATGGACACCTATTAGATCACGTGCGACCTTATACTGCCACTTGCCTATTTCTACGCCCCCGCACATGGACGTATTTTTAATTAGAGTATATTTTCTATGCAGACGTAAGTTCTACCTCTGCTTACCTCTTCAATGGAGCTTTAAAAAATAGAATTTTTGAGGAATATATTTCGATAGTAAAATAGAAATTAATTTCCAAGTGAGACGTTTTGCTAAAATCTTTCAAGAAATTCATTATGTTTTTGCGCTTCCATAAATAACATTTTTTTGAATTTAACTGCTGTGCATTCATAATTCTGTTGATTATGCATTTTTTTAAATGCGACCGTAAGAAAAATGATTCTTGTGCTCGGGGATATATTGTAGCTCAAAATAATTCTCTCTATAACTCGTTATTTAGGATTATTCGAGATTTTTTTACATTTCATATCTCCCTCTCTTTTTATTGACAATATTTTTACCATATATTTAATGCTGCGAGGAATTATGAAAAATTATTCTTAAACGCAAAGTTATTTTGGAAATAATTCTTCGTCCACTGTCATTTATAATATCTAAAGTTTCACAGAAAATTAGAAATATTAACAATGAAGAAGTTAAGAAATAGAATGCGAATAAGAATAGTAGTGAGAAAAATAATTAGTAAATGAAAAAAACAAGTCTACGGAAAGAAATTACTTGTTAGATACCATCTATTTACTGCACACAGATAAGTCATAAACTACACACTAGTTTCGCTATTAATCCTTAAACGCATTGTTATGCTTAGCATCATACTCATTTTCTTATTTTTTATTCACACCGACCGAAAAATAGTTGTATTTCTTTTTCCCCCAAATTTTCCTCCTTCGTGAGCTTAATTCCTTGATATATGATTTTCCTTCAAGAACGGAACGAAATTTCGGCATTGTTAATATATTTCTTACTGTGGTAGGCTTATTTTTCTTCCCTCTTTCGTTACGATATAACGCATAAAATGGCTGATATTTTTGTTATTTTGACAGTTTTTTATACTGAATGCATTTATTTTTAAATAAAAAATCTTTTTTTGTAAAACAAAACGGAAATCGCTCGGAATTTTCAAACACGTATGATTTAAGGCCAAGCTAACGATTTTATATAACACAGTGTAGCGTCGTGTTTCCATGTCTTTTTCTCACCCTCCCTCACTCTCATGTTGCTATTACATTTGTGTGGTTTCGAAGCAATTTTAAACAAACTTCGCGTCGCATATTCCTGCCCGTGCAGATGATATATTGAGCGTATGCACAGTTCATGTTTCCCGTGTGGAAATTGGAATCACTTGGGAACGGGAAAAATGAGAATTCAAAAATATGCGAAAAGAGAAAAATTCCAAATCAGTCAAACGAAAATGTTGCAATAGTGTAAATTGTAATTGAAAATGCACGACGATCTTAAATTGCATTTTTCTCAAAAACGTTTTTCCATCGTAGGTTGGTATTCATGTCGTATAGTACATATCATTTATTTGTTTGTAAAGGTTGGGCCATCAAATATCGTCAGTTATTTGCAGCAACAGTATTTTAATGTAACTATAACGTTTTAATTTGAATATCTCATAAAGATTTGTTGTTTATTTTTCCATTTAATTCTTAACTCACTTCGGTATAATCTGCGTTCCTACGTGAATTTTCGTTCCATAAAGAGTAGTGACGCAGTGAGTGTTACACGAACGACTCGATATTTTGGTGACTCGTAACTTTTTTGTACAAAACATTTGTACGGAAACTATTTTACTGTTTCTCAAAAAAAATTTCATCGAAGAAGATTACCTACATATGCATGGCAGAAAATGATAAAAGATATAGCGATCAATTCAGTTCAATTCAATTCATGCGTATGTGAGCTGTTCATTGGTGAAACTCTTCATGCTTATAAATATTACTATGCAATCCTCGTTTCCAATAAATTACGGAATTAATACTTCGTTCGATTCTTTCACAACGCCATGTATACACTCATGTTCAGGCATTTCATTTGAAATTGTGTCTATAAGGTCGATTAATTTTTGACGCATACGAAGATAATCTGTGCCAATGAAGCGTCATTATTTTATGGAGATTTTTTCCAATTGAGGTCATCGGAAAACATAATGGCTTCAGCCGCTTCATAGTATAACTTGCACAGAAACTTTTTCATCCGTCGCTGGTTTTTCTTTTATCGCCGGCCACTTTCGGAGAACGCTTCTTTGTTTGTAAACAACAGACCCTTCTACGCCAAATATGTTTGTTTGTTTGCTCCCGCTACACGTGCAATGATAAATTTTAATGTGTGTATTTTTGTCCTTGCGCAAGTTTTATTTCACGCTTCCTTTGTTTTGGTTTGTTATCGGGATGGCGATGTTTTACCCCGCCCGGAATTTTCCAAATGGGATTCCAATTTGGCATTTTTCCACATTTCTTCGAAATTCGGTCTCCTGACAATGGCGGATAAATCGCATGACGGAGGGCGAATTCGCATTCGTAAATCCGCGAACGCGTTCAGGCACACCGTGAAGATTGCTTCTGCCATAACTGGAGGACGATGGCTTTTCTTTAACTAGATTTTTCAAAGAAACGTCATCACTCTCGCACTGAATTATAGTGTCGTAAGACACGAATGCATTTCTCATTTCTAATAAAAATGGAACCGGCCAGATTAATAACATCGCTAAATCCACCCAAATGAGAGAATTATGGCTGGATTTGTGTGGTTCTTGCGGTTCGATTGATGTAACAAAAAACGCTTCGCTATGGGAGATGGTGAAAAATATGGAACTCAGTATGTTTCAACTTAACTTCAAATTGCTAAGACAGTCGCAAGTATGATAAAAATATAAATAAATATGCGATGAGTCCAAAAGCAACTAACTACAGCTTAAAGTGTATCTGCTGCTTCGAATAATTTTTTCGTTGATTCGAGAGAAAGCATAAAACGTTAATTTGTTCAGCTTTTTTCTGGCTATCCTCTGTGCCAAACTGAGGATCAATTGATAGTGAATTTATAAATTTGAAAAATATTGAGACAAGATGACAGATAAAATGGTTTTATGTGTGTATATAACATAGGTTAGCGAACATTTAACCCACTTTGAAATGTCCTTGCTACAATTTGTCCAATAAACTTGGTCCATTTCAAAAGATTCGTGTTAGAAAGAGCGAGCAAATTATGAGCTTAAGCTGCAATGCCAGCGCGTCGCTCGTGTGCTTCACTGAGGCACAAGTTTGTATCTGCGGACAAAGTGGGCGAAGCGAAGGATCGCGGACGAAAAAAAGCTTCACCTTCGCGGCATTTCACGTCCGTTCGCGCTCCATGAATTCAAAATCCAACAAATCTGATGTGGCCAACACGACTTTCTCCATATTTGGGGTATAGATATTTAAATTATTACGAATAGCATTATAAGGCAAAATTATTATTTCGTATCGTAAAAGAATACAGTCGTCCTTATTGCCGTAAATTATATTTTGAATATGTTTACAGAATTCACCGCTACATGGTGGCGGCGCTGTATACTGGAAATTTACGAATAAGCAAAATATCTCCGAAATGGATGGTTCTACGAAAATTTGTTTCAGACAAAACTTGGAAGAAATATTATTCTCTACAACTTTGGTCCTTACGGAGATTACCAATAACGACATTTTTAAGGAGATATTTGACGGAAACCGAAAAAACCGATTATTTATAAATAATTCCTAAACAATAACTGCTATGGAACATTGTTTTAAATGAAAGTTGTACGAAATGACATACTCTATAACCTTAGTATAGAATTGTATATACAGTGATGGTGTTTTAACGGAGAAATATCGCAAAAACCGAATCGGGTTTCGAATAAACCTCGACTTCCGCTTAAGCGGTATTTTACAAAAACTAATCAGCTCTTTGTGGTCATATTAAAGTGTTATATATGAAATTCAGTAATGATATGACAAGTATCTTTCGAGTTAGAATGCCCTAATCACATACACACACAGACATCATTCCGAAAATAGTCTATACGTGTTCTGGGGATCGAAATATCTAATAAAATATCGGTTTTTCGAAAAATTCCTATCACATACACACAGACAACATCGAGAAAATAATCTAAACATGTTCAGGGGACCTCAAAACCTGTATTTCCGTTGAAATCTCGAATTCGATTCTTTTCATGAATACAATTCTTTCTCTGTACTACTTATATGGAGAAAGTAAAAATGACGCTCCATTCTTTCTGATTTCCCTCGGCATTGTTGGGCGCCGAAACATGGATCAAAGGCCGAAGATGGCAAGGAGGTTAAAAACCGTAGTTCTAACTTGTGGATTCGATATACTCCGTTTCTTTTTATCTGTCCACTCATATTATATTATTATCTCTCTCTCTCTCCCTCCCTCTCTTTATCTTCCGCCTTTTCACATTTACGTCTCTTCCTCAGTTTGATATCCATGTTTATACGCGCAGAAGTCTTTTGTATTCCTTTTAAAGAAAATATGTGTATGCACAAACATGTCAGTGTTGTTTCAAATACCCACATAACTGGAGACTTGTCCAATGTAAAATATTTGCTGTTTAATGACATTTTAGCGATGTTATCAATTTATATTAACACGAATTTTCCTATTGTGGATTTATTAAAGAGATGAAAGCAAGATGGGTCGTTTCACGTTTTATTACTCTAATAACATTTCATGATTATATAACAGTAAAATAATTATCAATTTTCAGTTTTGTTTTATTACTAATTAAACTGCGACAAAAGTTAGCGTTGACTGCCACAATATTTATTATTATTATTTCTAAATGCAAAAATTCCGCAAAATATTGCCTGAAAATATCAATTTAATATTTATGAATGTTTACTTTGACGCCTGAAGTGTACGTTGTGAACAACGAACGAAAATAACTTGAGTAAGGTCATATGCGCGGTTTAAAAATTTGGTCGCAATTTTTCCCTTACTTAAATGTACGTAATATCTGCAAACGCAGCGACACGGCCTGACAGAAACGCGTGCAGAATAAAAAAGGCAATAGAAAAAATTAATAAATTTCTCTTTCTCCTCCGGATTCAACCGACTCGCTCCGTTTTGTTTGTTAAGACGAAGCAGAGTCGAACTCGGTTTGACATCGCGCGTTATTTATTTTTCGCAGCGGGGTCATTCATCCGGGGCTGCCCCGACCTGCAGATGCCTTTGACTGGCGTCCTTTGTGGACACTTGGGCCTCTGTTGCGCACCTGCGCCGTCACACTGGGATAAATATCCCGTCCGCCATAATTCGCACGCTCCCAGGATACGACCGCCGTCCCCTTTGCGTGACAGCGGCGTTAATATTGACGACGGACGTATTTTAACACGCGACTCCCACGCATTCTCATGCGAGTGAATAATTTAAGCGTTGTCTTTGACCGTTTTCCGGACAAAATGCAAAATAGTTTTGGCCTACTTATTCAAAATACAAAAATATATTATTATTTTTATCCAATTAACGTCGTAATGTAGGAAACGGACTTTAATGATATAAATTTTAATGTCGGCATTTATGCGAAAATTAGTTACCTGCAGTACTTTCCGATAAATTTAAGAATATTAATTCTTTGAACGCGAACAAAACTGGCTGGTAAATGTATCCTAATTTTTATATCGAAGCAAATACCTTTATTTAATTCCATTCCATACTTACTTATTGGTCTACAAAATCTTCGTAATGGCATTTTCCGAACCTCTTTAACAGGACTAAAGGAAGACCCTTTTATTGAATTCGCATATTGGCTAGGACCCAGGAGCGATTGGGATCAGTGGATTTGGCATAAGTTCCTTTCTCGTCGCTTTGACACCGTTTTCATCACGTGTCCAGAATTTCATGCCAGGAGATACCACGCGAGGCGGAGCGGGAGATATTTCCCCGCTGGAATCGGGGATCCTATAAATTTGGAATGGATTAAAGGGTGGGGGGGGGGGATCAAACGGAAAAATGTAGGCGAAGGAAACAATGATGGAGTTCAGGTAGGAGGGGAAAATGAGGAGATGCGTTAGAAAGGGTAGGGCAGGTTGAGGAGATCCCAATTGAGAAATTCCTTTGTGATTCGGTTCGAGAAAGAGATGGAGAAATAAAAAGATGTGAAGGAAAGGAGTGAAGAGGAAGATAAAGGAGGGAGGGGGAGGGAGAGAGAGGGGAGGGGAAGAGGAACGGGAGCGAGAGGGGTTAAGTGGAACGAGAACCTGAAGCTACTCTCGACTGAACTGCAACACCCTGTGTTTCTTTCTATTATCTTGTATTTGCATTTAATCTTGCGACCGCTTTTATTTGACGAAGAGGAAATGCTTAAAGAAGACCTAGTGTTTCGGGATTAAAAGGTCTCTCTCTCTCTCTCTCGAAATTAGATAGAACTTGACTCAGATGCAGACAACCCTTGACCCCAAAACCAATCCTGTTTTTTCATGAACTTTCGACAATTTTCATTCCACCGAAATCCAGCATTTTCTCTGACAATATTGTTATTTATCTTGACTGTTCAAAGTATTGATTGTTTTATTCGCTCAATGCTTGGAGTCATAGTTGGGAGTCGCGATACTCTCCTTTTAATGCCTCTCATGTTTCATTCAAACTTTTATCTTGTATTGCCGATGGCATAGTGTAATTAACAGTCCAAATGCCTGAAGCATTACAAGCATTACATATTGGCACGAATCCTCTAATTTTTAGATTTCGTTTGTTAACATGTTTAAGACGAACACACTGAAGGATGAGATATTCTATATCAAAATTGATATAGAATTTGTTTTCGAAAATTATCCAGTGAAAAAGTACATTGGATCGATTCATAAGGCAGTTCGGGCAGAGGAAATATTTTTAGTGCCTAATTATGCCCCTCTTTTGGTACTCTTTGTCTCTTGGAACCCAGGACACTTTCTAAATAACTTTAAAGCACTTTATGCAGATAATTTCTCCTATTTTATCTATAAATTTTTTCATTTGTAAAATAATTCAATATTATCTGCCTTTTTCATTTTACATAATTTCCTCTCTCGTTATTTCCCTTTTATCACTCTTTCTCTTCTCAAACGTTATTTTATCTTCTATCCTTTTATGATTAACTTTCATCTCTCTCTCTCTCTCTCATTATCTGATTCCTGTTCCATCCCTAATATCCTTCGTCCATCAACTGTTTCAATATCTCAGTTTTTCAAAGCTATTTATTTTATCCTATCTCACTATTCTCTTTCGTCATATCCCGTATACTTGTATGTGCTTTTATCTCTCTCCACCAAAACCACTTGCTGCTGTCGACAGTTTGCAAACCCACCGCGTATGGCTCCGTGGTCCCGTGCACTTTCGCTTCGCCAATAGCGGTCTGTGCGGAGTGGACTGCCCTGTGATGTACGTAGCGAGAGAGGCTGTGCCGTTCCGGTGCCATCAATTACGATTGCTCCCGAGCTCACCGAGACTCCATTGCATACCCACGACGTAAACGAGAGAACGGGTGGGTGGTTTTGACGCGACGGTGGCGCGCACGCCGACGAACGAGAGAAGCTTCTCGTGGCGGAGGAAATAGATCCAGTCGCGTTGCCTAATGCTTCGCCAAGGAATTAATGAATTTGCCATCGCCTCGGTGCCCTCCCACGCGTGCGGGTTTAAACAACAATCCGTGGTTATAAACTCTATCCTAATGTCCACACACACTATCCGTGCGTGAACATTTCAAATTAACTCGTGATGAAGTTTAATTGACTTCCTTTAATCGGCGCTAAACGAGTTTTCTAGTAAGTCAAAATCGTTTTATGCTGATTTTGGCTTCTGCAGGTAGTAATCTCTTGTAATGTAGAGCGATTACCTGTTTTAAAAAATAAATTAGCATGAAGGTATTTGGTAAGAAAAATGTCGTGGAGATATAATTTTCTTTCGCTCAACCCATATCGCGCCGCAACTTGCATAATTTATTCGGTATCACAGATTGCTCCATCTGTGGATTTTTAATTTAGTTGTAGTGCACGCTAAAAAAATTCTAAACATTAAAGGCGTTTAATAGAAGAATTTGTAACAACGCTTATGAGTGCGGAATAAATGGAATTTTAAATCAGGAAGAATGAGAAAATTCTTTCGTTACACTTTTTTAAATTGAATGGCGGATGAGGTAAGAGAGGAAGAGAAAAGAGATTTTGAGATAAAGAGAGACGAATGCATGGCTTTCAACGTATGCGAAAGCTACCTTTCTTCGCCGCCCTGTCAAACGAGCATACCTTACTAAAAAAAATATATTCACTCCCTCGTCCACCCCTTCATCTTTTTCACACCGAATCCATGTCGCAGGGATGCGATTATCCGTCGGAAAATGTTCAAAGTTCCACCGAGTCCATCCGATCGCTCGAAAATGCTCTCTGAGGACGATAATGTCCCAATTTTGTTGTCGGCAGTCGGAGGCGATGGCGTGATGGCGTGTAGTGACGTAATGATGGGGTCGCCTGCGATCTGATTCCCCTTTTTTGGTGGAGAAAGAGAGAGAGAGTGGTTTTCTGAAATGTGTGACGCACGCGTGCTTGCCACGGAAAGCGAACTTTCCCGAAAAAATGTTTTTTTCAAAATATGGAGGAATTGGTTCCTACGGAGACGCTAATGGGTGGTGATTTACGGAAATGCATGTACGGTTTTTACGATTCGCTTTCGTCAATTTAAAAATTGAGTGCTCCGGAAAATTCGTCATCTCGATAATCGAATTTTGTCATTAGACATTTATGAAAGCTTTGAAGGAGTCGTTGTTCGGTTCTGTTATAAAAGCTATTAAGTTGGAGAGCTTTCGAAAACATTGTCCTGCCATTTTCATCCGACCTATTGGTGAAAATGTGAAACAGTTGAACAGCGGCATCAGTAAAATCCATCGGAAAGGACATGTTAATTTATATTCGAACCTCATGGAGCCACTAGTCGGTCTCCGATCGGTTTCACGAAATCAAAGTGAAATTGATGAACACGAGTAGCAGCAGTAGTTATTGGTATGGCTATGACGAAATTGAAAAATTAAAAAAAAATTGTTCTTTCCACCCATCCGAATCCACCTGTAACTGTGTATTTTAGTTAGAATTAAGAAGAAGATTGCCTTTTGAGGACGAATTAGCTTTCGCTAAAGAGGAATAGTAGAATGACCGACCTGACTCCTTCATAGAGCTGGATGTTTCATTTATTTGTAATGTACGCTTATCTCGCATAGATTAGGTACTCATTTGGTCGTATTTTATCCAACTTCAATTATCTGCTCTACTGCAGTAGCATAGTTCGGTTAAGTCACGTATGTATATTTAAGCTAAAAATTTACATTATAAGGAAGTGCGCTTTCTCTTTTATACCATATTAGCGTTTTTTAGACGCATTTCTTCTTGCCCCGACAATTTCTTGTATTACTAAATTTCTATGTTATAAATGATAATGCTGATTTTGAGAAAATTTGAATTTTTAGTAACATTTTCGGTTTTTTCGGAATGATTTATTTTTCAATTATGTTTTTATAAAAAATATTTTATCAGCAGCGTCACCTAATATTTCTTTACTAGACTTCCAAATCATCTTTTTCATTTACTTCCTTCAGTTTAAAACATTTAATATTTGTTACGAAGGTGAATCACGTCCACGTTGATCATCCTTAAGGTCGGGAGGTGCAGTTAGGATAGAAAGTTCCCGTCTTGTTATTTGCTCGGCGACGTATAAACTTTATCATCGTGCTCGATTTTTTGTTTCTCCATGGAAACGCAGTCTCAGCAGTAAAAAGGTTTATAACTGGAGCCATTTCGCGCCATCATTACTCGGGAACACAGATATCTTTTCGTCTGCAGCCAATGTTGTATCAGCGTGCCACATGCAAACGCCCCTCTCGTGCACTTAATTCGCCTCCAAATTCATTCATATCGTCTATATGCTCTTAGGATATCCATATCCTCAAGCTCGCGACCCTCCATGGCTGATCTAGGCATTCATCATCTCACACCGCGAGAAGGTAATTACGTAAATTGGTCTTAATACTACCAAAGACAGCTTAATCGAGATAATCGTCAATGGCTGTAATATTTTCGATTCACATAAAGCCATTTTTGCTATATTACCAACAAAGCTTCAAAATTTTGTTTTGTGTCGGTTTTCGTGAATTCTCAGCCTTGTATTGTTAAATTGATGGCGACATCTTTTTAACACATATTATCTTTTTATCTCTTAACTTTAAAATTTCAAATTTTTTGCCTAGTCGAAACCCGCAGATATATTCTATAGGACAGAAATTTCAGATTTGTTTTATTTTTCATTTACAATTCACGAAACCGTAAACTTAAGATTTAATGACGGGCTACCTAACTGATCTGGTTACAGTTATACATAGTTAGAAGTTATAAGGCAATTAAAATATAGGAACAAGTAGTTAAATTAATATAAATCAAAAACTGATTACTCGGATTCATCCGTCCTTCTCTTTCATTATCCCATCTTAAAAATATAATACTTCGAACGCAAATTTCTATTGCAATTTTGTGTGCAGACAAATAGAAATGAAAAACAAACAAGTTAGGAAAGTGTATAAAGTAGGTATCACAAATGGGCGCGTTTCGTGCAACGGAGTATTAGAAAAAAATTATATAGCTGTACGTAAGAGAAATAGCGTTTTAAAGTTATTTTATTCATCATAAATAATCCATTTTCTTCCTATTTAAAAATACTGCATGCGCACGTAAGGAAATTAAACGTTTGTTTGTGAGGTTGTTTGTGTTAGCAACAATGAAGAAGTAACCATGCAAGAAAATTTCTAAGTTCATCTCAAATTAAGACATTTTTGTTTGATTTTCTCAATAACGGTTACTTCTACGGTAAAAATGTACAAGAAAATAAATACTCTTCTTTACTCGTTCTACAACTTTTATTTGAAAAATATGTTGATTTAAGCAATACTTTACTAGATATAACGAAAAGTTCATTTTTTCCACCAGTGATTCATTTTTGCGATTTTCTTATTATCTTTGATTGCAAGTCTTTAATATCAAATTTCATGAAAATCCGTTCCGTAGAAGCCGAGAACAAACTTGCGGACGGACGGACAAACCGACGACAATAGGCGCTCACGCTGGAAGCGAAACGCGCCTAAAAATTGAGCAAATTCATTAATATATATTACAATAAAATTTCCTTGTGCATGGGGGCTATAGTCGATTGCCGACGAAATACTTCAAATTAAAAACAGCAAGGTAGAAATAGAATAAATAAGTCTACGAGTAAAAACTGAGTCTAGAATGTGAATAAAGACATAACCGTTAATAGTTCACCGTTGAAAACTTCGTTAGCCCGGAATATAAATCCCCCTCTTGCTGCAACCGTATATAGATGTAAATTAAAATGCTATGCACTGGGATAATTCCCACGAGAGTAGGGAAAGCTGAGTTATTTGGATATGAAATGAAAATGGACACCCTGAATATCCGAAAGGTTTTAATTGGTTTTATATTGAGAGTTATACCTAATCAAGAATTTGCATTTCATTTCTACAAAATCATCGGCATATAGTTTCTTGGTAGTTACAATACAGTTGTAGATGAGATAAGCAGTGGCCGAACATTAAAGTTTGCATTTTTTTAGCTGAGGCATGTGTGCTATTATAAATATCTTCACCACAACAAATCTTTTGAAAGAAATGAAATTGATTTTTAGTTCAGCGTTTGTTTTTTTAACTTGAACGTCTTTTAATGACAATACTCCGGCTAAATGTTTGTCTCTCTCTAATATATTTTTTTAATCGCTTCACTGGACCAATGATGAGTCTCCTTTAATATGAGTGGGACGCAGCGTTTCTATGGCAATCTCCTCTTCAATTTTTTTTGCATTTTCCTCTTTATTGTGTACGCTGACAAGGCAATGTCAGACCACATCAACAGTATTCCTACAACGGTCAGGTTGCCTGTGTGCCACATGGACGGATCGACTTAATCCTTGAATAACTGGGCGGCCAAGCGAGAACAAATGTTGGAAATTCAGAAGACAATGATTGGCAGAAGCCAACTCGAGATGGGGTTTATAATAATTTCCTTTTTTATTTGAAAAGTTTTATCAAAGCCAAGTGTGCGTGTGGGCGTTTACGCATGCGCCGTGTCCTTTAATAAATGGCGAGACTAAGTTCGCCCTTCTTTTGTGTTTATTTGGTGGGAAACCAGTAAAATGTCCTGTCAGTCTTATGAAAGATAAAGGTAATTAGAATCATTGATAGGGTGAATTATCACTTAGGCTAATGTTCACCTTTTTAATTTTTGCCGAAATCTTTTATAAAATCAGAACAAAATTGCCCCTCGGTTTCCGAAACTGCTTGTTTCAACAGTTTCGAAGCGACGCAATACAAGAAGTGCATATTCATTTACCCCACAGTAATTTCAACCCCAAATTATTTTGGTTTCTGTTATGCAGTATTTTGTGTTTAGAAGCATGAAATACCTGATTTTGATCATTTATTTAAATTACTATGCCCTTCCTTCATTTTTATCCATCACAAAGTATGAATTCAATATATGGAAACGACTTTAAAGATCCTTCTGACTAGTTTGATTGAATCTTAATCCATTTTAACTGTTAATTCCGAATCATTAAAATATGAATTAATACAATTTGTTTCAGTTTAACGTGTAAGTCATATCTCAGCTTATGATTAGGATGACGCTTTTCTCTTTATAGATGAGACAAATGACTCATGTTCATCGCATGCACGTGACTTTCGTCTTATACTTGGAAGTCGGTGCATAGAGCCATAAACTCCCATCTCTTCTTGCCGTCTCTAGATATTCTATCTCTCTCTCTCTCCCTCCTCTTCGTCGCTTATAAAGGGTTGACTCGGGCGCCGAAAGGCTCACGCGCTCTGTCGGCGAATCCGAGAAGCTCGCACCATTGTCCCCCCCTCTCCTCCATCTGCTTCCCCTCCGCCCCTCTCTTTCCCTTTCCCTTCCTCAGTGTGGTTCCGACTGCGAGGTGAAGAGGTCCTCCCGCTACTCCTGCGCGGATCTAACACGCCCATTTCCAATCTCCGTTCTCCCAGTTCTCGTACTTTGGCGGTCCTCTCCAGTTTTCTTCCCCGCATTCCATTAAAGATCGAGTGAAAAATAAAACAGGCAGCGATCTCCTTGGATTGAATTCATTATTTCCTCGGAGGTTTTTTTTGTGTTTTTCTTCCAATTACGAATCTTTCCGACGCCGCGCGCCCCGAGTGAGAGTTAAGAGGGGGAAGGATGCAGATTTCGTCGAGCGACGGTGGAGGACGCGGCTTAAGTGTCGGAGGGTGATGGTGAAGGGTGCGTGCTCCGATTTGATCGAATGTAACAGTGAAAGCGAGTCTCCGGAGTGACTTGGCAGTGAGTATTGCCCATCGGTGATACGTACCGAGATTCGGAATGTCTCCAGCGTGGATTCGACGTTCTGCGGCACTTTTCGTGAATTTTTGTCACGGAACGGAGGGCTTTGGACGCTTTAAAAGGAGATTCAATGGGCTTTTGATTCCATGGATTGCCGTCGCCGCTTTGGTCTTGATTTCGTCCGTGCCCTGCATCAGCGGGGACAATTTAGGTGAGTTTCGGATTTATGAAGATTGGGAATCGCGTCTTCGGAATCCGAAAGAAATTATTCCTCTCGAGTCTAAAGTGATTTATGCTATGATCCGGTGGTATAACTTATTCTAAAATCCGCTTCTCTTTTGCTTTATCTTTTATCATAAATATCTGCGACTCGTAATCCTGATTTTGAAGGTGATTTTTGTTACCATATATTATATTTCCGTTATTATCTACAAATGAAATATCAGAGTCGATAAACCGAAAAATTAACGACGAATTCACACATATTTTATTCGAAGTAATATTTTTAGAGAAGTTTGAGCAATTTGAAATATATATTCGACCGTCATTACGGACAAATAGAATTATCCTCTTTAGGATAAGACGAGATTACGCTTTTTCTATGAGCTTCCTGCGAAAATGGAGTAAGCAATGTATTTTTCAAAATATACAAAACATGAATTATTTTTAGGAGACGGAAGAGTTTATCTTTTCTAATTACATTTAGAAGAACGGCCTTCCATTGAAACGTTTGAGTTTGCTGAACGTCACTCATCTCGACAAATGTTTATTTCTCCACTGCGAAATTTTTCGTATAAATGTTGCATTTTATCAATTTTAGAATTTCTCAAATATCTGCCTCTTTATATACGAAAAATGCATTGGAAATTTAATCGAGTGACAAATTAGTCTTTGCTCTGGAAATTTGCATCACATAAACAATTTTCGGAAGAAAAAGCCTAAACGAGACGAATTGCTTTAACGGGTGAAAATAGGCGAGGAAAACGAATCCATTGCGTCAGCACACTTTTGTGAAAGGTTATGACAAGAAGATATAGTCACGGGACATAATTTTCGTATTTTCGGGCACCACCCTCGCAGTAGATCTCTTTTACAACTGATGCTAAGTATATAACACGGACCAACTTTTGAAGATCGAAATACGTCGCTTTTTAAAAATGAATAAAATAAACGATCGTGAGATTTACTCTTACCCTACGGAACCAAATATTAATATTACGCAAACTTTCGCCACAATTCGACGCATTGGCCAAAATTAATTTTGTGACACGAAAAGCATTTCGTGAGTTTCTAGGTGACCATTCGGGAACTGCCGAAAACATCTCAACGGTGAGAACTTGTCAAGTGCAAGTTGAAAACCTAATTTTTATATTTATTTGTACTGCCGAGAGAGGGAATGATTCTTATTAGTTCGACTTGTTTATAATCGAAGGATTGTTAAAGACAAATATGTTAATGGTGTATCATTGTATCATCGGCCACTCAATGCTGATTTCGAGCAAGTTGAATTATAGTGAAATCGGAGTACGTTCCACAAAATTAAATTCGAGTTCGAGAATTCGGTCGTAAGAAATTCTCGGCTTCGGACTTTGAATGTGTGCGAAAATCCGCGCAAGACGAGGCTGCGACGCAAATAAAGTATACTTCTTCTCGTACCTATTGGACATACAAGATGAGCGTATACTCTCATGCTGTCATTTGTATGTTTAAACTTTATGCCTCAAAGTTGTTACTGAGCGATGAATTGAATCCTGTGAGATCCACGTCTAGGTTTTCATAGAGGTTTTCCTGAAAAATCTCCGATTTATATTTCGCTCATATGCGTATCTACATTATAGTTAGGTTAAGCTCTCAAATTAAAATTTTTAGGACATAAAAATTTATGGTAATCTTAAATTGTCCCAAAGAATTACCTAGAGTAACTCGTGGTACAATTCTTTCCTCGCTTGTTACTTATTGTTATCGATTGGGCGAGATTCAGATAGAAGTGACGCTGCTCAGCGCCAAGGATCCGCCTTTATGAGTTTTTTACTCGTGTTTTTTGGCGCGAACGTACGTGAATAGTTAATGAGCGCCTTCTCCATTCCACCTCCCTAGCTTGCCCCTTTTTTCCTCTCCTTTTTTCCTTCCTCTTTCTCTCTCCGTCCCTCGCTTCACCTATGTTCCCAGATAACACGGGACCTGTCCCATCCTTTATTCTGCCTAAGTTCGGGACGCGGCGGAAATTTTGATTTCTAAAACCTTTTCTTTTTGCACCAGGAGGTTGCGATTTAGCACCATGTGTATCATCTCTCTTTTTCGTCGCGCTTCTTCTCTTTAACAATGTGTAATAACCAATTTTCTGGTTCTGTAGCAACCACTGCCGTTGAGCCACGATTACGTTTAGTCATGACCACAGCTTTACATACAGAACGAGATCCGGAATTGAAACGGAGGATTATCAAAGAATACACCGCCGAAGTCAATTCTATCTTTTAAAGGAATGTGCATATAACATGAAACCCAACTTCCAAGGCGATTTTGATATTATGCAAACGATGATTAGGCTTCGCAGTCACTTTCAGGGATATTATAATTTAGGGATGTGACACGTTCTATCAAATAAAATTTAATCTCTAAATAGACGAATGAGAAGGATAACTTAGTAAAAGTTCCACTTTTATTAACAGAAGAAGCGACCGGTTTCGACTAATATCTAGTCATCGTCAGGTACAAAAACAAGAAGCAACGCAAACATATACGGAATCTGAGGGGAGTGGGGGAGGGAAATGTGTAGAGAGAGGGGACCAATGAATGGTTAATAAAAGTAGATTTACTAAGTTATTCTTCTCATTCTTTTATGATGGAGTTCCACCAAGTAAAGGCTTCCTCCGTTGATTTTACTCTAAATAGACATTTATGTAATCCGAAAAGATCTCCAAATTGAAAAAATCTCACCGTTACATTGTTCGACATGCTATTTTGATTCATCGTGAGAGGTTAGTTGGCCGTTGAGGATTTTTCCCATATGTGCAATTGTGTTTCATGGCTTAGCCACAAAGGAATATTAGGTGATACATCAATCTTTGGACTCTCGTCTCGCAAAGTAAAGGAAAACATGTCACGTCACAGTTTCTCGCACTTTTGTCCCTTAATTCAACTGAATATTCATTGGAAGGAGTTGTTTTCAATGTCGTTATTAATATTTTCGGAGGTTTTACAAAACTAGTAATTGCACTATGACATTAGTTAATGTTATAACATAAAAGTTATGTTTCAGAATTCTGTACCGTAACTTACAGGGTGGATTCTATGGTAAAAAACAAACAAAAATATTCATATAGCTATGGGTCCTATTTTGTTTCCCTTATGTGATAGAGGAGGTTTTATTCTGCCCATGCTTGTTAGTTTGAGTATTCCGCTTCGTGTAAAGTATGCCTCGTCTGCAAACAACACGCTGCAGGCTCATCCCATTGGTTAGTCATCATCGTGAGCTGCGCAGTATCGGGCAGTAATCGCCGAGAACAACATGGACTTCACCTTTGAAGAATACTCAGACGTGCATTTCTTGCATGGTGAAGTGCAAGGCAACACAGAAGTCGCATGACGACGACATTCCGAACGATTCCCAAAGAGGCGTTTGTCCATCGCCTCTTACGCGAACGCGGCACTTTCCGTCCTCAACGGGGCAATGCAGGCCCTCAACGTCATCGTCGAACAGCAGACATGGAAGAGCCTATTCTTCACACTGTTAAAATACAGCCTAATATCAGCACTCGTCGTACGCCTTCCACGATTGGTATCTCGCATGTGAGTGTATGGAGGACTATCCGTATCACTTCCAGCGAGTGCAAGCATTATTACCAGCGGATGCCCGTCTGCGACAACACTTTTGTCGATGGCTGCTGCGTCAGCTTCCATCCGATCCTCTTTTCACCACCTGTGTGATGTTTATGGACGAGGCGTTATTTACACATAGCGGGATACTCAATTTACACGATGCGTACACATGGGCTGAAGAAAACCCACGGCAAACGAGAAGTATGCGCCACAAACAGCAATTTTCAGACAACGTCTGGACAGGCAATGTAGGCGATCATCTTCTTGATCCACACGTGTTAACGGCACGTCTCACAGGCGAAGATTACGTACAGTTTCCGAGAGAATGATTTCCAGTAATGCTGGAGGATGCACCATTAACTGTACGCCAGAAAATGTGGTTCCAACATGGTGGAGTACAGGCCCACTACAGTCTTCGTGTCAGACAATTCCTGAATAAGAGGTATCTGCAACGATGGAGATAATGTTGCATGGCCACCGAGATCACCCGACCTAAATCCTTTGGACTTTTTCATCTGCGGGTTTTTGAAATGTATGGCGCATGAAACTGAAATAAACTCCATACAAAAGCTACAGCAGAGAGTGCATGATGCTTGACACACAGTTCGCAGTCAGTCAGGAATTTTCGAGTGAGTGCACCAATCTCTCCTTCGACGAGCAGAAGCATGTGTGCAGATGAATGAAAATCACATTGAACACCTACTGTAAACGTTGAGGTACAAATAAATGCCTTCTAACACTACTGCCGTTGCTTTTTATTTTCACATGGTTTTCGTGACTTTAAACCCCTCCATCTCTTAAAAGAAACAAATTCGTACCCATGGCTATATGAAAATTTTTGTTTGTTTTTAATCAAACAATCCATTCTGTGAGTTCTGAAACACCCTGTATATATCAACTGCAACTAGATGTTGAGTGAAAGAAACCCAGTAAACTCTTACCAATATACCTATTTACCTTTCCTATTCCATAAGCATTATACTATATATATTTTGAGGGAACTTATTTAAATCCGCAGCGCGCCACAAGCTTTTTTTTTAACCGGGCTCATTAAAAAAACATTACGGTTCCAAGAGTAACATTCTAAATTTTCCGCATATAAATAACCGGCTAATATATTTTACCGTCAGGTATACTAATGTAATTAACCTTCTCTTGTAGTGAACCTCGAAAAACTGTCGCTGGAAGTGCCTCTCGCATTTTCTAATTAGCTATAAACGACATACTCACGCTGTCAGAGCGCGCCCTATTACAAGTGTTATAAATGTAACAGAGTGCGCATTAATTCAGAAATAATATCCTCTTTTTTTAATTTTGATAACCGTGGGAAAAAAGGTTTCGTGCAAAATCCGCAAAAGCAGTGAACCCAGTCCCTATATAGTAAAGCAAGTTTTTTTCAAATCAAGTTGGCAATTATCGAAAAAGGATTATTTGACGTCTCTCGTCAGTTGCGTCACTGTCATCCACTCATTCCGTCTCTTCATTTCGCTTCCCTATGACGTATTAATCAGAGTAAACGAATTTAGCGCGAGTTTATTTTTTCATGTCCAATTAACCGTTCAGGTGGCGTTTCTGGTGGTATTTTCAGATCGCCGATTCATTTGTTTTTATTTCGGCGACGCAAAACGCGAAATTCATGAGCATCGCGACTCATTTTCCTCCTCCTTTGCACTCGTGACGTTTTTTATTCGATATATGGAAAAGTAAACGATGGAATGTGGTGATATTTTTTAATTTAACATATCAAAAAAAAACGTTTAGAGATTACGGAAATAATCGTTCTAAAAGACCCGGATTGTTAACGACAAAATGGCGACTCGCAAATTATTTATCGCGTTTGAAGCGTTGAGCACAAATTATATTTAAATCATGTATTTTTCGATAATCAGATGCATTTCCCGTTCCGTTGTCATGATTTAAATATTAGAATAGTTTATCTCTCAAATTCTAAGTAATAATTATTCGAGGTTAATTTGACACAGAATGTGGCATTACGCAAAATGATACATACTACTAGAATATGAATTAGTCCAAATTCTTTGCTTTTTATCATCTTCGACTTTCTTCCTGTTATCCTCAATCTTATGTGACCCGGCGAACATTCTCTGATACGTCCGCCTTTCTTGTGTTTGTAAATATCACGCAAGTTGATCACGCACGCGCATGCAATGAATAAAATTACATATTAATGCGCTGGGTAATTATCGAAATGCAAATTATGAACCAAATCTCGTGGAATTGGGCTTTATAGCCTCTGCGGTTTTGTCAAATCCGCCTACTTAACACTTTTACACATTTCATAAAACGTTCAAAGTTGATCTAACGAGCTTATAGACAGTTGTAATTACTAGAGAAATGTTTTTATTATCCCTTTCATATGAGAATATCTCGACCCTCAGAACCGGCAGCCTCAGGGCCGATTTAGGATTTTCCCGGATTTCGGATGATGTATTCCAACCGAGGAATATTATAATGAATATGATATGCTAATTTTAATGTGTGAAAATATTGAAAGACTAATAATAATCAACTCCCGTGCATTGAATTTAGATTAGGCAGTAAGGCATGTTTTCATTGCCCGATTTATGGATAATTCAGCTCAATTAAGAAATTTGATTCCTATAACTCTCTTCCATCTGAACGAATGAGGTTTCAAAACTCTCTTAGCATTTCCAGGGCGTAAAGATCAAAATAATTACTTTGTAAATTTCAGAATATTCATTAGTAGAGGAAAAAAACCCATCCAGTCTTAATGTATCGTGATTTATACTAGTATATTTAGTAATGCAAGGAGTGGAAATGTGTGTTAAAATATAAATTTGTTCTGTTTCTCTCCGCGGTTTCCGTAATTAAAATTTCAGTTTGGTAGAAGCACCAATAACATTACAAGATTCAAATACTGAATCTCTTCGCTGTATTTATATAAATAACAAGCTTGTCATTTTTTTCCGACATTCATCAGCTGAGAAGCTGACTTCAGTTGCGATCTCCTCCCAAGCATCATTCTTAATTAATTTATTAAAATGGTTCTTGTTTTTTGCATCCCAAAGAACCTCTTTGCTCCTATATATTTCAATACTGTTTCATTGGGCCACTCCATTTTAATAATACCCTCTACAACTGAACGGTATACACAGGCGAACAACGATGTGTCTTCTTTGGTGGTAAGATGAAAACTGAGTGTAAACACATGTACGCTCGCATAAATGTTGCACACACGTCCAGACAGGTTGCAACGTGCGCGCGCAACATCCTTTGTTGGTTCGCTGAAATACCGACTACGCATGGATCGCCAGTGTGTTGCGCGGAAATGGTGCACGTTCGTGTTCGCGTTCGCCAAAAAGTTGCACTACTTTGCTCGGTTCATTGTTCTGTTGCAGGGAAATGCGCATTTGTGTACATGCCTTAATGAACCCCTCAAATATAAGTCGATAAAACAGACGCGTCTAATAATGATACCCAATAGGAAATGTTTTATACCGATTTACTCAAAGTGCTATGAAATATTTAAATTTCAGTATACGTTTTGTTGTTTCGTTCTATTACCTCTGAAAATAAGTTGTTACCTTACATGGTAAATTAACTTTAAAACAACACCTTTTTTCGATTAAGTTGGCAGCTCTGATTTCACTTTCTTATGTATTCTACTCTGATAAAAATACTAAATACTGAATTTCATATAAATATATTCAGCAATCAATGAGGTACTTTAACATTTAAAAAAAATATATCTTCCGAAGCATTTTTTCACCCTCATTACGAATCTTAAATCATAATTTTTATGTGATTATTACTTTTGAGAAAAAAGTTTAAAGTTAAACATTTGTATCGAACTACGGAAAGCGATATAATCGAAAGTAGATAGTTCGTGACGTCACTGGTCGATAGACAGCAGCGGAAGCAGTTTCCGATAGTACACGTAAAGTAAACACATATGATAGTTGCAAAATTACATACATTTCTCATCTTTGATAGATATATTATTTTTTGGACGATTTTACTGATTTTATATCCTTAAAATATGGAGGATTTAAGGAAACGATAAAAAATGCAAGTGTTGCTTTGTTCCGTTGTGCACAATACGAGTATAAAAACTCCTGATAAACTACGTAATATATACTGTAAATTATTTGATAAATGTAAAAATATACTATATAGATATCACTAAGTCACAGAATTCCCTTCGCATTCACAAAACAAGTACAGAATAAAAACCGCTTGACATGCATGAGGAGCACGAGAAATACCGGATCGTGACGTCACGTAGCAGAAGCGAGTCAGAAACGATTAATCGATCCGACCAACATTTTAAAACTATAAAAAATATATTTATAAACAATTTCTTTTACTTTTCTTTGAAACATAATATTCCTTTTTATATATAGTTCTATCCTAAAGAGTCTTCACGACAATTAAAATATTTTCTTTCAAAGTCTGCTGCTATATCTCTCTCTATTTGTCCACGTTTATTCGCAAAATAAAAAAAAATAGGAGAAAAGAACTCGGGATATAGACGTGCGTATGATTGAAAGAATGTAGCTCATCATTGTCCAAGAAAAAAATCCTTGTCGAAGTTGCGTGAAAATATGTTTTGAATCGAATAAATTTTCTGATTTTTCAATCCTCCATGCAAAAGTGGAATTTGCATAACGTCTTTCGCATCGCCACCTCTTTTAGCTTTCACTGGACTTCAGCAAGAGTTTGTATAGATTTTTATCAAAGGTGTGAATTTTTAATAAGCAAATTACATTAATTATATAATAATTATATATATAGTATGCTCAATTTTAATTAGTAAATTTTTATTATTTTTTCTCTTTCTATCGATAATTTTCTGAGGCATTCACTCCTAATATGCCAAAATAAACGTTTCAAAAGTATAGTGTATCATTAACTTTCCGGTAATTTCGCTGAGGGCTCTATATACTGTACTTAGCTCCTTTAATAATTTTAGTATTTTTCGGAACGTTCTTTAAAAATAGTTTCAAATTTTATTTTCCCAGAAATTTATTTAAATTATATATTAGGCCAAGCAACATTATCAAAATACTCCTGCTCCTGAGGATGTATATATATATATATATATATATATATATATATGCGGAAGAGGAAAATTAAATAAGGATATTTAGGGCAACTAGATGTTGAAAGAAACCCAGTAAGCTCTTACCGGAAGGAGATCCGCTGGAGTGTCGGAGAAACACATTTGTAGACGTTGTTGGAGCTTTCGGGATGATCCCTTCGTCAGCACAAGACACACGCACACACACGCACACATATATATATATCTTTTATAATAAGATTAATTTCAAATAAATGTGCGTGAATGTGTATAGTTTCTCTTAATTCTATGGTTCCATTAAGATGAAACTCACTCACTCTCTCATCCTTCCAGTGACGAGTTAGTTCTCCTACGTGCAAAATTATAGGAGTTAAAGGCATACTAATGCAGCCGTCCTGTCAATCATATGTTGCGTATCTGCAAGTTGACGCGTGGAAGGGAAGAGGGAAGCCTGGATCCAGCATTAGCCTACTCTTTTGAAAGAATCAAGGGTACGCAAAACTTGACATGCCTTCCGAAGGACAGGTCGCTTTTCTTGCGTGTTCAAGATGGGCATTCTTATTGAGAATTAACATTTTTTTAACTTCATGATATTTTATTTTTAAATGTCTTTTAATCATTTCCTTTGAGGTCTTGATGTCTATCAAAATGTAATAAAAACGAGAATTTCTTGATTTTAACTTTGTTTAAAATGTCTTAAAATTTACAACATAAAATAACATATTCTTCATCTGATTTACAAGATAATTGCATAATTTTGATAGAATATTTAGTAGAGTCAAAAATCTAGAGAACCGTACTATTATTCAGTTCCCTTATTTTGATTGACTGGTTATTTTTTCTTCGTTTCAATCCTCCTCGCATGCCTTGGTTAGATGTCAGCTGTTGCTCTTAACGTGAATATGGACGAGTGGAATTTGTTAAAATTGAGTGAACGCGTCCGAAAAATTCTTTAAAAATCGAAAAATAAAATGTATTTTAATAAAATACGTATTTAATCAGTATAACCGCTTTGTGCGTAGTTTGCGCACTCTAACATTCTGTGTAAATACTCATTCCTCTTTTTACTTTCTCCATACGTAGTAATGGGAAAGTATTGTGATAACGAAAAAAATCGACTTCGAGATTTCAACGGAAATACACGTTTTGAGGTCCCTACAACACATTTGGACTATTTTCGGAATGATGTCTGTGTGTGTGTGTGTATCTTATTGTGGGCGCTCTAACTCAAAAAGTACTTGTCAAATACCAAATTTCATATAGGTACTATAACACTTTAGCATGGGCACAAAGAACTGATTAGTTTTTGTAAAATACCGCTTAAGCGTAAGTCGAGGTTTATTCGAAACCCGATTCGGTTTTTGAGATATTTCTCCGTTAAAACATCATTATTTTATATACAATTCTATACTAAGGTTATAGAGAATGTAATTTCCTACAACTTTCATTTGAAAGAATTTTCCAAAGCAGTTATTGTTTAGGAATTATTTATAAATAATCGGTTTTTTCGGTTTCCGTAAAATATCTCCTTAAAAACGTCGCAATTGGTAATCTTCGTGAGGGCCGAAGTTGTAGAAAATAATATTTCTGCCAGGTTTTGTTTGAAACAAATTTTCGTAGAACCATCCATTTCGGAGATATTCAACTTTTTCTTAATTTCGAGTATACAGCGCCAACACCATGTAGCGGTGAATTCTGTAAATACATTCAAAATATAATTTACGGCAATAAGGACGACTGTATTATTTTACGATACGAAACGGTAATTTTGCGTCATAGTGCTATTCATAATAATTTAAATATCTATACCCCAAATATGGAGAAAGTCATGTGTTGGCCACATCAGATTTTTTATATAACGCATTCGTTCGGCTTATGCAAAATATATTAATTTAATCGTCATTTATTTTTTAATAAAAATTACACACATAAGTTAATGTTATGAGCAACTATGATAAAACGAACCTATGTTTATTTCCGTCTTATTAATTTTCACATATTGGTGCCATCAATAATACTAAATTGATTTTTGTTAGATTTTCCAAAGAGGAAAATTGATTCCATGATGGCAGTTAAGCAACTAAGGGACTTTACGTTAATGATATGTCGAGGTGGGTTGGGTAATTTAAGTTTAATGGAAGGAAGTCGGATGAGGAAGAAATGTAGTGGAAGGAAGAAAGGGCGAGAGAGTTTGAAAGTTAACCAAAAGTGGAAAAATCGACATTTAAATGAAACGACAGAGCTTTAATGGATACGGATTTTTCTTTTTATGTATATTTATATTTAAAGCATAGTATTTAGAATTATTCTTCTACAAACACGGAGAGTGTTTGCCTGAAATGGGCATCCGATGCATCCAAATTCCGCTAATTCATCTAAAACCCAATTGTGCCAGCGGCCAAAGAAGAATTGTGGAATGGGGAGGGGGGGGAGGAAGGAGGGAGGAAAAGGAAAGAGTCGGGAGAGAGAGAGAGTGGAGAGAAATAGGAGGGAGTAGGGATAAAGAGGAGGGAGTTGCTTAAACTCATTCACACAAAATTTTTATGCTCGAATGCCCTTTTACCGACTCCGGCCCAAAACGCGGAGATTTTCTCGCGCAAGTGCACATCGGGAGGGGAGTGAGTGGGGGGGGGGGGGGTGAGAATTAAGGGAGGGAGAGAGGAAAGAATGGAGTGGGAGAAGCACCACTCATCGCCGCCCAGGAGCCCACTCCCGCGAAGTGCACGCACCATGGGGAGGATAGGATTTTAGAGGTTTCCCTAGCAAAGGGACGCGTAACACATTATTATCCTTCCATCATCCACCGTCTGGATTAGGACAGTATAACGTAAGTTCTTTCCCTCGTAAAACATAGGCTAAAATTTCAGCCTAAGAATCTATGCAGCGAGTGCATTCACGTGAAAGTTCGCCTAACCAAGCTTTTCTTCGCAAAAAGATGAAAAGCGCTCCCTCATTTCCTTGATTCGCACGTTATTAAACTTCCGCCTCCTGTCACATTCTTCCCTAAATTCTTCTGGCTTCGACAACAAAGCGGACTTCATAAATTTTCCATTTATAGTCAGACATGATATATTCTTAAATAAAAATTTTATTTGGAAGTAAAAAACTTTGCTTACAAATACGCGTATCTATTTAATTTTGTTGCTAGCAGGAGGTAAATACTTATATTGTTCAACGGTCGAAACACAACGGACAACAACCTTAAATTTAGACAAATCTTATGAGCACCGTAAATATTGACGCAAATTAAAATCACCGTAAGAATTACTAATATAGATAGCAGTCAAGATAAACTTCTGCATGAGTGACTCCTAATAATATTTTAGGCTCGGCAACCATTTTAAGATAAACAGAACTTGGCAGCGCTCCTGTATCGAAACAATGTTGTATATTTATGCCATTGGGTATCACAACGTTCGGACGCATTCATTTGTTTGTGTTACATCATCATCATCAATTTATCAAAGCAAAGATCTTTGCCAAAAAGACTTATCAGCATTTCCAAATCGTTGGGTTATTTATTTATGAACGTTTTTCCTGGCACACCTTAGAATTAGATGCGGCACCCAGTTTGGGAAGTTTGATCTACCTACGTTACAATTCACCAGAAAGATGAGTGGCAGGGAGTGTGTTTAAAATATAATCCCAGTTCAAATCCATCCCACGTCTATATAATTTCCATATCATACAAAACTTTTAAAAACTATTACACAAATTACATTTTCAATGACTTCATGTCGCTATGACGACACAGAATATCATCGCTTCCCTCGGGAACAGCGAATCAGCGTAAATCTCTAGGAATTTAAAATCGCAATGACGCTCGATCTACTTGACATGCATGCGATTCCCTCGAACTGCGAATTTCCGTTTCCGCAGCCTTCGAAAAATAACAAAACACGGTCGAAACAGTTTGTAATTGCGTCACGCATCGTTATCCGATTTCTGATAGGACTCCGCAGTAACTAGGACGAATAGAAGCGTCTACGTGCTCTTTTTTTCCCTCTCGTACGTACGTGAACGCTTTATATCTGCTCCTTTCGAATCCTTGTTTTCAGGAAAAGAGATCACGGTTACATGCGGGTGCGTTCGCAGTGCACTGTGGTTTGAAGTTATATCTCCTTCTTCCTCCTCGCGTGGCAATCTTCTTCCACTCCATTAACCCCGTTCCGTCTTTCTCTCCTCCCCCTCTCCCCTTCCAAAATTCCTCCCTCCCTCTCATCAGCCTCATCCCCCGTTATTGCTCGTAAATCTCTCTAACCCTTTCACTAGCACACTTCCTTCCTCCCTCCCCTTCCTCCTCCCTCCCTTCCTTCCTCCCTCTCCTACTTTCCCACTATTTTTCATTGGCCTCTCTCTCCCCTTCCCCAAAAATCCTTCATTCCTTTTTCCTCGCTACCTTTTGAACTTGAGAGTTTTTACTTCATCTTTCTCCCGTTCAACTTTCGTCCGCATTAAAGACATGGCTAGTATAAAGCTGCAAAAGCTTCGAATTATTTTTGCATCGCGTTTGGCGCTTGATGGTTTCTAGACAGTTCCTTCATAATTTTTTCGCAATTATAATCATAGCCTATTGGCTCAGAGGCCCTTTTGAGCTCTACCGGTGGATAAGTTTTCCACGCTTCTCGTCGATTCATTGTTCATATTAATGCCAATTGTCGATCGGCTGAAGTTTTACTGCGCTGGTAAATATTTTTTATCGACCATAGCGTTTTTGAGCCGTAAATTATGAACTAGACGAATTTTTAACAAAAGCGTAGATGTAAGGTTGGAAGATTGGTGGCGCTGATTAGCACCAGTCGTTGTCATATCCCTCTTGTCTCTAGATAGATCGTCTAGTGGTAGAATGTTAAATTGCTGTTTGGCTGAGTAAATCGCTTCCATTTGTACTTGCTTTTATAAAAACAACTGCTGTATTTTTGCTTTTTTTATCGCATGAAAGCTGCGGTGATGGAAATCGCGTCTAAAACAGGAGAAAGATTTTAAATAGGAAGAGAAAATAAATTCAAAATTTAGCCGAGGCGAGATGTAAAAAATCTGATGTGGCTAACACATGACTTTCTCCATATTTGGGGTATAGATATTTAAATTATTATGAATAGCACTATGACGCAAAATTACCGTTTCGTATCGTAAAATAATACAGTCGTCCTTATTGCCGTAAATTATATTTTGAATGTGTTTACAGAATTCACCGCTACATGGTGTTGGCGCTGTATACTCGAAATTAAGAAAAAGTTGAATATCTCCGAAATGGATGGTTCTACGAAAATTTGTTTCAAACAGAAACTGGCAGAAATATTATTTTCTACAACTTCGGTCCTCACGAAGATTACCAATTGCGACGTTTTTAAGGAGATATTTTACGGAAACCGAAAAAACCGATTATTTATAAATAATTCCTAAACAATAACTGCTTTGGAAAATTCTTTCAAATGAAAGTTGTAGGAAATTACATTCTCTATAACCTTAGTATAGAATTGTATATAAAATAATGATGTTTTAACGGAGAAATATCTCAAAAACCGAATCGGGTTTCGAATAAACCTCGACTTACGCTTAAGCGGTATTTTACAAAAACTAATCAGTTCTTTGCGCTCATGCTCAATTGTTATATATGAAGTTTGGTAACGATATGGCAAGTACTTTTTAGTTAGAGCGCCCACATTCACATGCATCCATCCATCAATCCACACACACACACACACATCAATCCGAATATAGTCTAAACGTGTTCTAGGAACCTCAAAACGTGTATTTCCGTTGAAATCTCGAAGTCGATTTTTTTCTTGATCACAATACTTTCCCCATAAATGTAAAAAGTGATCGGATTTCCATCTAATTTAAATGGGAATGAATCTAGGTTTCGTGGTGCTTGGTTACCTACTTTAAATTTTATTTTACTATAATAATATCGATGAGGAGACGTTTTATTCTCGAATTCCACGAAACGCTTGAAATTAAACAGTCAAAAATTTCACTGGCCTATAGGCCTGATTCGCCCACTTAACGGCGTTAAATTTTTACTCTAAAAACATAAAAAATGGATCAAAATTGATGGGAAGTTATATAATGGAGTTGAAGAGTGAAGGGAATTCATCTCCTTAATGTGTTTTAAATGTCTTGGAAAATTTGAATTGATTGATGAAACCGAGAGATGCTAGTAATATCAAACTATAACTATTTAATACTTCTGTTTGCCTTTTGTGCCAGAATATATTTTCGCGTGCCTCGAGCGTGCAGACTAAGAAAAAACTTTCACTGGGTTTAGTTATAGCCACATATTTGATTCTCTGAAATGCTTGTAACTTCCAAGTCTACCAATAAAGTTAATTCCACTATATCCTAAAATGTACTAGGTCGCATAAAAATGGCATTAACCAATGTTATATGCTCTTACTATAGTCAATGTTTTTATTGCACTTTTATATTTCAAAAATAGATCGAAGCGGATATGATTAACGATAACATTCAGAAATGTTTGGTGGAAATACTATAATTATAAACTTTAGATCAGTGGTGCACAACCTACGTCCCGCGAAGTCATGGTGAAAAAGCAATCCGAAAATTTTAACACACAAATTCAATTTTTTTTGACAATTTAGATAATAAAATTGTAATAGTGGAATTTTTATCATAAAAACTCCATTTAGACTTGAGTTCACTTAAATGGCACCTCAGAATATATAGATAACTTCTGGCAACTTCCAATGCGTCCCGTCGAATGATTCGCAACCCCTGATGTGGCCCTCCACGTAGGGAAGGTTGAGCACCACTGCTTTAAAAGTCTTCAGGTGGGAGTTATGGACATAAAAGAGCAACAGAAGGATAGTAAAAACTTTTTTCGATTAAAAAATATACGTACATGTTATTCCTCATTAAAACACCCCTTCTCATATATGCAATTATACAACTAATGCCTCAGTAATAGCTATTCGTAATAGCTGCTAATGAAAGCGAAAATAAAATTCGAAGAGCGCTCCTAAACTCTGACGGTTATATACCAACAATTCAATTCTTAAGGAATAACTCTTTTCTATTGCCTAAAGTTATTTAACACTCTCGATGGTCCTTGATTCATCATATTACTGCCTAATATGTTCCTATTTTATCAGTTCGTCTGTTAGTGTGTGTATGTAAGATGATTCACTACCCGATACCGTATAAAGGTCAAGCACGGGGCGGCATCTTATTGATGGTGGCCGCAAGAAAAGCAAAACAGCTCGCTGACCCGATTCTCAGAGAATCTCTCTTGTTATAGAAGAGCCAGAGGAATTTATTTATAGCTAGCTTTTTACATCGGGCCAATTATGTCAGTTTTTTTCTTCGCGTAAGCGATGAATTATATTTTATTAAACCTCTATGTCGAATAAAAATGTACGGTAGGAGTAATTTGCATATTTTGTTCGAGCTGTGGTTATTTTTACCACTTCGACGCGTGGATGAGCTGTTCTTCCCACGAAAAAATAAATCTTTCCCGAGTTTCGACGCGAAGCCTTTGAAAATTCGAAAGAAAATCGATTTTTCCTTGAATGAGAGGATATAGCCATCGGTCTAAAGAACAAAGGTTGTACGAAAATAGATTTCCACCTAAAAATACCAACAGGCAATTGATTGTGCACATCAAGAGAGAGAGAGAGAGAGAGAGTTGCTGTCCTTCGTCCTCCATTATCACTCTTAAGAATTTGTAGATCATTTTGAAATGATTCAAAATGAGCAACCAACTCAGATTAAACTTTGAATATCGATAAAGATAAAAATAAACTTATACATATATAAATTCATTTATTTGGAATTTATCTAGTGGTTATAAATTATTTATGTCATTTACTTATTTAAATATCGTTTAATTGTTTTTGATTTACCATTAATTTATGGTTTAAAATTTATTTATGCGTTAACTACCACAGTATGTGCTGCTCGCTTTTCCTAAGTAAGATGGAGGAGGGAAGATATCATTTACCGATTATTTATGTCCTTATGTTACAATCCCCCGATCTGTTATCCCATTTTCCAACACCAAAGCACTTATTACTGTCATTTTGACATTTCTCTCTCGGTCTCCCCACTCCAGACAGCTTACATATGTCCTTTCTCCACTTTCCATAAATCTCCTCCCACACGCTCGTGTCGTTCCCCCTCCCCCCTCCCCCCCCCTCTCTCCCCCTCCTCCACACTCTTTCCCCTTTCTCTTTTTCTCACTATCCTACTTTGTCCCTCCTCCTTTTCTCTCTCTCTCCCGCCATATATCTCTGCCTCTCCTTAGACACCTCTCTCTCTCTCCCTATCTCCATTCCACGCACACACACACACGCAGCTATCGATCGACAAGAAATCGACGCGCCTTGATCACTCTCATTCACAGGAACCAAAACTCTCGAACGCCTTAATGCTCCATCCATCACGTGAAACGAGCGAATATCATTTGCGTGGAGCGCTATGTTTTCATGGGTTCCATCTGCGCGCATCGCATTACACGGCCGATTTGGCAACCGTGAAAAAAGGAATGGATTATGGAGGAGCTTTCGACGTTCCTTCCGATGAAAGGTTAGTTTTCTCAGGAGCTCGATTGAATGTCTTGGAGAGATAAATTCTCCCTCTACTACAATTCTTTCTCCCTTTCACCAGCTAAAAGAAATTTCCGAAGAAATTGTGCCCCATATATAATGCGAAATATATAGATATTTCTTAATTCTGTCAACCTGGATATACCAGTGAAAGATAGATAGAAAGAAAGAAGGGGAAGTGAGGTGTGAAGGAGAAAGTTTAAGCTATGAGAATATCGTTACTGGAAATCTACTGCTCCGTTATTTTATTTTATAAATTCGGGAATTTATTTCTGAGGAGAATTACTACTGTTAGCGCGAAACAAATTTTATTTTGCATTTGTAATATAACCTTGTATCAGATATTCTTTGGAATGTATACTCCGATTGATTCTGGCTATATCCCTAAAATATTAAAATATTTCGATGATAGCTCAACATTTTTCCCGATATTTTCTGTGGTGGTAGAATTACTTCAGTAAAATCCTTGATTATGCAGTAACTTTTGTATTTGCAAAATGTTTATCATAAAACCACAATCGCCACTTAAAATAGTTATGTATCCAATTTCGTTATTTACTGTATTTATGACTCTATATGTCCACATTCCAAAACATATTCATCGCAGAGTACGTGATAACATTAATGTTTTTTATTTCCATGAAATTAATAAAATAGTATAAGTTCAGATTTTGTATTATTTAAAGTTGATTTACTTGATTACTAATCGTCATAGCTGTTTGGTTTATCTTGATTTGTCTCTGGTCAAAAATATGATACCAAGAAGTGATTTTTCATGCAATCAAGGCTTATCGTCACAGCAACAAACACTACCGTAATAAGCGAGTTGAGATAAAACGATTCCAATGCTACAAGACGAAATATGATCATAAATGAATTCTGTGTGCATATTTAAAACTAAACATTCATTTTATTGTTCATTTTACACGCACATTCATGCATGTTTATTCGAAGCGTATAAAATCCCTTCAGCCGAGATTGGCTTTGCATTTTAGAAAGTCGAGGGATAGCCATGTTAATCCTCCACAAGGAAGAATCTCAAACAATAACACAAACACGCGTAAAATTGCCAGAAAAACCATTGTTACAAGGATACCAACTCTTCTGGGAGACCTTTTTTTCTTTTCCATTGTAGCGAAGGACTTTCGCAGAAATTCGTTTTGCCCAATTTCGAATTTATATGTAGTTTTAATAAAGGAATTAAGAGTTATCAAATAAGTTTTACCAATACTTTCGAATGTCTAGCGTAGCTTATAATTATCACTTTATATATGTACGGGGTTAATACATCATAGGATTTATTTAAAGGCAGGTGAATTCGTACGTAATCGTTCTTCCTCAAATCAGCATTTTAAATCCTAAATTCGCATCTAAATCCTAAAATCTGTTTTAAATCCAGTTTACTTAGACCTGCGCTAATTTTCACTAACGATAAACCGTAGCTCAAGCACTCCAACATTTTGAATAAAATTCGCAAAATTTGAAATCGAACAATACGAGAATCGTCTTTTTTAACCCTAGCGCCACTTAAAGCAACGTAACGTGGCAATATAACGAAACAGAGTGACTGTTGTGGAAAACTCGCTCGATTTTTCGAATCGAGGCGACGGGTTCCATAAATTTCATGCAACTCGAATGAAGTCTCACTTTATAGCATTACTCGAGCTAATTTGCGCGTCGTTCCTAGGTGCCCTACAAATCCCAGAGCTGCAGGGGACCACAACGGCCGTTTTACACCACGAGATCGTTGAGCTCCATCGAGAGGCATAACAGCGGCGCAACTAGCGTCTAAACCCATGACTTACGTCCGCCTCGGTTACGAGGAAAACCCCTTTCGAGCCACGCAATCCTCCTCGAACACATCCTCACTTCACCCACCCACCCACCCATCACACCCACCCCCCTTCCAACCCACCGCTCGCTGGTTCCATCGTTAGAGGCAGAAAGAGGGAGTGGGAAAAAGTGCGCCGTTTTTCAGTGTGGATTATGATAGTGGGAGTGGATGGGCACGGGGTCGTGAGAGAACCATTAAGGATTCATTGCGGCCCGCGTCATTCCAAACCCGTAAGCACTATGGTTGCGTGTGCGTGTGTGTGTCTGTGTTTTGCGAGATTTTGCCTTTTGGTAAACGGAGTCTGGTAGGGGATTACGTTGCCGAAAGTAGGGGACGGCGGGAACGCTTGAAGAATCACAATGCATGATGGGTAAGATAAATGGTGAGGAGGGAGAGAATGAGTGAAGGAAGAAGGGGGGAAGAGAGAGAGAGTGTGAGAGAAAGTAGATGTGGAAGGGAAAAGTGTGAGGTAGTGCAAATGAGTGGTGGGGTAGTACGTTCGACGGGGGAGATAGGGAGGGAGGGAAAAGATATATAGAAAGAGAGGGTGGTCGCCATTTTAGAGTGCAGTGGAATAAGAAGAGCTGTCATTACCTCCCGTTTCGCTCGTTGAGGTTGCCGTTTTGAGCAGCGCCACTCCAGCGGCAGCGATAACACCGGCGCATCGCGGTGATATTAGAGGAAGAGGGAGAGGGGAAGTTGGGTTGGGTTGGGGGTGGGAGGGGGATTGAAAGAGAGAAAAGAGGCTTAAAGAGGCGGGGAGAAAGTGAGGATTTTGCGCGTGAAAGGGGAAAGGATATCTTGTTCAAATTCTATGAATGATTACAACACGGTTGAAAATATTACTCGAGATGTTTATTTTTATTAAATACAGGTGTAAAAATAATTTAAATGCTCCTTGGTTAATGCGCCGGAATGCATGAATAACTGAAGCAGCAATAAAACGTTGAAAGGATGTGATGGAAATTTTAAAGTATAGGGGATTAAAGTTTATTTGAGTCTGTTTTTGCAACAAGATTCATTGATGGAGAACATTAGGAAATAGATAAAATTTAGATTTTGGTAATGATCACCTTGTTCCATAAACAAAAAATTTTGGAAAGACAAATGAATCATACATAATACTTCCTTAAACATACATTTAGGCCCCAATACCTCTTCGGTTTTTTTACCCATACTTACATGAATTGTATCTCAATTTTTATCCTGGTATGCAGATTATTCATAAAGAAAAATCTTTGAAACGTCTCAATTACATCAGCTTTTGTGGAAGTTCCAACTTTTATATGAATGAAGGAGAATATGGCTTGTTAATTGCTGTTCCCCAAAACAATTTATCAACGGATGTAAACAAATAAACAGTTATTTTGGAGCGAAGGCTTTCGCGGAGTCTTGACAAAGGATTTGGGGTTTCCACCACGTTGTACATATCAAGAGATCTTGACGTAGATTTTCCCGCGTTAAAGCGTTCATCTTCAGGTCCGAAGGCACTTCGTTTTCGGACCTTAGGCTGGCGAGACGTCGTCAAGGTCACAACTCGGTGGAAACCCAAAAATCATGAAGCCATATAAACAGTTATTTGGAGTCGTATTCGGAAAAACGTCTCTGTCGTGGATTTTCCTCTTTTTCGTCCTTTCTCTTCTTGTTTCCTTTGTATATTGTTTCTCTTTTCTTGGAAGTAGAGCTGCATGGGGCAGATTAGCATTTACATGAACATAACTCGAACCTGAATTATGCCCACCGCTGGAGGTGAAGGAAAAAGCATTTATAAATATATAGAGCAAATATTTTTAGGGAAACAACATTTTCGCAATGTGTTTGCTTGAATTGATTATGATGCTTATATTTTACTTATTGTTAGTGGGAAGCAATGGGCGCCATAGATTTAAATTACACATATAGCTGAATGAAACGCCACTTTATGGTATAATACCCACATAGAAAGAAGCAGGACACACGGAAATTATAATATGGGATGGAGAACCCGTGTCTTCTAAATGTGCACTCAATATTTTTATGTAGATAGTTAATCATTCATCAAGGACTGCGATAGTCTAACACCCTAGTAAAGCCATATTTACTTACTCCTACAAAATATATATAATACCCACGTAACTGGAAAATCTTTTGATCACGTCCTATCATTTAAATCTAAAATTCCATTCGACTCGCTTTCGTCAGCACGGTTAACAAGGCACAAGCTCAGACGCTGGACAATGTCGATAAACATGTTTAAGTCACAGGCAGATATATGTCGCTACGTATGGGTACTGACAGATTTAAAGTAAAACTAATGGAGGCAAGTCTCCGAATTCAGCGATAATTATTAGATGAGACGCCTACACCGAAAATATCATGTGGCGAGATTTATTTTAGTAGAAATTGATTTTTTAGCGCATACATAAACTATTAATGAAATTATTAATGGGGAAAATTTAATTCACTAAAGTTCGTAAACAAAACTATAGAATGGGCAAATTAAAGTTAATTCTTTCAAAATTGATTTACGCGTCAGATAAAAGCTTGAAACCGATCATGCTGAAACACTGGTACACTTTTGATCTCTTGTAGTGTATTGAAAAAATATTATCACCAGCATATAAAAGGATACATTTGTGTTCCTGTCAATGTTTGTTCAATGTTTCGCCGTTAAATTTACCAATTAATCATTATGCATCGTGCGCAGCAAAATGGCGAATGAACTTTTTTGTTTAATGATTAAACAATTTACTTTTACAAGCTAAACAACTGATAAATAAACAACTCGGTCGTGATAATTGCGCATTCAAGCATTGTACGCCATGGCTAGGGTTTTTACAACGGGTACGCGTGCCGTAGAGTTTTAATGTTATACGCAAATTATTAAAGAACATTATATTTCCTTTGATCGGGGCCGTAACTACGGCGAAGCAAGCGGGGCATCTGCCCCGGGCGCAACTAAGCAAGGGGGCCAAAAAATTCAAATAGTAATTAAATAATTTCTTGAAGCGAGAGAGTTTTCCCCGGGCGCTAAAATATCTAGTTACTTCAGCTTTCACGCGTGATTTCGGAATCAAAAGTCGTGATGTTAAGACAATTAATAACGTCATAAAACGTATAAAAATTTTACTAAAAGAAGGCGAATTGACACATGAGAAATTATTTCGGCTTTTTGGGATTTCTCTTGAAATAATCCTACTTAACAGTAATTATTAATTATCGTTATGTAGGGAGGTAATTGTATCTGCGAAAGAGGTCGCGCACGGTCGTTATGGCCGTTTCGAAAATCAAATTAAAAATAATTTTATTATATTATTTTTCATTGTTTTACATATATAAACACGAGTTACCTGTTGTAATAGAAGTGTTGTTAATTTTTTTTATCAATTTTAAATGTAACAGGGGGTGTGTGGCTCTATCAAAAAGCTCTTATTGGTACGCCAGCGAAAAAAAAGAACGTCGAAGAACCCTTCAGCAGACTGGCAAACTATTATCGTGCGTTGTATTATATATTCATATTTTAAAATAAACTTATGGCGAATTAATTATTGTATCTCGTGCCATCCTATTTAACTTGACGCACGCATGCATTTTTTGCCTATTTCCGCTGTCTTGTGTTTCTGCCTCATTAACTAACTCCATCTTCTGCATTTTTCTCACATGATGAATCTTTAATAACTTAATTAAAAAACTAGAAAAACGCCGGAAAACTCCTGGTCGTTAAGGGCCAATTACCTGAGCAGCAATTTCGTAGAAAAACTAATTTTTTAATAAACCAGCACTTGCTTGTCGGAAGTCCTGCGTGCTAGGAAATAAAAATAGGTTATTATAAATAACTCATGAAGTTTTATAATTAAAGACGGTGTTTATTAAATATATATATATATATATATATATATATATATATATATATATTTATTATATGACATTTTACAAATTTGGTGAAACACTAGATGATGCTTCTTGGAGAAAAAGACTTCTTTAATTAAATTTAGATGGTTATGAAGGACTCGATACTATGAGAAATCTTAAGATTGCCAAGCGTAAGTTAACTGTTATTTTATAGAATATCAGCTGGAAAAAATGCCTTAAGTTTTAATATATTATTCGAGGATGAAACTTTACATGATTTGAAATTGTGTTTATGGTCTAGTTTTTTGCCGTAAAACTTTGTCATAACGTTGTCAACTTACAGTAATTACTTTGCCCAATATTCTCATTTGAAGAATCCTAACCGACATCTCACTTTATTAACTTGTTTATCCCGCCGAAATTAAAAGCTTGTTCGAAAACAATGTGTCAGCAACGAAAAACATGCAAAGAGTTTAATTGAGTTAAATTTTGGTTAAAAACTTGGATTTAAGGAACCAAAATGTTACGAAAATCAGATAACGCCCTTAAGCGATCTATCATTTTCTTATTAATATATTTTTAAATTAAACATTATTGAACCAAATTATTGATGACTTATTATTTAAATCCAGATCCGATTTTTGTCTTGACTTTGACAAAATTAAACAAAGTTTATTTATTTATTTATTTTTAGTTGTCCTTTTACGATGAGGTAAACAACAATAAGACGAACACATACGACCAATCTCTCGGCAGGATTCGAACCCGCGACTTTAGTAATGGAAGCTAGCCACCCCTCTACCATGAACTAACGAAAAGTTTTAAAACTTGTATCGGTATATCGGTGTAAGAGATTTTTGGTTAGAAATATTCATGTGCCTACCTGTCAGACAGTTTAATAATACGGGTACTCTTAATTTATTACGCTTTTGAGAACAGTTTTACTATTATTCGAGAGCATATAAATGTTCGTCATCACGTGTGCGTAGTAATAAATTAAACGCACATATAAATCCCTCTAATTACCAGTATTTGGAAAATTTTGCTTCAGTAATATATGCATCTGCGGCGACCTTTTCACCTGCCTCCACGTCCCAAACACGTCCACGCATCAGCAGTCGCGCGTTTGAGTGTGTCGTCCGAAGGAGTGGGCGGTACGATATGCCGTTATTTGCTTTGGGGTGGGAGAGAATAAGGGACGTGGAAGTCGGAGAGAAATCACGTCAACTCTCTCATTTTCATTTTTTTTGCGCACACACAGAAACACACACATATATACGCACGGAGCGGAGAGTAGCGGTGAGCCCTTTGTAAGCGCACCAGAGCGCACTTTTAAAACGGAATGCACCGATGAACGCTGGCCGACAACCCTTTCTGCGGGTAGCAGAAACGACGTGTTTTTGTGCATCCTTTTTTCCCGGCGACTGACTATTTTATTTTTCTCTCTGGCGCTGGTTTGGGCAGGTCGCTTTACGCAGCCATAATTTTCGCACTCCTTTTCGCTCGAGTTAACAATTAATTTTTTTGTCCATCTGAAAGAGAAAGGAAAAACACTTTTTCGCACGAGTAATTCTGTTTGCACCGCGTCACGAAGCCGAGCACGCTCTATCACTTTCCTTTATTTGCTTTCCTTCGAAGAACGTTAATTATCTCCGGGATCTTGGAAGTGGTCAAGCTTTCAGTATGTCATGTGGACGAAAGAAATATCACTAATTTCACAGATGCGAGGTCCATGAAAGTAAATGTGGAATTTTCCGAAATTTCGCGTCCTAACTTTTTAGCCGAGCATCTCAACTAAAGAACTTAAACGCTGTGCTTTTCCTATCCGTAAGAAAATTATAATTTCCGTTTAAAATGTTCTCTTAAATATTCTTTTCTATTACAATTTCATTCTAGTTTTTCGCGATTATATTACTTTACAGTCGAAATGTTTTTGCCACCATTTTAAAAACATTTCTTTTGTGTACCCCTTATAATTTAAATTTATAAATGCTACAATCCCGTATTACATAAATTAAAAATCTCTTAATTACTTAGTTAATACTCAGTGCCTGTTAAATCCGCTTCAGATTCATTCTCGTACGTTTGCCTCATCCAAATCGCGCCGTTACGCCAGTAACTGCTTGCTTGATCTGGGAAATTAAAATGTCACGGCAGCGGTTATTCCGAGATGAACAGTTTTTATTAAACTTCTAAAAATGTAGTAACTGCTAAAGTTGATTTATTCAACTTACAATTAATATATTATTCACATTATTATATTTTTTCTGGATGGCACGTAAACTCTGCAGATTCCAATCTGATCTTCCCTTAGGCTCCTTTTATCCCCTTTTCCTTAAAAAATTTTAAAATTATAAATAACACGGACACCCAAGTCTCCGTCGCATGTTCAAGTATACTTTTCTCAAAAAATTATCTCGGAGGTAATTTTAACAACCATGCGAGTTTCATTTTTGCATAATGTGTATTTCAAGGGTGTTTAGACATAGATATTTTGGAAAATACAAAGGTATTGATTGAGCGTTTCGTAGCTTTATAGTGATTATTATAAAAGCTACCGTATAATTTGGCTCGATTTAAGGTATCATTTAAATGTTACCTTTTGACATTTTCATTGAACTCTATCTCCACGACAATATGCATAATTCATAATGGAAAGCATTTTTTGTTCTCTCCTTGCCCTCAAGTCAGCATTGTACCCAATTTGAAAGCCTTCTGTACGAATAAGTATGAATTATGGCATAATGCAAAGCTACAAATTTTCCGATTGATTACGTAGCAACATAAAATTAAACTAACATTTATGTAATAGCTGCAGACACTTAAGGCTATCTAAAAAATCGTTGCGAGTGCGAAAAGCAATATTTTTTCTCGAAGTTTCGTTCTTAATTATGTTTCAAATGAAGGATTCTTTTAAAAGGTAGGTACATCATGTAATTTATGGCAGTGTTTGTGTGTAGGACTTGACAAGTATGCATTAATTTTTTTCATTACATTAATTATGAAGAAATATCTTGTAAAAAGGATTTAGAGAATTTAACTTTTGAAAAGAGGCAGGCCGAGAAGAAAGACACCCCTTTCCATGCGTAATGCTTCATTTGCGTAATTTTTGTTATTCGAGGTCCATTGAAGTTCGTCCATTAATTCTGCCATTAATTCATTTCTCGTCCCTTCAGAGACCCTAAGAGCGTCTTCCTTCGTCATCGGAGCCCTTGCACTCGTTTCCTGTTCTCGAGAAAGTTATCCTCGGCTCGCAAAAGGGGTCGCATGAACGTGCAACCGACATTTGGGGCCGTTTCTCTCTCAAATCCTCTTTCGCGTGCATTTCCTTCCTTCTCCGTCTCACTTCTCTCTTTCTCACCTCTTCCTCTGCTTCGCCTATCCCTACTCCCATCCATCTCTCATTTTACTTTTCTTTCTCTTGCCCTCTTTATCTTTTCCTTTCTATGCCTTTCCTGGTTCTCTCTTCCGCTTTATATAACTTCTCCGCCTTTCTCTTTCAAGCACTCTCATCCACTTTTTCTTTTCCAAATCCTATCTTCTCTTTCCATTACCCATTTCTTTCACTCCCTTTTTCCAAGGTAATTTCTTGTCCACTCTCTCATCTAATTTTCTCTTTCTCTTCTTTTCCCATCTTGGGTGTCCTCTCTCTCTCTCTCTCGACCCGACCCACTCTCCTTCCCTATCTCTCTCTCTCTCTCCTCCTATCTTCCCCTTAATTTCTGACCCCTATCCAACTTCCTCCGTTTCTTCGCCCTTCCTGGTACACATCGGGAGCTCCTGTCTCGTTTCCAGGCCTCTCCCTCCCCTTCCTCTAACCCTCAGCATGTGTTAACACCGTTTCCCCCTTCTGCTTGAACCATCTCCTATCCCTTTCCTATTCCCCTCTCCTCACTGAACCCATTCCTATCCTTTGCTTCTTTTCATCTGCTAATGGTCTCCAACTCTAACCAACAGCAATCCATTTCTCTATCTCCTGGTCCTCTTTTCTCGTCTTCTGCAGCCGTCTTTTGGACGACGATACTATCATCGGTCAATCAGACGGCGCCGCGGTCCGCGCTCGGCCCACCTACGTGATCGTTTCCGCCTCGTAATGTTTTCCTTCTCGACCCTTTGGCGGCACAGATTTCGGAATATGTATGTATCGCCAGCTTGCTGTAGCGATGGCAGATGTCCCGTCCTCTGCATCTCTCTCTCTCTCTCTCTCTCTCTCACACACACACACGCATATCGATTTAATTTTCTCTGGACACCTTTCTCGGAATCACGTTGAGTCCTTAATAATGGCGGTTTTGATTTCTTAAAATCAGAAATTTCGATCGGTACCTTATTTGTCCTTAAAATCTTTAAGGATATTCACTCCAGTTTCAGATTTCGAGGTAGATGCACAGAGCACCGTTGTAATTTTCTACCTACATATGTATGATATCTTCCCTTTAATTTTTTCTCCCATTTAAAATTATAATTTCTACCCGTTGCATCTGGCAAGCTTTTATTTTATACCTTTCTTTAGTAAAGTTGTTAAAATTTGACGATTTCTCGTGGTCCTTCAACGCGTCAGAAAATTACTTCTGAAGAACTATTATTATTGTTTCATAAATTATGCTAATATTTTACATTCTTTTCTATTTAAATTACTGTAACCAAGAGGTTCCCAAACTGTAGTTGGCGAGATCACTCAGGGGGTTCGCGAGATCACTCAGGGGGTTCGTGGCAAAAAAGTACGTATTGGTGGCCAAGGTTCTTGTTGGATATTTTTAACAACTATACATACTACTATTTTGTAAAAATTCTGGATATAGTCTTTGCAAGCGATTAGTTAAGTGACATTACAAACTTTTTAATAAAACTAACTACTGACGTCAAAAGTGCACTGGAAGCGTCATACCGTGTAAGTTACTACAAAATTAAAATAGTACCTAGTCTTAAATTTATTTGTTAGCTAACGACTCAAATGTACTCTCGAAAAAATAAAATATTGTAGACTCGCTTTGCTTTAGATCTCGAATTACTAATATTTCTCCCATTTTTTAATATGCAATTAAAATTTACACTGTCTTACTGGTAAAATTAACGCAGAATACGAAAAGTACAAATAAAAGGTGGAAATAATAACTTTAATTAAATATTGTATAGTATTGTAGTATAATAAATACAAAATTGGTTATAACACATTTCCTTAATAATTTACACTAAGACAAGAAATATAATCCTTGAAAATTTGAATTTTTTGGGGATTCGCGAGATTCGGATCTTCATAAAAAGGGGTTCACGGAGTCAAAAAGTTTGGGAGACACCGCTATAACCGCATGTTTGGAAAAGCATCATCATCCAAAGTTCCATGAATTCGATCATTTATTTATCATGCGTCAATTCTGGACATTTCTTGGTCGCTTCCTCCCTCTTTTCTCTTCCTCCCCTTTATTTGACAAATGTAACCCTCTCAAAACCAGCGATGCGAAGACTCGGAGAGCAAAAAGCGCCTTTCCAGTAAGAACGCAAGGCGAAGCGAAAGCGGCCTTCGGAGAATTTGAAATAACATATGGTCTCCAAGAAAACCGTTTCGAAGGGAACGAACTTCATCATTCGTATCGTACGTCACGAAACAGGCACCGAGTACGGAAACCGTTTTTGCATACGTGACTTCAACGAAAGTAAAACGACTCGCGATATACATTCCAATGAAATCTGTCAATTAATATAATTTTTATTCTGAAATGCAATTCATAGCAAGTCCAGTACATACTCTTTCCATTTTCCTGTCTTTGTCTTTTATTTTTATCACCATTAAAAATTGTTACAAAAATAAAATGTTTCCTTGTCATAATTCATGTTGCTTTCTCCGTCCCGCTATAATATCACCATCTCTCATCTTTTATCTGTCCTCATTAATGATGCTATTTCTTTTCGTCACATTTTTATGCACTCCGATTACAAACATGGTGGATGAAGTTTTGTAGGATAACATTTTCATCTAATTTTTCTAATGATCTGATATTATTATTAGTATTTTAGAATAGGATATAGAAAGGTTATCATCCTTTTTCTCCACCTGAATGCTTTTCTCGGATTTTTGGATCGCGTGGGTGGAATTTTATTCCACTAGTTGATGAAATGGCAGCGACCGCACTCAAGATTTCAACTAGAATGTAAGCGGAGGGAAAAACGTTTAATTTCGCTGTCAGAGACTGGAAGCAAACTTTTCGCACACATTGCATAAGAAATGCTTTAATTAGGATTGTCTTACTGACAAACATTCCGCTTGTCTGAGAGACATAAGATTTTTATAACCCAACTCAAAAAATTCATCTAACCGAGTCTTTCTTGAGTGAATCCAGGAAAATTGAAATTAAATTAAAATTTTCAATTACGTGCATGAACACAAGTTAGATTTAAGCATTTCGATTATCAAAGTAATTTTCCTGAATTTTTATTTATATATTTTACAACTTACTAACTATCTATCCTTTCGATTTCAAGCAACTTAAAAAATATTTTACTTTGAATTGGAATTGTATATTCAACAAAATATATTTTCCACTTTAACTATTGATAGTTGAATAAATAATCAACAAACTTAATTATATTGAAATTAAGATAATTTTCCTTAATTTTAATAGAATTTATTTCTGCAAATTTAATAGTCGAATATATTTTCAACAGTTTGATTTATTACACTCGGGTAACATTCTTTGACTCACTTTGGCCACATTTTGGCTCCAGTGTAATCCGGCGAAACTGAAACATTTTGATCGCATGGCGTTCCACATAGAAGTGGCTTGGAAATGGAATCTTATCTAATAAACTCTTAAGGGAATACTTTTAGATAATCTATGCACATTCACGTTAATGAAGTGTCATTGGATATCGTTGGAGAAGTTCTGTCATTGATGTCTTTAGAACATGGGGAGTAAATCTTGCCAATGCAAATTAAAGATGTGAATTAATTTAAAAGGAGGATATCCGAAGAAGAATAATGGGGAAGAGGCAAAGTTTTAGGTTAAAGAGACATCTCCACTTATTCCAATCCCATGCAACCATCTTCGTACTTCACGCATAGCTAATAATAAATATTCGTTTTTGAGGAGACATAAAATAAATAACTTCGCTAACAAGCAAATGAAATTTTAGTCGACATACATCTTCTTTTAGATATATTTGTTATTGCAACAATTATAGATTGATACGCTTAGTTTTACGATTAAATATAGGATTTTAATAGCAATGGGTTGATTACATGGATAAACTACGTTAATTTAACATCTTCGACTCGCTCCGCGCCAAACTCCATTCCCGTTCATCTAATAGTCTGTCGCCCCTGCGTTATCCACATCACAACTAATTCATATAGCATCTCCTCCTGGCCCACACTCTTTCCCTTTGCCTTTTCTTGTCCTTTTTGACCCCGATCCCCTTCCTTCTCCTCCGGCGACCTCAGTAAACACAAGTCTCCCTACCACCGAACATATTTTGAGGAAGGGCCGAAGACAATATGGCCACGAGGCGCATAAAAAAGGGCGAAGGAGAATAAAGCCGAGGGCCGAGGCAATGGGAGAAGTCGTCCGGAAGAGAATGCGAAAACAAATGAAATCCGGTATTTTAGTTCGCTTTTATTGTGCGCTCGCTCCACCGTCCCGCCCTGAATAGGATGGAAAGTTCCCTCGGTCACTTATTTTTGCATCGCCTTTTTTATCCGAGGAAGTGGGCACGCATGCGCCTAGCGCTTCCAGCAAGGGAGAGATAGGGAGAGAGAGAAATGGGTAGCGAAAATGTCTTTTTGGGGAAGAGTGGTGCCATTCTCCTGGAGAAGCGAGGCTCCATCGGCCGGACACCAAACCCATGGCAATGCGATTTGGTGGGAGTGCGAGATGGGAAGGAAGAGTAGAGGATCCTTTTCCGATAGCAGCGCCGCCCACGAAGAGGGCGGTGGAGAGGGGAAGACAAAAATACGGTGGTGAGCAGAGGGAGAAGGGGAGCGAAGATGGACCCTGCTCAAGCATATTGGCGTGTTAGTTTAGGGTGTTCTAAGACGGAGAGTTTCCTGACGGTGTTGATAAGGGAGGGAGAATGTGAGACCCATGCGGTCCTCCTGTATTATTTATCTCCCTATCCTTTTTCTCTCCCTCTCCCTCCCTTCTTATCCTATGTCCTTCCATCGAACTTGTAAAACAGCCATTATGTTGTTGTTCTTTCTCGGCAACGCTCAGATATTTAGTCTTCTCCAATAATATCGATCTATAACTATCTATCTCAGTTTTATATATCTATTCATTATTTTATCTCTATCTTTATAGTTATATTTCATTTTCTTTCAACTTAAAAAATTTTATCTACTGCCCTTCAAATACTCTTCTTCCACTGTAATGGACTTGTCCAATCATATTTTCAATTTAAACTTCGGAACTTCAGTTCATATTCGACGTAGTGAAACCACAACACGTCACAAGTAACAATCTTGCTCAAAAGAATTTCATCTCGAAGAAGGTATACCACAGAAGTGTTATTTGGGATGCATATGTTAAAGGGACATAACTCTAGGTTGGTTATCATAAGTTTTAATGGCTGCCGGAGCATGAACTGTGGTTTGAATCAAGGGCAGACTAGTACTGGTTGGGTGGCATAAAACCGGAGGGCATTTTGTGCAAGTTTGGTGGTGTGCGTTTTAGGGAGTAGACGAATGTAAGTTGGGTTGCATAAAATCTGGGATTTTGTTTAAGCGTGGTAGTATAAGCTTTAGGGGCACACGAGAGTAAGTTGGGTGGTATAAATCAGAGGGGACTTTTGTTGCCTTAGGCTTCAGGGGCAAAACTATGTTTTTTGCTCGTTATGTGTTATATATTTTTGGGGAATACAAGAGTATGTTTCTCTTGGTTGTAGAAGCTCAAGTATGCGCACATAAGGGGCAGCCCTCGCAGGAAGAAATTTACGCTCTGTTAGACGGAGAAGTAAAAGCAAAACTTCCGGCACTGTATAAATGGTGTAATGGCCTCAATCGCACAACAAATCGTAGACCGTAGGTTAGAGTTAATGGAAAATGCCGCTCGGTATTCTTTTTGACAATCTTTCAGGATTTTCTGTATAAACTTGGCTTTCATCTCCTTATTATTTTAACACTACATTTCATCATTTATATGGTCTAGCTCTGGAAATAAAGATTTGGTCTTGTTAATTTCCCATCATCCATCGTTCAGACGCACACACCATTATACACATATGCACACATAGATATATATGCTTATATAAACGTATACACACATACAGACAAACACATATACATATGTTTTATGTGTCTTTTCGTTCCTCTCTCAAGCCCTTCCTACATCCCCTTTATCGGTCACTATTTCCACCTCCCTGAGTGCAATCGCCTCCATCACCATATATTTCCTCTCTTTCTCAGTATTTTACTCCCTCTCCATTCATCCATCTCTCTCTCCCTCTCTCTCCCTCTCTCTCCCTCTCTCTCTCTCTCCCTCTCTCTCTCCCTCCCTCTCTCTCCCTCTCTCTCTCTCTCTCTCTCACTCTCCCTCTCTCTCTCCCTCTCTCCTCTCTCTCTCTCTCTCTCTCTCTCTCTCTCTCTCTCTCTCTCTCTTATCCTTTATATTCGTACGACAATCCTTCAGCCGAAAAAAATCCGAGTGTTTTTTCTTCACGAGAGCTTTTGAGTGTTCCACGACGGCCCTCGGGTTTTCTATGGACTGGAATCGGAACGGAGAATTCATTGAGAGCGATAGATTGAGCGCTGGTTTTTCAACGATTTTCTTGACAACAATATTCGTGAGAAAATAAGAATAAAAAAATGGGTTTACAAATATAGTTTTAGCATTTAGGATATAAATTAAAAATTTAGGCTGCTCGATGGATAACGGTTTGGACGTTCTTTTGTTTTTGAGAGAAACCACTGACATTTTTTCGCAAAAAAATAACAGATATATCCAATTATTTCGAAATTAATTGTTATTATTTACTTAGGCTCAATATTTTTAGCACAAATTAGTAGGTATACACCAAAAAGCCAGTATTTGTCAATCAAACTTTTTTCATAACCATTAAAATATTTTAAACTATATATCCTCTCTTCAGTATTTATTACGTGGTATTTCCTGAGGTGTATTTATGAAAATAACCAAATTAACTACATTATTATGTGTAGTATAAGTTCGAAAGAATTTTGGTTGATAAAAAAGATATATTTGGACTACATCTATCCAATACAGTTAATTAATACCGAAAAAACAGAAAATTACGATTAATATTTCAAGCATAATTTTATAAAATCTTTTCTTTGCGATTCTGTGAAAAATTGAAATACCGTTAGATAGAAATCGGTGGTGTATTAAAACGTTTCCACATCTCATCAGTACAGTGTTGAAAGATTTGCCTTCCAACGGCAAGCCTTTTTCCAACTTCAGGAGAGAGAAATTCCTCTGAATTGAGAACTTATTGCTAGCACAGTTTAACTCATTGAGATTCTCACATAATTTTTTATTTTTTATTTAGATGAGTATCTCATGACGCTTGTTGTACAAGGGTTTGCTGTTATTAAATGTGGGAAGCAATCGAAGTATTTTATATTGTAAGAAAATTCATTGGTGATTAAGATAAATCCCCTAATGTTGAATTGCCTTCTAAAATTAAAGTTTTTGTATGCTATTTCTCAAAGTCGCTCGAATAAACGAGTTGCGTTCAAGAAAGCGATGCGAAATTTCACAGAGCATGAGCTCGTTATATTTTTGTGAGTGCTTTCTTTGAAACATTGACCAGTATAATTCCACGCTTGTTTTTATCGAGAGCAGCCTATATTCATTTCGACAAAGATACATACATTAAGCATGAAAATAATGAAAACTAAAAGTATGTTTTGCTAAAGATAAATTATTGTAAATTTCTTATATTTTTGGAAAAAACAGATTAGAGCGTAATCCGAAGGATGTAATTATTACAATTTGTGTGAATCCTGATCAGCAATACCCTTTTTTAAGACTGCCCAAAGTTCACATTTTTAATATCTCATCAAGGATTGTGTTAATTTTTTGAACTGTTGCATGAAAATTTTCCTTACTCGAAAATCAAGTTAACTCTTCCAATATATCACCGCGTTTTCCGATTTTTTTCTCCTCTCGTACCGTCGAACCATGGAGAGAGAAAGAGAGAGAGAGAGATAGAAAGAGAGAAATCGAGTCTCCATTTCGGGAAAAATGACAAAATGCAATTCGCATTCATTTTCATTCGGATCAGATAACGCAGGCGCTGGTTCCGTCCCTTTCCTTTGTAATCCTCTCATATCCGGCGCACGAGAGAGTCCTCCGCCCCGAAGGGTAGGAAGAGGATAGATTTATAAAAAAAAAGGAGGGTGGATGGAGGGATGATTTCTCGGCCAGGAGGGGCGGTTTGAAAAAGCGAGGAGAGGTGGTTTGTAGCGGTAGAAGGAGATAATGGAAGTCGGCGGACCTCGACTTGGAAGAGAGGGAAAACGGAGGGAGCAGAATTGAGAGATCATTCTTACGTTTCCGAAATTGAGGTTATGTTAAATGGAGAAAGCGAAAGGTCCTCGTGAGTATCGGATCTGTTAACGGATTGGGATTTAGGAAAAGACAGGATCCGTCTCAACGTTTTGAATGGAGCGCAATTACGGGTGCTTTGCTCCGAAGACGAAGAGAGAGATGCTTGATGAGATTGCTGTGCATATGGTGCGACGCGGAAGTGGAAAGATGAATGTCTGGGATGGTAGAGGGGGCAGGAATGAATATATATATATATATATATATATATATACATACATATATATATATATATATATATATATGTATGTATTGTTCGTAAGGTGCTGAAAGGGGTTAGTTTGACACCATGGGAACGGAGCGTGACAATGAAGGCGCACCGACAGGGATTTGGTGATGACTCGGCGGTGGAGCGTAGGAGAAGGTCTGGAGGAGGACAGGAGGGAGGCGGGAAGGGGAAGGAGAGAGATGTGATAAATGGACGGAGATGGCAGCAAAGGTTTGGTGAATAGGAAAGGAAGAGCAAATGGCGCAAAAGGGAAGGGATATATTCGAAGCGAGGAGGAGAGAAAGGCATTTATTAAAGGATGAGGAAGGAGGAGAGGGAGAGAGAGAGAAGGAGAGAGGAGTACCGTATGGAGAAATACAAAAAGGCTAAATAGTCGAATTTATGATTCAGATCCAAAAATATTCTCTCTTCGCTGTAGTTCGCTATTATGTCAGTGTGTGTGGGAAGCGGAGGAGGTTTCAAGTGTGAGGAGGAGTAGAGAGTGAAGTCTTCCCGTCACTTGAGTATGTTCGCCTCCTCCGCGCGAATATAATCGGCTTAATTCTGGCGGAAATGAGGCCACGAAATTTCTAATTGCTTCCAACACTCCGTGAATATGCGTAATTATAGACAAATCAATAGCCAACTGCGCGAATACGTACTCTGTGATAACCTATAACTGAGGTGAAAAATGTCTCTGTAAAATTTTGAATTTAATTCCATTGTGAAACCGGGATATGCTTTGCAGAGAGAAAGGGAACATACGAAATCCTGCACGCACTGCCTTTGAAAACGCGCATTAAAATGAATTTCGAGCTACGGGCATTATGCGAAAATTCTTCATTACAACCCACCTGAACCCAGCAGATATTCGCGAGGGAGGAGTCGACTGCGAGGCGCGACAGAAAAGGGAAAGAAAGGGCGAAGGTGAGAGAGAGAGAGGGAGAGAGATGGAGAGAGGAAGGGATAAACAGGGAACAAAAGAGGGTGAAGTGGTTGTTTAGAGGGAAAGAGGGGGCGATAACTCGGGGCAAGGAGGGTAAAGGGAGTGAGAGAGAATTGATGAGAGTGAGATTGGTGACGGTGAAAAGAGAATAGCGGGAATGGGATTCGAAAGAGGAAAGGGGTTGGAATGGTTAGAGTCGCGGATGTGCGTAGATTGGTTGAGCGGAGCGAGATTAAGATGAATGCACTGTGTGGGGGTTGAGAGAGAGAGAGAGGATGAGAGAGAGATGGAGGGTGAGAGAGAGAGGATGATAGAGAGAGAGAGAATGATAGAGAGAGAGGAGGATGAGAGAGAGAGGGAGGGAGGATGAGAGAGAGAGGATTAGAGGGAGGATGATAGAGCGAGAGGAGGATGAAAGAGAGAGAGGGAGGATGATAGAGGGGCAGACAGGTAGACAGACAAACGACTTTCTTAGGGCGAAATTGAGAGGGAGGATGAGAGAGAGAGATAGAGGGAGAATGAGGAGAGAGGAAGAGAGACGGAGGATGAGAGAGGAAAAGGATGAAAGAGAGGGAGGATGGAAAGGAGAAAGAGAGGGATGTGGAGAGGGAGAATTGATGGAAAAGAGGAAGGAAGTGAAAGAGGGATGAAGGAAGAGTGGGAGATAGAGGGACGGAGAGAGAAAGAATCGGAGAGAAAAGGAGGTAGAGAGGGAGTGGGGGGGAGGAGGGAGGGAGAGATGGTTTGGACGCTGGGCATAGGTCCAACTAAGGGAGAGGAAGTTTATGCAATAGAGAGAAAGGAAAGCGTGGATGCGGAGTGAAGGACGTGAATTTACGTTTTATGGCGTCCGAAATATATTGGCATTTTTCATGAGTAAAATGTTTTTTTGGTAATAATATATATAAAGTAATTGTATTGCGAATGGAGGTTCATTTTTAAACTGCATTGTGTGGAAATGGATTCGTCCATTTTTTTCATAAAACATTGCGTAAAGCTCTATATTTTTTGCTACTTTAGCTACTTAAGCCATCTCTGTCACAAATTTCGTTATTTAAGAGGCATGGACCATAACATGACGCGGCACATTCCGTTTAAAATATTTACATTTTTTAAAGACTTTTCACCGTAAATATTTTTACGACCTATGCAAATTTTACTCCCTTAATATCTATAAGTAACCCCCTTAGCTTTGATTTATTAACGTCATGAAAATGAAAATTAGCTTTGGGTTCTGAAAAATATTCCGAGGCCGTTTATGAGCGAGGCATTTCGGCCATCTTGACGCCTCATTTCGGGTCAAAGTTTCAAAGGGACGAACGGTTCGGTCCCTTCCACGTTATTTATCCATAGCCTAGGGAAGCTACGGAGGATGGTCACTAGATTCTCTTTATGTTTCGTCTACTTCCCTCTCTTTCTCTCAACCTGCTTCTCAAAGTTCAACTCCTGGGTCTCTTTGGCCTCAACTATCGCTAATCCCTTACACCGCCCAACTCCTCTCCTTAACCTCCTACGCGTGCGCCCTTGATAAATTTCTCCATCCCTTCGCGGATAAACCCTCTCCGCAACGTCTTCCTTCATCCCATCAAACATCGCCCTCTTCCTACTCCCCACTCGTTCCCATAATCCAACATCTCTCGTCCGACCTCCCGTCCCATTTCCACATTTTATTGCTTCGTCCTCTTCCCCCCTCCCACCCTCTCCCCTTCTTCCTCCCCTCCCTCTCTTCTCTCACACGTCCAATACGTCTTCATACTCAAACTCCTACTCATCTAAATTTCTCCTTCACTTTCTCCCTCCCTTAAAAGTTTCACTCCTCCCTCTCCACTTTTGGTGTCTCTCTCTCTTTCTGCTCTTTATGCCTCTCTTTCTATTTCTCCCTATCTGTCCCTCTTTCTATTCCTCCTATTTCCATCCCCGTTAGAATTTCCTCCATATCCACTCACTGCCATTTTGGAACTCCTTCCTGCATTCCCTCTCCTATATATGTATCCTTTTCATCTATCCACTTCTTCTCGTTTATTACCTTATCCTCTTTTCCTTGCCCTACCAAACTCTATTTCACTGCCCCCTATCTCTCTCTCTCTCTAGTAATCTATGATTCATACTTTCTCCATTCCATCCCCACCCCCACTCTATTTTTTATCCTTCCCCTTCGCTTTTCTCCTTCTACCTCACTTCCTAACTGTTTATGTCTCTTGAGGTCCTTTCCCTTTCACCTGCTTTACGTCCCTTACCTATTATACCTCTCTCAACAACCTCTCTCTTCCACTTTCTCTCTTTCTCTTCCTCTCCCACCTCTTCTCCATCCCTCTCTATTCTTGTATCTCAACTCTTTTCCCTTTCACGCCACTCTCCCTCTCCCCTCCCCCCTCCCATTTTTCTTCCGCTCGAACACTATTCCTTTTGAGACCCTCAGGGGATGATATGCCTCTTCCCATGGCCCCTATTTGCCTCTGGAATTTAATTTTGGCGAAAACTTCCTTTCGCTGAAAAGAGCGCCGCTATCTACAGCCCTCTCTCCTTTTCTCATGGGGAGTGAGCTATCCTCAACCATCACCATACACACCGAATGATAGACGCGTGTAAAAATCCAATGTTTCTTTTCTATCTCCCTCTCTCTCTATCTATCCATTTCTTGAAGGAGTAGTTGCCGTCACATTAAGGTCCTCTTTATGCAGTGTCCGTAAAAACGTCTACGTGTCCAAGTGTCTGTTTAATAAGAAAGTTTTTTTTTTAATCATTCGACGTCGTGGAAGGAAAGCTATTTGGTTAAGGGCTTGGGGTGAAGGAGAAAGTTAGTCGAAAGGGATGATGGGAGGACGCTGTGTTTTAGGAAAAAAGGTAAGTCGAGAGACACGATCTGAATTATAAATGGAGGGCCTTCTCTTAAGCTTAAAATAACGTTTTATTCGGAGTGATCCTCAAAGAATGTTTATTGCAGAGTAAGACGATATTAAAGCAAGTAAATCGATAAGTGCGTAGATAAAAGCATATAGTATATGCATTATATACGAGTATGAACGCACAAGATGAGATATTTTTGCGCCATAGACAAGTCCTCAAAATTACGCCCTCTCCTAATGAAAATGTAGTACGCAATTATACCTCTCAAAACAGAAGTTTATTAACTATGTAAAAGTAAAATTAAATATATTTTATATTGTAAAACGTTACAATTTAAACGATTATAAAACGTACATAACTGCTCTAAAAATATTTTATTAATCACGAAACAATTAAAAGATAAACTTTATCAATGAAGCTGAAGTAAAATAGCTCAAAACAAAAAAAATAGTAATACTAATTCTTTATCATCAAATCGAACAAAGTAAATTGGTTTTGCAGCAATTTCTCTAAAAAATATATAATTCAATAGCTGTTTTCATTGAAAATTCCTAAAGTAAACGACTGTTGCATTGACGATCGCGCACTCAGATATAAACCTATAGCCATAGTATTTATCGTGAAAGAGCTTTGCTTTCAACTGGATTTTCGACTTCTTGCACGAAAGGATCGGCTGATTATGTATTTTTTAAATGTGAGCCAGAATATACCTACAGTAAAATTCTCTATTTTGTTTATAAATACGCCTAAAGAACAAAAAATCAACATTTTACTAATTTTCTCCAAGATGGCATTAAAATAAGGTCAGTAATTACGGCTCGCGGTCCTTACACGGTTCTCGAGAGTATTTTATGCGACACGCAAAACTATTATAATATAAAGTGGTCCGTGGAGTTTATCACTCATAATTCGTCTTTATTAACGAAAACTATAGCGAGCAAACTTTGGCTCGGAAATTTTTATGCTTGATTTTTATCATGTGGATAGGACAGAATCTCCGATAGAATCTCTGATAAATTCATCCAGTCAGAATAAGCATTCGTATTTTCCGATTCTGCCCACCATGTCGATAAGGTCATCGAATCGGCGACGCCTTACGTAGAACAACGATATGCCAAACCATTACCTACTCGGCGCTAGTTTTATCATATTTTTATTACAGACACAAAAAGTTCTTTTTTGCGATATTTGTTCATTCGCTTTTATTATTTATTCTCTCCAGAGAATAGTTTTCGAGCACATCGGAGATGAAATGCAGTATTTGGTTTGATTTGTTGAGTCGTAGAGGAAAGAGTCCCTGAAAGCGTATTCAAAACAATTGCTGCCAATTCTCCTAGCTTACGAATACACTCGGCCGTTTCTTCTCGTTGTTTCGGTTTCATCGAATCTCTTTGGATGTCGTCCAGGGCGAACCATAAACGGGACAAACAAGGCGAAGTGACGGGATGAGGTTTTTGGGGGATCGTGGGCGATTTGGCATATCTCCTTCTTCTTCTTCTTCCCCTCGTCGCGTCCAAAGGCGCAGCGGTTGCGTTTTCGAATCCTTAGTATCATTCGCAGCGAGAGTAGCGTTTCGATTCCAACCGACTCAGAATAGTTGCCATTTCCTGTGTTATACGTTAGCATTAACGTCGCCGAGATTTCGGGAGTAGTGCGGAGTTCGTATCTAAGTCCTTCCTTATCTCTTTACTCTATTTCATCCCATCCGTAACTGAATATATACAAAATTGAAATGTAGCTATCTCTGTATGTATTTATGAACAAGGACCTCGAAGTATGCATTAAAATACATAAACTTATGATTAATAACGATAATGTACGAAAATGGCTTCGTCGGCAAAAAAAAACAAAAATATCTTTCATTTCTATATTCTTTTAAGCTCCATTTTATCACAGCTATTTTACATTGTTATCATTGATATACAAATATCTTAATTCCAAGAAATTGAAATCAACTAGTATGATAATTTTTAACGGCTGTCAGTAATATTAGTAATATTAATTTACTTTCTGATAAAAACGTTATCTAAAACGGATCACCCAAAAGATTATTTTTCCTCGCGTTGGCAGAGGCGATGGATAAGCGCAGGCTCAGCGGTGGCAGACTCCCGAACTATCGTAGGCCAAATACACAGAAGCGTTCAGTTGCGATCGTACCCATGCGTTCCCTCTCGTAACATTCCTACGACGGTACGAAACATCACCGTAGCATTATTGGGGTGAATTGTGGTGAAATTGGATTCGAAAATGAGTTCTGTCAGCTCACAGCGGGAGGAAAAACAATTCAGTCTTCTTCCTTCGAAATCTTCGTTATGGATATACTTGAAATATGACAAATCCAAAATTACGAATAATTTAAAAAATGTTTGAGATTTTTATTACACTCGTTGATGAAGTTTCATATTTAAGGTTTTTTTAAAAATTCAAAGCCATTGAAATTTGTGTAGCGTATTCCACAAAGTACTGAAAATTTTTCTTTTCCTGCCATGAAGTTGAAAATGTAATTTGTTTGGAGATTCCCGTTGATTTGATTCTCGTAGTTTAATGTAAATGTAGTAACGAACTAGTATTTCAACGATAGAGGGTAGAAATAATCTAAGAGGCACGCAAGTCATTTTGATGTAAGTCAAACCAAGCACAAAACATTGAAAATTATTATTATTGAGGCACATAAGCATTTTTATTCGAACGTAGGATTGGGGAAACTTATACTCCAAAAATGACGGCTATGCATGAATATAGTATGTTCATATTATAGTAAGAGCTGTTTTGACTTGACTAGCAGATAACTCGAGAAATGCAAAATCGATTGAGGTCATTCTTTCGGGGAATGGTCTGTCTTACGCCTAAAAGAACATTTGAATGATAACCATCGTACTAACTCGGGATTTAAACCGAAGAACGCCTGAACGAATGAAAATTTATCTTCCTATCGTCGATTTACATATGCGATTCGAATTGTCCCATAAAATTGTTATGAACATGGAAATTTTAAGTTGTATCCAAAAAGAAAATAATTCAAGGCCAAACACAACCGAATTCATTGTAGCGTCTTTCGTTAAATCACGTAGATTGAATTGGATTAAGATAAGGAGAAAGGAATGGATATAGATAGATAAACGTCTTTATTCTTGGACTGTGTAAACTGAAATCCAAGTGTACTGTATTAAATGACGGATATATTTGCGTAAAATATGTGCTTTCAATATATGACGCTATTGACTATTTCCTTCTTTGACAAAGCATCAAGGATTATGTTAATTTATGTTACTATTTGCATTTAAATTTTGGCTGAAATCAATAATTTAAGAAACATGAGTAATCGATCTAAACATAATAATGAAGAAAACAGATTTTGAATAATAATAATTTGAGTAACTTACTTCTTCCGGTCATATTATAAGACTTCACTTACATCAATGTTTCGTAGCATTAGGCCTAGATTTATTAAATAACATGAAAGAGAAAAGGATGAAATGATAATATATTCGTTTCCATCGGTTTGACGCTCTGTTATAAAAGATTTTAATACTTATTCTTCTTCCATATCAACAATTATTTATTAAATAATTTTATTTCATTGAAATAGCTCTAGAAGTTCGCTTTTACCTTATCAAAACCTCTTGAATGGTATATTAACGTAAGTAACATTTTCATAATTTCGAAAACGTCCCAAAAGTATACAAATAATTGCATAATATTTATAGGAACCATTTATTAAACGCTTTCCCTAAGATTCGACTTCAAAGCATTAATGAAATATGCGAGATCAAACAGCTATGTTTATATATATATTGCTGAGAAAACCTAAACCCTTTTCCAATTAGGTCCAACGATTAACTCGAATCTGACCAATCTGACTTTTATACCATTTAAATAACAATTAGACATTTTAATTAATCATCTTTGGGATTGATAAACCTGGAAGAGAAAGGAAGGGAGGGAGAGAAGGCGAAAGAGAGAAAGGGAGGGAGGGAGGAATAACAGAAAGTATTAATTTTAATGCTATACTTTATTCATGCATACACTTAATTCTCTGCGGGCAATTACACTAGTTAAATTATAATTAAAACATTTCCCATTCCCCCTTGCCCTCTCTCTCTCTCTCTCCTTCACACTCTTCCCTGAAAAAATTAGCCATCTCTCTTAACGTTATAAAAAATCATGCAATTCCATTTTAAAACAATTTGGGAAAGTGTACAACGTATCACAATTCTCGTGAAATTGAGTACAGGTGACGCTCGTTATACGCCAATTCGATTTACGCGCTTTCATTTAACGCCATTTATAATGAAAGTATAACATCCAATTTGAGTCGCCTAGCTCGTTGCAGTCATCCCTTGTACACTGGAAAACCGGAATATTGCAAGCTTCATTTATATTTTGCATAAATAATTTTTTAATATCTGGATTACCTGCATGTGTTTTAATAAAACAATGTTTGGTCTTACATTCATTGTTTAATTCAGAACCCCTATTTTTATTGCATATTTAGCGATTTATTTTCTTATTATCTCGTGATTTAATTTTCTTATAGCGGCAGTGATTTTGAGCTCGTATGCTTTCATTTCATTAAATTTATTGCGTGATGAACTTTCATTTCAACATGAAGGCACTAAGAAATGAAATTTCTTATCAGCTTTGTTTACTGTCGAAGATTCTACGTGCCCAGCGTTCGATCTTCCTAAGTATACCTTGAGAACAATGCAGCGAAAGAAGAATGTTAGTTTAGGCAGTTGAAGTTAACATTTACTAGAATGAACACCAGCTAAGTTCTACATATCAAACCACTCATAAAAGTCTGACGACGCGCACAATCGGAAGGAATTCGCTGGTATTCATAATTTTTCTTCAATTTTGTACATGTGAATTTCTTTTCCAATTATACTTTAGTGTATTTAAAACATCGCAGAAAACTAAATAATAGTAACTAAATAATTTTCCCAGGTTTGGGAACGCAACTCTCTTAATTTACATGTATGCTAATGGAAAATTACTTTCGATTAACGCCAATTCGATTTACGCTATAATCCTCCGGAACGCATCTATGACGTAAATGGAGCGTCACCTTATTTGAAAGAAATGAGATAGGTACGTGTGCGTAAGGGAATAGCACTCTAAAGTTCTTTTCTTGGATATAAATACTCAATTTTCTTCCAATTTAAAAATATTGCATGCACACGTAAGGAAATTAAATGTATTTTTGTGAGATTGTTTATGTTAGCAACAATGATGAAGTAACCATGCAAGAAATTTTCAAAGTTCAACTCGAATTAATACATTCTTGCTTGATTTCTTGATATCAGCTACTCCCACGATAAAAATGTTTATGTAAAGAAATAATTTTCTTTACTAGTTCTACAAGTTTTATTTGAAAACTATTTTGATATGACCAGTACTTTACGAGATATAGCGGAAAGTTCATTTTTTATCACCAGTAAAATTCTACCTCCCATTGGCTTACGTGACTTTCTTATTATCTTTTACTGTAAGTCCTTAATATCAAATTTTATGAAAATCCGTTGGGTAGAAGCCGAGAACGAACATGCGGACGGACGGACGGACAGACCGACGCTAATAGGCGCTTATGCTGGAAGCGAAACGCGCCTAAAAGCGACAAATGAGAACGATGCGATGCGTAAAAATTCCACTGTAGTAATTTACTTAAAAAACAAACTACAAACGGAAAACACGTATACAAAGCAAGAGTACAAAACGTAAAATTATTATCAAGTATTGAACTTGGGCGAAAATGTGAATTGTCATGGTGGCTTTCATTTCTCCTTGTTAAGAACTTAAAAATGACTTTTTCAAATGATTTTACAAAAATTGTTACGCTAATTCAACAAGGATTTGAATGCTCTCACTGCCCTCTTTAAAAAACTAAATTTATTCTTTCGCGCATAGAACCCTCCGAATACCGAATTCGTACAATACTTTAAAGTAATTTTAAAATGCAAACTATTAATATTCCGCACTCATCGACCGATTTTTACGTGTTAACTTGTGATAAATGGAAATTATCCCTTGGAGACGAATCCATGTCGTATTCCGTTATATTTTTGTCATTGCCTTTTAATATCTAAGTCATGCATTCCTACCAAACTTCAATCTTCTAATTTAGTCGGGAAGATTTTTTTAAATAGATTGGCAGAGACTGCAAATTATTAATTTTATCAACCTAAATAGAGTATTTCGTAAAAGTAGAAGAATGTAATGTATTATAGTATATTTAAGAGTTGTGCAGTTCAATATCGCAAATGAATTGAAACGGCTCAGATGACAACATTAGCTATATTATCTCACATTATCTATTGAATAAGTGGTGGTGCAATGCGTTCAGCTAAAAGGCCGAAAACGAAGGATAATTCATCTTTATCTGTCACATTTCCAGACCATCCAGAGTGAGTTTCATTCACCTTTCCCCAGCACCTAACAAAGATGATGTGTCGCGAAATAGACATCGCTTATAAATAAGTTTTTTCATGATGATTTATTGCTCCAAAGTTATTTACAGAATTTTCAGGTTTATTAAAATTGATTTATCCATTGAACCATCCTTGTATGTTCTCAGGAAGACGATTAGTTTTAATTAAGTAGCGATATAAATTAAATCTTAAAACAGAGTTGGCGATGGATACAAGTTAATTTCTATCGGCCTGAGTACGGTTCTTTTAATGTTGCCAAATAAATACATCGTTATCCTTCGGGTTTATCATGCTCTTAAGTTTGGCGAATGCATCGTTTATCCGGTCCGAGTGAAAACTCAGGAAATGGAAAATTTTTGGTATCGTAGATGCCATTACAATACTTTTAAATGGTATAATGGTTTTAAATAGTAAATGGGAGAAGAAGGGATAAATGGAAAGAGATAAAAAATCGCATTTTATACCTTGAAATGAAGATAGGAGAAGGAATATGGAAAGCGATATAGTAAAATTCGATTATTATTATAATGTAAATTATACTAATTTAAGATCATTTTAATCATAATTATTAAATGGAGAATATTACCTGAATAAAGAAATGTTTTGTTTTTTTTCCTATCATCTTTCAAGCAGCGCTGCAACGCACTGACTAGCATTGCAATCGCTATCGTTGTACTTGGTAATTTTTCATTGCCGAATTTTTTTACTCTAATTCTGATTTTATTTTAGTTTTTTCATCCAAAAAAATAAACTTTGTCCATTCAGATGCGACTCGAGCTCCTATCTCAATTTCAACTAATTTTAATATATAATAATTCCAGCACTTTTTTCATGCTTTTCTTATAGGAAATAAAATTTAAACAATAGGGCCATAAAAACGCATAAAAATGATAGTTTCTGGAATTTGCCCGTCATATCAGTATGCGCAATTTCATTTGTTTCCCTTCTTTTAGGTTTTATACGATCTTCTTCCTATGTAAGAAGCAGATATGTATAATAATATATTGCGCATAATATCTCGGTAGAGTTAACGATATAAAAAAATATGTTCTACGATGTAAAACGGTAGTGAATTTTGAATTAAAAATACAAAGATTTTAATTGCTTCCAACGAAACGGAAAATATAATTTTTTATATGATCAATGACTCAAACTTGATTCACTCCGAAAACACGTCCAAAATTTTCAATGAATCTAATGTAGATATTTGAATCTCCCTTTGTTATGCGAATTGGATTCGTTTTATTTATTCATCATAATATACGACTTTTAAAATATTTATGAGATTCCGGCCTTGGTTCGAAAAAAAAAACACATCGTGCAATTGAGTACCGCTGAAAAAAAGAACATTTTAATGAATTGCAAAAAAGCCTCGCATATATCGATTCCCTAAAAACCCTGAATAATTTAATTTCGCCCACGTATTTTGCATATTCGAACACTTGATTGTATTTCGGGGCATTAATTTCCTTCGGCTGACAGAGGCAACTCCCCCTCGCCTCTCTGATTCCCTAAATGAATGCGCGGAAAGAGCATCTCCCCGGAAAGGGAAGAAAAAAGTGCGGAGGAAAACTTCCGGTTTAAAAAGACCGCTTGTGGAACGCCGTGTAAAAAATTAAAAGCAAGAGACGAGGTAGAAGAATTACGGGATGGAGAAGAGGTGATTGAGGATGAGATAGAGAAAGAGAGATAGGAAATATTTGGGGAGGATAGAGGAAGGGGAAGAAGAAAGATAGAATAGGAGTGGGAAAATCGAAACGAAAAAATCTGAATATTTCTCAAGTTTCGCGTATTTTTATTCAAAATATGGAAGTCATGAGGTATATTCAAGTAAATAACCTTAAAGAATTGCCAAAAACTATAATAAGTTGTGTTTTTCGAAACTACTGGCGAAATACTTTACGAGATAAGAGGCAGCGAATTTGACAGATTTGAGCAGTTGCGCCGCGGCACGCTGCGACTTGCATGGTACGCGCTCACTTTCCGGGCCGGATCTTGGCAACTACTGGGCAGATGATATGAATATTCGAGACACATCACCAAAAATGTCTAATAAAGTGTTGGTAATAACATCAAAACAATCCGTTAGAATCTAAAATTGGAATTGCTCCGTTGTCGCTAGGAATGACCCAAATACCACAAAAAATGATGAAATATATAAAGTTCAAGTGCGATGCGGCACGTTTTCCCTTTATCCGATTGTAAAAATATTTAACACAATTTATTTTCTAACCAAATGGAACAAATTTAGGGGGCGTCCCGAAAGGAATTCAGAGTTCGAAAAATAAGGACCATCCTAATGTACATATCATATCACAGGATCATTTTCACGTATAAATAGATGAAGGGCAAGAGTATACACGTATGAATATCATGAGAAAAGAAAACGACTTAGGCCCGGTTGCATAAAGATTTCGTTATGGAACCAATAACTATTGGACTCATAAAGTCATGGGACTCATGACTTCCCCCGTGTTTCTTGAAGCTATTGTCCTCATAACTTACCTTTCAATAGCTATTGCTCCGTTCACGTAGTTTTGTGGAAGCCGCTAGGTGGTAGCACGCGCGAAAACAAAAAAAATTAAACGAGAAACTCTAGTTGAGATGACAAACTTCAATATGGCATCATTTTCTGCAGTTTAATTATAATAAATAACCCACACTCATAGTTTTGGTAGTTAGATCGTAGATGCAACATTACGTAATGAATAGGCAATAATGCAAAAAATGTTAATACGAATAAATCAAACTGTAATTCATAAAATAAAAAATAATAGCAAAACGTATTCTATATTGAACTTCGTACGGGGAGTCGTGGCGTAGTGGTGCGGGCGCTGGCCTGCTACGCTTAGCAAACTCGGTGCGAACCGGGTTGCCCGGCTCCCCATTTGCGTGGTTATGTGGAGAACACGCAAATCAGCGCCCCGTCCTTCGGAAGGGACGTAAAGCCGTTGGTCCCCTTGGTGTTTCTCGTTAAGAGTAGGCTAATGCCGGCACCGGGTTTCACTCCTCCCTTGCTTTGTGATTTAGACTGAGAAGCCTTCTAGCGCTGGAGTCGTTTGAAGTCACAAGGTCCCCCCAATTGGTTGGTTGGTTCTATATTGAACGAGACAAACGGGAAAATGATAGCTAACAATAATTCAGGATGTAATATTAATTATTGAATTACAGCGAACTTTAATTGATAAACAATCATAATATTAAAGAAAAAAGCACGCTAATGTCTACAGTAATAGTAATGAGACGGTAATGTCAACAGTAATTATAACAACACGCTAATGTCGGGTATGTAAATATAGCATATAAGAAATTGCGTCTTACTTAACTCAAAGAAATTCTGCTATTTATCGTAATTTTATAAATGCACTGTTCCCGTCAATGTGCACACTGTATAAACAATGTAACGAAAAAGAAAACGTAAGGCGTAGGTATGTTATGACAAAACATCCGCCATCTTAGATTCTTATGGAACTCATAACATCTTAACCGTACCCATAGGTAGAGATAAGTTATGGAAAGGCTTATGGAACCAATAAGTGCTATTGAACGTTTCAGAAACTGCTTTTAGCGATTTTTCATAAGTTATGTAGTACATAGGCCTATCGGTTCCATAACTCGCGTTCAAGAAACCGGCCCTTAATTGGGTACGTTATTGAAGGCAAATCTTACTCATCACACCGCGGCTTGAATCTGCGAATATTCAAGTAACGAATGTTAAATCGGTGTACATAGGAACCCCTCGCGGATAAGGAAAACCGCGATTGTTTAGAGTTTACCGTGTGTGTGTGTTAAAGTGAGATAGATAGAGAGAGAGAGAGAGACAGGGAGAGAGAGAGAGGTGGAATAAGTTGTGAATACAGCTTGGTGAAGGGGGAAATAGAGAAAACTTGAATAGAGAGGAATAGACGATAGGAGGATGAGAAACTGAGCGTAAGAGGAGATAAAGGAAGGAGTTGGATATTGGGAGAGCCAAGTTTGTTGATGGTAAGGCCGTGTGGGTGAGAAAGGATGTGCTCGTTTCGCGGAAATTGGGGAGTTAGATCGAGAGGGGGGGGGGGGGAGAGGCGTGAGTGTTTGCGCTGTTGGCACGAGTGTCTCGATGCGGGAATTTGTTTCTCTTGTTATGTGGAGGGTGTGTGCGCGCTGAGTGCGTGTGTGTTGGTCCATCAGAAGGAAGCTTTGGAGTGGGCAAAAGTTGGGTTTAGGTGGGCGAGGTTCGCCACGGTGGGTATGTGGGCGATTGAGGGTATTAGGAGGAAGAAGGTTGCTGCGTGCGGTTGTGGGTTAGGTAGGTGAAACAGTTTACGTCGCTTCTCCAGGATGTCTCCTAAAATAGGTATCGGGCCATCGGCTGTAATGATTCGCTTCTATAGTTAGTTACGATTACATTGGTATTCGCATATAAAAATACAAAAATATCATTTTGAGATCTAACGGAGCTGTGTGCCTCTTTCGTGGTTTCGACATGGTTTTAAAGTCTCTCTTCGAATCTCTTATGCAAATATTTATGCTATTATGAGAATTTTATTCTCGTCCTACACTGAAGTTTTCACTAGATTTCTACTTTAATTTCTTCGTCGGCGTCAGATGCGCGTGGTTATTCCAGTTTCTAGGGTTCACATCACTTAGAACTTAAAAGGTTTTATATCGACTAGTCAAAGTAAGGATTAGAGAAATGGGAGGAAAGTTGCAGAAGGAATGACAAACGAAGTAAATTGTTGCATTAGGGATATAGGTAAGGAACTTTAATTTCCTCCTTGCGAAAAAAATTGTCATTATTAAAATATCATCGGTATATCATGTCAATATTCATCAAGAATTCATAATTTCTCCGAAATTGAAGAAGTTTCCATATCCTGGAGAAATACCAAAAGTATTATAGCTGATTGTTTGTGTTCCCATAATATACTGTTAGGAGAGAAATTACGCAAAATAAACAACATGCGGATTTATTTTCGTCATATAGGCGTATATTTTACGATTTTATTTGTGGATAGACCCAAACATTTCAGCGAAGCTTTTGTTCCTCCATTTTCACTGGCTCGGTTTATATTACCGTCCGAATCAGAATAAAACCAGGCATTTTGAAATGCTCCATTTCGCACATCCAAAAGATTTGCCGTTTGAATGGATATAACGCCGCGTTCATCGATTCCGGCTATTTTTTTTCTCTACTGACTTTTTACATTTACTCAGTGCATCAAGCATTGAATTTAAACTAGATATCCATGCATGTTTCATAGGTCCTTTTTAATAACAAAGCATGTTTCAGTGAATTAATGAGGTGCAAAAATGATTAATATGATATTTGAAATCAACGATTCCATCACCTAATGACAATGCCCCTTCCAAATACTCCATGTTTTCTACAATTTTAATCAATCACTGCAAATTATCTTGTCATAAAACAAAAAATATTTTATTCTCAACCATGATAATCTTTTCTGGTTGGTACAAAGTTTTTTTTATAATTATATTCTGTTAGCGAAAGGATAGATATGCATGATTAATTTCATATCCTATCCGCCGCTAACAAGTATTTTTTCCACTAAATATTTTAATAAGCATCTTCGTACAGATATAAAATTCTCTTGACTTCTTTCTTTTTGGTATTTTTTTAGCATATGTTGATTCTGTGGTCACTAGATTGGTTTCAATGGCTACATGTGTTTCTTTTTTCACCTCTCCCATACACATCCCCTTCCTCAACATCTTATCCTCTCTCCTTATCTCTCGCTCTCCTTATATATATATATATATAATCTATCGACCTCTTCCCTCCTCTTCCAGCTCTCTTGTCAGGGACACTCCGGACGTACCAGCGCGCCGGTTGCGAAGGGGAAGTGATGACTCTCCGCTGCCCCCAGAGCACAACCATCTCGGTCCAGGTGGCGCAGTACGGGAGGCCCCCGCCCTCCGCCTCCTCTCAGCACCATTCCGTCGCCTCCTCCACCCTCTACAGACCGCCCCCGCTCTGCCCCGGGCACGCCCCGGCTGCCCACAAGGCTAATACGACATGCCACTGGCCCAGCGCACTTCAGGTCAGAATCCGGCACTCCTCCCCAAGCAAACAGCTGTAATATCAACAATAATATAAGGTTATCCGAAAAACAAACACGTGTCCTTTCCGTTCTCGATCGCCTCCTCTCTCACGCCATCTTAGAGCGATGTATTGTTATACTTTACGAGAAATAAGTTGGCCTCCCAGATGTTTACGCCCACAAAGTCGGATTTATGCTTACAGTCCACGCCCGTTATCTATTTATGAACAAAGGCTATTGAATGAGAAAACGAGAAGACGCTACTAAGGCACAGTATGGCAACGTCGCAAGACTCTGATAGGCCCTAACCTGAAAAGTACCTACCCTTCTAATGCTCCCATCCTCCACTTCCTCAGAGGCCAACTTACGTCTCGTCTACCATAATCCTCGTTTTATTTCCTGTTTCCATTTCTCTCTCTCTCACTTCTCTCGCCGTCCTCTTTTACTCGCATCCCGGCACTTCTTCCATCTCTTTCGCCGCCGACAAACGTGTTTAGCGACGGAAAACAGCGTTGCGGATCCGGAATTATTGGGCGCAGCTGTGCGACTCCGAAGGTCGAGCAACTTCGACGCCTCCTTGGATCCTTTAAAGAATCTTCTTCTCTTCCTCCTTCCCCTCTCGTTCCTCACTTATCCCCTCCCCTCTCCCTCCCCCTCCACAACACTCTCACATGGGGGAAAACCACTCCGCGACCCCTGTTTCGCACGAGAACGATTTTCTCTATCCTCCGAGCGCATCTATAAATTCGAGTTAACGATCTTCGATATCTATTCGATATGTGTTGTCGTAATGGAATAACTCGCTAAGGTTTCACAAAGGTCAAAACTCCTATATCTCCGTTGAAGATCAGGATGACGCATTCCTTGCTCATCTTTCGCAGAAAAAAACATCGAACTTTTCGAATTTCATTGTCTCAAAATGGAAATCATTTCTTCAATAGGAAGGATATAAAAAAGTTATTCACAGAGTGGCGGAGCGTAAGTTTTTGAATCATTTTTCAGAAAACTGAGGGAATCTCAGATAACAACAGTCTTTCCACTCTAGAATATCCTTGGCATTCCAATGTCGTCTTAGAGCAAGTTTTATAAACCATTCTCGCCAAATATTATAAATTCAAATTCTTCGGAAAAGTTTTTTTAATACTTTCCTCGGGGATGATCATTTGTGTGTGTCAAAGATTTTTTCTACCCTCCGTTTCCTCCCTTCCTTCTCACCTCTCTTCCCTCCCGTACTGTCTGCATTCTTTTCTTTTCGCTCAACCTCCCTCCCTCTTCACTTCCGGTTCAACCTCTTTCCCCTTTTCTCTTCCGCTCCTTTACTAAAAAGATAATTCTTCTTCAGCGCCACGTTGCTCTCTTATTCTATCTCTACTTCCCTTTTCTCTCCCGCTACTGCAGATTAATATCTTTAATTATTTCGATATTTCTCCACGCTCTCCTCTGCTCGAGTCTTTACGCTCCTCTCTCTCTCTTTCCCTCCCATTCTTGTGTCTTTCTACAACTGCTATCCTCATCATCTCCTCTTCCATTCTCTCCTTTCCATCTCATCCCTTATTCCTTTCCCTTGAGATGCATTACACCTTTTCTTTCAGAAATCGCTTTCGGAACTTATTTCCACCCTGTGTCTTAATTAACATTCTCTTGTTCCAAAAATAAACTGGTCAGCAAACAAAATATTTTTGATCGCAAGTGTTTAGTAAAAGACAATTTAATTTAATTACAACTAAGAGGAAATACACGGTTTAGTTTCCGGGTAGCATCAGAATCTTCATTTCAACTTCAGCTAACTTTAAATGTGAAAACTATTTAAGTAATTTTTGATTTTATCATCTTTCCTAGCGCAAATTATGAGATTTAAATTGGCAACCAAACGATTTTGCGAGTCGCGTCCGTAGCAATTAAAGGGAAATGCGCTTGCCGCTTAGCTCAGTGCCTCGCCCTCTTAACCCCTTAGCCGCTGACTGCAACGGAGGTGGACGCGATATTCCTTTCACTGCGTCACATTATACGTCATCGTCCCTCCGAGTAACGAATATCTCGCATACCTCGAGTGCACATGCACTTGAGTAATGCCTTGGTCGCGGCCTCAGGAATAAGCGAGGTGCGAAATCACGTGCAAGCAGTCTATGATTCACTTACAGAAATAAACTAAACAGATTTTCAGGTATTTATAACCATCATCATAATTAATTTATCTGTCCGCATGCAGGTCCAAGATTATATGGATCGACGGGGTTTTCCGCGTTTTCCTCTTCTCCGAAAATTCAGTTCTTGGGAGTTCTCTTTCCCTTTCAAATCTCTATCGGCTAAACCTTTTTCCCTTTTTTTCCTCTCAATTTTTCCTTCAGTCACATCTTTAATCATGAGGTCTGTTCCATGGAAATTTCCGATCCAATTCCTCTTTAGAATATTTTGTATCTTTATTTCTTCTTCGTTATTCTTCTTAATACTCTCTCATTTTTTGCTTCGCGCTTTAAAAGGATAATAAAGTGTCTCTCATCAGAGATTGAATAGTTTTCATCTCATTGCAAATTCATCTCTTCCGAAGTTTAATATATTGCTTTTGCTGGCAGAAAAAGATTGCTAACGTGAAAGTGCATGGAGTATGGAAACACGGAAAGAATTAATTAAGGCATCCTTGTCGCATTGTAGAACAAGTAAAGACAGAGCTACTGAAGCATACGTACACCTGTTTTCTCATTTCCCATCATACGTACAGTAGTAAATGGATTTTTCAAAATAAAAGTTTAGGAGAAAACGAGACAAAATACTGAATAAATTGGCGTAAATGGAGACTCTAACTACTTTAGTTTATCAGTCGTCAGACAGACACACGGACGGACAGACGGATCTAAATGAGAAAACTTGTGTAGCAAGATAGAATACTAAATGTATTGGTGAAAGAACGAATTCTCTACCTGCTTTCGATTATGAGGCGTGTCATACAGACATACGGACAAACAGAGTGCATAAAACGCTAATAAGCGGGTGTTGCTGTATTACATGTGCATGTAATTAATGAACTCAAAGAGTTTCTAGCAGGCGCTCCTATTACGTAGGATCCTGGAGAGCTATTTAGATATCTACCTTTCCCTTTAATCCCGTGTAATCTTCCTTTGGGTTTCTAATATACAGGAACCTTTTAACCGCTCTATATAAGGGTAATAAAATATTATTTAAAAATTTGTATGCCTCGTAAAAGTGGGTGACTTTTTTCCCTTTTAATTCTTATAATTCATCTTCCCCATTGTTGGCCGCTTACTAAACATATACTCATATTAATGCCACTCACTTTTAAGAAGCATACTAATTTTTTAAAGAAATTCTTTGTCCAGGAAAAAATTATTTTCTACCTTTGAGTGCAGTTTTAAGTAAAAGTATGCATTTAATAAAAATGTTTTTACTTAATTTTTTATAACTAGATTTTGTATTAATGTCTTCATACAGCTTTATTTGTGGGTCTCAAGTAAAATTCTCATTTTAATGATTTATGAATTAATTCGAGTCTAATTAGATCGTTATTTTTAAGATAATACATTTATTAGTATTTAATTCGTTTATAAGCGAAGTTAATTAAAAATAAAAATACTCCAGTTGTAAAAAGACTTTTGAAGCATTAAATTTTAGTTATTGAATTTGTTACAGTAAAAAAATAGCTGTCCTAAGATATCTGATAAAATCCGTTGTTTTTGGCATTATCTTGTGGAATTTATCCATTTTGGAGAATAAACAAATTGAACACTTGTATTTATTTAAAATAAATAGTGGGAAAAGTAAGTACAAGTGCTCAATTTTTTTATTCTCCAACATAAGATATCTGTTTCGCTTCAAAGGGAATTTGATATACAGGGAGGTATAAGATGCCGAAAACTTTAGAGAGAGGACTGTAGGTTTAATACAATCACGAATTTTAACGTTTGGTTTGTCGAATTTATCAAACATCTTTGGTCCGAGGCGTAGTTCCTAGGGACTGCGAGAATTCCTAAATAAACGCACACGGACTTCCTTGTGCGACTAATTAAATCGGAGTCAGGGAAGAGAAGCAGAACCTTTTCGCTACTAAAGCAGCTCAAATGAAGTTGGGAGACGGGGAATTCGAAGCGACGTCATCCCGTCGCTTGGAGACGCCAGGAAGGGAGTTTACAGTCTTTCTTTTAAAATCGTGTAGCGGATTCTAGCGGAGGAAAATATTTTTTAAAAGGCGAAGCTCAAGAAGGACTAACTAATTGAATAAGGGACGAATCTGATTAGGCCATTCGAGTAAAGTCAGGCGGATAAAGTGTTAGTTTGTTACTCGGGAGCCATGTTCTTTTTTTATTTTTCGTTTATTATTTTCTCGCCGTCGCACGTAATGAAAGGCTCAAAGGATTTCTCGAAGAGGTGGGCTCATAAAGGAAAATGAAGCACGGGGAGTTTCGGTGGTCATTAGAAAGAATGACTCGGGCAGAGCAGCGTAGATTGGCGCTGATTCGAGATTTAAAGTTTTCTCTCCTTTATAAAGGAATTATCTTATTCGAAAGTTGATACCTGACACAAATGCGTTTGTATGTATATGCGCCGAAAATGACAATCAAAGTGGCGTTTCTGAGAATTTGGGTAAGTTCATTTTGAGTGAATATACATATGTACATAGTGAAAACCTTTACAATATTACAAGGAAAGTGATGTAAATACGCCGGGATGTGAGAAAATAATAATTGGAATACATCGCTTTTAGAGGGACGGGACGTGAAGCAGCAGGAAGTCAAAGTCTATAGCAATTTTAATTACAGAGCGAATTCAGATGAGAAAGAGTTGCGCGGATCGCTAAACAAAAGGGAGGCAGGGAGGGAGAAATGGAGGGAGAGAAAGGGAGGGAGGCATAGAGGGGGAAAGGGAGGGTGAAAGAGAGGTGCTAGGGAGATAGGGAACAGTGGAGTAAAGGGACTGAAAGGTTCGGATGAGGGAAGGAGGGTATAAGTTAATGAAATCAAAGGGGTGTGTAAGTAGAGGAAAGGAGTAACAAGAAAATGGGGATTAAAGTGGAGGCCGATGAGGAGCATGAAAGCGGGGGGAGGGGGAGGGAAGGAGGAGATAGGGGGGGGAGGAGGAGATAGGGGGGGGGATGAAGGAAAAGAGGGGGCGTGTGAACCTTCGGAGGAGAACTCCTTCCAGCGGACAAATTCCTCGGCGCGTTGGATCACAAAAGAGGAGAAGATAGAGAGAGAGAGTGAGAGAGTAAGACTTAAGAGCTGGAGCAACCCTCGACTGAATTACGAGAGCAACGTAAACATTACCATGGCGACACGGTCTCTTTTCTTTTATTTTCGTCAAGTCTTACGACCACGCTTATTTGAATAAGTTTACACGTGGATTCACTGTGTGAGTAGTCGAAAACGTTTTCTTCAGTATCTTCGTCCCTATTACTCGGCTGAAGAAAATTCTCATTTATTTGGGAGTACTAGACCTCAAATTTGACTCTCAAAAACTTATCGCATCTTTCCTTCCGCTGCATTTTGTACTTTATTGTAATTTTTGCTTCAAAGAGGTTCTTTGAGAGACGATACAACAAGAATTCACCTGCGAAAATTTAATTTTGGCATGGTCGTCGCACATTAATGAGTTAACGCTGTATCACAGACATAATTACAGCAAACCGACTAGTGATACGATTTAATAATTATGGTGCACCATTAAAGTCTTACCGTGATATTATAATACATTTTTAGGACAATGTGGATGTTAAAAATTCGTTCCTAGAAATATTGAAGGAGAAATAAAGCGACTTTAAAAAAAATTATTTGATATTGATGAGACGGTAGAATCTATTTCATTTCTATTTTTTGTTTTAAACCTTGAAATGTCGACTTGAATTTTGCATAAAGAACTTTCTATTAAATAATAAGAGGAAGCTAAGTTGACGTATATTTGAGAGAAGTACATATTAACAGCTCTTAAATGTTATTATAAGAGGTAAGAGTTCCACCTTCTCAAATAATTTCATTTTAAGATTTCTTTTTCCAGAGAAAACGATAGCTCATTTTAGGAATCAAAGGACAGATTTGCAAATATCACGATTTAAAATCTCTTTTGTCGATGTGTTTGGCAATTTTTGCCTTCAATTTTAAGGCGATAAATTATTTCGCCAAAAGAATAGATTAGCGCTTCTATTGACCCTGCCCATGTAGTACCGGTCCCTCGTTGAGGATGGTCAGAGAAAGTCTTTGACACCTGTAAACCCACCAATTTCAGTATTAACTACATCTGCATGTGCGTTTTACCACGCAGTTCACTTTACTGGTCGTTCGCGGAGGGCCCAATGCATCAAACTATCCGTGACGTTCTCCACCACATTGAATCCATTGAGATACATAATGCCGCATGCGAAGGAATTCATTGCCACTTTCCCACTTTCGAGAATATAAAAGGCCATTATAGACACCTCATATCAGCTGACTGCTCTTTGCCCCCTTCTACAGTCTTTCTCGGAAAGTTTGGCTCATTTTCGCCGATGAGGTCACCGCTCCCCGAATCAGAAGGAAAGAGGGCGAATTTGCGTCTATTGACGGAGCCACAATGCAGGAGCAGTTTCCAAAGATTCCAAACTTTAGAGAAAAATTTAAGCGAAGTAAATCTTCTGGGCATGAAATGGGCCCGAATATTTCGGATGCTTTCTTTTTTTAATAGGTGAGTTCGAATAAGAGGTATGGCTCAAACATTTTCTTGCACTACGCCGAAGGGAATGACGTTTCATCCAATGCTCTTTTATTCCTATTTTCTCTTTTGAAATGCTTTGGCTTCATAATCGCCGATGCTTCACCCGCTCAAGATAATCCAGTTCATAACCCGATCTCTATCATCCGCCTCCACATTTGTTTCTCCGTGTCGCCCAAACCTTGCCTTTTCCGCGTTACCCGCTCTATGCTAGTCCTCTTTATCAGAATCGGGGTCTTCGCGCTGAGTCGTGTAATCTAGAAGCCACAATGGGACACTTTATCCATTTATTCTCATTTGAAAGGCCTAGTTGAGACTTCGTTTCCTTAACTACTCATTACTGGGTCACGTAATACGTACAATGAGCAGGGTCTCAGAAATCACAGTAATCAGAGTACCTATTGTATAGTAACAACTGAAATGTATAACCTAAAGCGGCCCTAGGTATTTTGGCAGCCCGGGCGATAATACGTATCAACGACCCATTCAGATAAATTGAAGATATTTTGAACGTAAATGTTAAATTATTTATGGCCCATTAAAAAAATATTGCGAAAAAATAGAACAGAAGGAATTTTTCTGTATTTTCAGTAATTTATATGTATGTATATTACTATCCAAAATTTATCTAGCTGAAATTAATGAATCGGTTGGGAAGGACCCCTAAGATTTCAGAACCCCGGGAAATCACCCCGTTGTTTAGGGAAATATTACCGGTGATCTAACACGTAACGTAAAAGCAATTGTTAAAATCCAATTGACATGAGGCATTAGTCTGATGAGCGCGACCTCATACAAATACATTGGATTTTATTGATGTGTTTCTTGTGTTACATCATATTTCACAAGGTCCATCCTTTCAATTGAATAATTTATCCCTTAGACTCTTAGTTGAATGGTTTTCTTATATTCGTAGTCTTTTATAGACAGATTATGAAAACTCTCATAAATTTTGTCTTTCGATCGGAGGAAAAATCAAGGTAAACACTTTTAAATGACCCTCTCTCTATACCGTGGAAATATCAATGCACTGATTCCCTAAGGTCTTCTATCTAACTTCACATTGGAGGCAAAAAATTAATTTTTCGCCGATTTAATCCACGTAGATAAATATCCATAGTTCAGGTTAACTTAGAAGTAATGGACATTCAGGATAAATGTGGAAAGTTTGTAATTCCAAAAAATGATAAAGACATTAATAGCTTCTTCAGATATATACCTCGGCCTTTTAAAATGCACTATAATCCACAACTAACGATATGTCATACTTTTTAGTGTATCTGCCGTACGAAATACTAGATTCAAATCCTGATAAAGGTAAAATTCCATTAGCGTATGCTAATAATAGTAACACCTCTTTCGTCAATCCTATTGGCAAACATTTATTTACGAGAGTGACTTCCAATTTGACCACAAATCCCTTGTGTTTTTTCTCGACCATTCGCTTTTGTCCTAAGAGATTTAAAAATTTCCTCTTATTGTTTGTCGATGCATTTACGATTACAAAATTCTTCAATGTCATCTATTCTCCGAAGATTCCAAGATGATGGTTGTGCTCTAAAAAATATTCTCTCATCAGTTCAATAAATTTATAGAAAATAGGTTGAAACAATTCGCCTCAGAATGATTTTATCTCATAGTTAGCTTCACAATTTCTATATCAGAGTAATGAAATGATGCGGTTATTAGTAATAGAATGTATTTAATAGAATGTATTTAATAGAAATTAATTGTTAGCTACTATGCTGGAATTCTTTGAGAAAGAAAAGGCAACATATTTAGTTGGAAAACATTTAAAAATTACTCCAGTGGTTGATATATGGTTAAAAATCATTAATAAAGGTTTGTTAATAAAAAATAATAAACCGATAACGTCATTCAAGGATTTTCAGAGTTTCTGGAAGGCCTTTACGACCCTAGGGCCCACAGAGTCTCCACCGCACATCACCCCACCATGCTATCCCCTATTTATCCTCACAAGCGTAAATATAATTACAGCTAGCGATTCAAATTTTTGTTAACCTTGCATTGAAGAGGCGTACATGTTGAAGAAGAGGCTTCAGCACCTCAATAGGAGGATTATTCTATTCCCCTGTACCAATATTTAAGGATGAATATTTACCCCAACTTGTCATTTGTATGACCTAAGTACTCCGACTTTTCCAGTGATGTATATTTGAGTACGATTTTTCGATCAGAAGATCAAATATTTATTTTAACTCGTAATTTTCCTTTGCAAAAATGTCTCTCTTGGGATTTAGTAGTAGTGGTAATTGAAAACCCACGGTAAAATGGCCGTTTAACGATTCTAAGCGACTGGAATCACTTGATTTATCTAACTCTTATGTATTTATATTCTTTTAATATTCACCACCGACTTGAATCTCACAAGTCATTAATTTCCACTTACATCTGACGTAGATACTTGTATCAGACGCAACCTCTTCTTATTTTTCCCCCATTAGTCTTTTCCCAATACTCGGATACTCCAAATATGAATAATGCAGTTCGTCTATAAACTGGAATCCATTTTCCGACCATGATATCTCTAATATTCATTAAAATTTTGTGAAAAACATATGCTAAAAAGAAGCCGCCCTCAATGTAAATTCACTTATATTTTATGCAAATGAAGAATCAAATTTAAACCGCCTCATGGAAATGTAATTGATCTCGAAAGTCAATCCCTCAGATGCTGACGATAGCGATGGTGTCAGTGGAATTAAACTGAAAGAGAAATTCCTTAGAATATTTTGATTTACAGGAAAAGTTTTGGTGCATATAAGAATAACTGAAATCGAGCGAAGGTCTTTGCTCTCCGTTTCCTTACCGAAAGCTTTTTATAAAAATATTCCTTTGATCATATAGTCTATTTAATTTTGAAGAACCGACAATCCTTAATATTTTCCTAAAACGTTTCTCTTTTACTCTCCCTTCTGTAATAGGCTTCGCAATTTTCTTCTCTCTCGAAATCCATCCTTATTTATTCTGTTTTCATCATATTTTCAACTGCTCTTCCTTCAAATATGTCATTACAGAAATTCATTAACCTATATTAACGTTGTTACCGTTTCACGAATAACAGGATGCTAAACGAAAATTTTCAACTGCGGAAGAGAAGGCAACTAAACGAGGAAATGTATGCCTTAATTACGACTTTTCCGTGACGAACATCACAGCAAATATGTCCTCGATGTGTCCCTGGATACGGAAATACAAATCCGACATGTGACGATCGCGGGCGACCATAAAAACTTCATAAAAACAGTCTCATCCGCTCTCGACACATAATTTTATTTATTTATTCATTTTTCACAATCATTTTCTAATGATCTCCACCGAACCGCGTTATCGCATATCCAAGATTGAATGTCGTTGATCTAGACGAGAGAAATCCGATTTCGCGTCCCTTATTACCGACATCATCGCGACAGATAAATGGCGCAGATTTACGTCGACACAAAAACAGGGCATCGAACCGCAACCGAACCGAAAATACTAAATGTGTTGAACCTGAACCGTAATCGAAAACCGATATTTATTTCCCTCCTATATTTCGGTTCGCATAAACAGTGGAAGCGAAAGGCTGAATTTTTCCACCGCTCAGTAACCTTCAAATGGCCATCGCCTCCCTCACGCTAACCATACCCTGTCGCCATGGGGACCAAATCCAGACCAAGTTCACTAATCCTCAAATCCCAAGGGTCGTTCCATGAATACGACCTTCAAGTTATTTCTAAGATAATATCTACCGACTTCCGGCAATTCCATGTGGAAATTTACCCATTTGAGAATTCCTTGAACCTTATGAATGCATAGTGGGAGAAGGGAAGTTTTCTCCAATGTTTTGTTTGCTACAGATGTCCACAACCTTTCATTCCTTCACATGAACTGTGCGTAGCATCCACCAGTCTGGCCTTGCTAATTATCGAAGGATCGCTCCAAGTTTGTTTCTTGAGCATTAGTTTCCTTTCTTACAGGTTAGTAATTTTAAATAGATATGTGTATATTGTTAACTCGAAAAATTCAATTTTATATTGGATGTTAATCGACCATTAAAGTAGGAATAACAAATGAATGTATATTTGTTATTCCCACTAAAATATTTAGCTTATTTATTATTTCTGTTTTTCAATGTGTTTTATTAATTGTTGAAATTGTTTTTATGCTGTTCAGAAGTGTTTTGTTTATTGAATGAAGTTAGTAATTTATTTTTTGAAAAACGGGGCGGATAATCCACAAGAGGCAAAAATTCTTTTGTTCGTTGTTGAATTATATAAGCTCGCAGTACTATAAATTTACGGTCACGAGATTTACATAGATTTAATAAAAAGGAGAGGCTAGGAACTTAGGATCACGTATTTGGACGAAATGTGTATCAAGCGATCATGCATCTCTGGTTTCGAGAAGTCGGCGACAAGAATATACAAAAACATCGTATGCCGCTTATAATAATTATCTAACATTAAATTAATTTTACGTTGACGTCTGTAGACATTTGTGTACAATTTATATCGGCGTATTTCTCGAGAACCGTTTGTCATAAAGATATGCGGTAAACGGAGTTTTGTTTCTACTGGCTATGAGGTCCATAGAAAAATATTCTCATTTTCATAAAGTCCCGGGTTCAAATCCAGGAGACAGTTATATATTTCCATAAGTTTACACGGGATTTTCGTTTTTTCAGAGTGCAAGGTTTTTTTCCTTCCATCACCAAAATACGTAAATATCGACCGATTTTCATCAGTTTTACTTTATTGGACGTCTAAAACTCTATACTATCTTATTCTTGCGATGTTTACATGTTATACGGTCGAAGTTTTCAGAAATACACATTTGTTTTCGAATTTTTACGGATATTTCGTACTCTTTCCGGGCGTTGTCAAGGCAACCGTCATTGTTGCCTCCGATTCAATTACAATCAATTATACCTTCAAATAGGTGAAAGAATAGCGTTATTCGCTTCGTACTTTTGTTTAAGCATCGAAATTAATGAAGCATAGCAACGTAAATATTTACGGATAATTATTCTGTTGACTGCGTATGGGAAGCGTTTCTAGCTGTGTCAATAACATGTGTATAACAAACAAGCTACCAGCGTATTGAGTTTTATTTTTAATTGTGCAGTTAATTTGTTTTTTGTTTTGTTTCATCGTTTGAATGCTGCAATCTTACCTTTTTTCTAGTAGAACCATCATATTACACATCTGTAATCCTTATTAACGCAAATAGGCTCATGCATCAATTAAAAATTAGATGAGAATAGGGACGCACGTTACTTTGTAAACACATTATATGGTTATCTTCTCTTCGTTGATAATCTAAATAAACGGTTGCATTGACGTCGCCTTTATAGTAGGTCCTGTAAGAAGTTAAAAGCAGTCGTTGATAGACACCTGAAGTAAAGCAATTGTTTGTGAGTTCGTCTATAAGGTTGCAGCGATAATCATTGGAACTAAGGTAAGGTAGAGCTATTAGCCCAGCTACAGCTGCCAGAGAAAGAAAGAGGAACCAGAGATCAAACGAAGAGTATTGTAGGAAAGAGATAGAAAGAGATGCGAAAGCTCATAGGATTGCCCGTGTAGATGAGGAGCGGAGAGTACAAGAAAGACAAAGAAATAGGGAAACACGCCAAATGAATATGGAACAAAGAAGATCTAACCTAGCGCCGAACTATTTAGATTATTTGCATTTCATTTATTTCATTAATTATTCAATCAAAATGATTTCACTAAACCTTCAGTTTATTTAAATCGCGTTGAGGATCGGAGATCCGGAGCTGCCCTACTACTTTATATTACTGTTCCTAACAGTCAGTTTCGTTGGGAGGCTAGTGTGCACGCATTGTACGTTAAGGGCTAGGTTTCGATTCCTGGTGGCAATATCTTTTTCTTCTTTTTTCCCTGATTTTCAAAACGTTATTAGAAAATAATAATATACGATAATTTAACTCTTTTTTATTTTCATTTTGAGGGAGTTTGTTAATAGAGAGCTTTTTTACATCTAAATATTATCTTGCAATTCACCATATTGGTGGGTGACAGGAGTTGCGATGCGTCAAATGTTTCCTAACGGCCATCCCTTGTAACAATATTGTTCCTGTTATGGTCCTTTAAAGTAAAATGTAAAGGGGATATATATTTATCGGTATATTGATGGATAGCTAAAACGTGACATCCATTCGCATATTTGTATGTAAGTTACGTAGATCAGGAATCACAATTGGAAGCGTACCCGTGACAACAAAAATCGTTACCCTACTTGGGTAATTGCAGGGTAATATGTAAATGTACGTAGATGTTTTTTATTTGCTGCCGGGTGAAAATCACGTTTCCGCATAGTCACAATTTTTTGAAATGGTACTTATTTCAATTTCATGAAATAATGAAACATTCTCACACTACTTAAGTGATTAAAAATATTCAGTCGTAGTAAATTTGCATAATGTTAATAAACATTTCCAGCTTTTCTGGATTCTCGGACCCTCAATTTCCGCGGACTTCTTCCTCACAAAAATTTTATACATTTTTTCATGCATTTACGTGATCTTTGAATGAAAAAATGAAGCCATCTATTTACAGTTTTTACTATAATATGAGCAGTGGACGTGCAAATAACGTAATGACTTATTCAACTTACTGGTACTATTGAGATAACGCGGTCTCTTATTTTTCCGCACGATTTGTGAATTAAAATAATAATAATTCATTATTAGACATTCCAGCTTTAGTGCATATTAGTTTTGGTCTGTCCGTTCTTCTATCCGGATGCAATTCTTTTCTCCGTGGCCATTCAGCGTATTTTATTGGAATTTGGTACTAAAGACTAAGCACAGTAAATTAAGAAATGAGATGAATGGTTTACATAACAAGTTTGGAATACTCTATCGCAGGAAACGTGCTTATTTGTAATTTACTTTACACTTTCCTAACCTGTTGAATTCATTTGCGACTCATGTATGGTTTTTAATTATTCAATTCTGAATATAATCTTAAATAAATAAAATACATAATAAATATTTACATTTAAATAATTTATTTTCATATTTTGATTATTGGTTTTAAATATCACTATTGTTATTGTGAGGATGTGTTTGATTTAAATAGAAAATTACGTAAATTAATAAAACAGTTCTTGAATATTTCTTGAAAATATTTTGAGGTCGCAGCGAAAAAAACCGGCTCCGGTTGCCGGAGGGAAACCGGAACCGAACTAAAATTTTCTGTTATGAGTGAACCGGAACGAAAACCGGAGCGAAAAAAATTACGGTTCGATGCCCTGCACAAAAATTGGACATTTTCGGGCGGAAAAGCTTTTGCACGCGACGGTGGAGTTTAATTGACCCTTATCATGTTCAACGCCGAATGGAATAATCGCGTCAAATCTCTCTTTCTCTCCCTCTCTGTAGGTTGAAAAAAGGGGAGTGTGTGTGCGCGCGTGAAGAGGGGGAAGGAGTAAAGAGGTGTATGATGGGAAGGGGAAATATAGGACGTAGAAGAGAGGTGTTTTTTTTTAAAGGAGGGGAAGCTTATATGGAGAGAGGGAGCTTTTATGTGAGTGGAGAGAGGGCGAAGTGATAGCAAAGAAGGGGAGTGTGGGTTTATTTTTTACGGAGTGAGAGGGTGCGGATTTTAGAGGAGGAGTATCAGATGGGAATGGAGAACGATAGAGAGAGAGAGAGAGATATTTTTATGGAGACGGGGTGGTTTTCTTTTATAGTTCTTGGATTCTTGAGGGAAATGAGGGGTTAGTAAAAAGAGGAACATTTGAGGATTGGTGTTTTCGGAAAGAGAGATTGAGAACGTGTTGGATGAAGGTGTTTTTGGTGGATGATGGGCGTTCGGAAGAGAAAAAGGTGATGGAGAGATAGAGGACTGCGCGTCACCAGGAGACTGTTTTTATGGGTGGAGAAGATTGAGAGATTTTTCACGGCGATCGGAAGGGGCGAAAAAAGTACCTCCTTCGAAATTTCCACTGACGCTTTTAATTTTTGTGTTTCCTTTGCTCTCAGCGCAGTAAGTGAACTCGTAAGTGATGGGGAAGGGGAGGGGTTAGGGGGAGGGGTTAGGGGAGGGGAGGGGTTAGGGGGAAGGGGAGGGGAGGGGGTCGCGTCTGTCCAAAACTTTCATTCAATAAACATCTAGACTGATTCTGATTTGAAAAGGAAAGATCCGCTCTAAAAGTTGCCAAATTTCATTTTGTTCCATGTTTATCTAATAAAACAACCTCTTAAAAAGATGTATTATTGTTCTACAGTTCACTAGTGATTTCTAACGCGAATTCTCTAATTATTAGCTTTCTTGAAAATAATAATTTCCAAATTTCAACCGTAAATCATGAAAATTATTCGAAATATTAATGGTATATAGTTTCATATTACTCCATTAATTACAATTTTGGAACTTGCGTAACGCGGAAATTTAGTACACCTTTCCACTATTGTTAAGTTAAAAAATATTTGTCAAACAACTCTTTAACATTAACTTTCTTTAATATTGAGGATTTCTTCTTCTGAAATGTACATAAAATGATGCATTGAATCAAGATCCAATGGAATTATTCAATGGTAATAGTATTCTCGCCTAGTATCACTTTTCACCTGGACTTTGCGTCCAGTAAGTCATAACTTTTCGTCAAAGATAATTACATCATGAGGTTTACATAAGAAAATTGAAAGAAGCAAGCAGCGTCAATTATACAACTCAGTTCTATAGCACAGAAAGATACAGACCGATCTGTAACCTTTGCATATCACAATGTTAACTTCATTTATGCGACTGATGAGTAATAATGTATAAAACCTTTATAGTTTCTGCTTTTTAAAACCGTAAAGTAAATTACTTAAGTTCATTTGAGATGTACATAATTTTACTCGAAAAGAGAAGTATTTAATCCATATAGAAAGCTAACTTTAGCAACTAATATACTATGAGTGCTCCATAGCGATCATAACCATATTATTCGTACCATCCTAAAGGTGCTTTGCAGAGTAACGCTTTTAATGATGCTCTGCCAAATTAGGTTCCATGTTAAATTTCCCCATCCCTTCTTCTTAACGCATACTACATACCTTTATTTTAGGCTCAAAATCCCATGTTAGTTCGCTTGCACCCTACGCTAATGAAAAATTGGAAAGTTTTCAAACTCTAAATTTATAAATAACTTCTTTGTATCGATATTCATTACCTCATAGGCTATATTAACTAAACCACTATGGTTTATTCAATGCAGCCTATTGGATTTAGCCAAGAGAGACGAAAAATATTCTTCTTTATAGAGGTGGTCGCTATATTTGCAGCAGAATTGTTTTCCTAAGGAGAGACGGACAAATAATTTTATTTTGGATTATTTGAATACAAACTATCCTTCCTTTGTAATATCTCACCTCAAAGCATATTAATTTCGATAGCATATCCAATGCAACTGGACAAGATGAAAACATTTTTTAAATAAAGCGTAGAATAGAAGTTTTAAACAAGTAAAATTTTGCAAGAATGCCACTACAAATTCGATTACAGCATTCCATATCATGTAGTGTTAAGTGAATGTTTGACCTGGAAAAATAGTTATCATCAAATTTAGCTTTTAGGTATTACACAATTGAAGCGTTTTGTGCATTCACAGGGTAAATGATATGTTATATATATTTAGGCGATTTAAAATTAGAATTTCCGCCCTGCCTTTAATTAATCTTTCGAGATTCTTGCCCATGCGTCATGTTTTCATAATTTCTCTCCGTGACGTTTTATGATAATAACGTAGCCTGTATGTACTTCGAAAACGTACTTATATTATTCCCTTTTACTGTGCCAAAAAAATAGGGGTTATTTTTATAGAGGAGAGCGTTTTTCTTCTTCTTATTCTGAGGCATTGGTATAATATTCTCCGCAAATTACGCCATCTTCTCATTACACTACGGGGATTCGTAAATTCCGAGAACTCGAGTCCATTAGTCACTCGTTAGGAAAATTCTAGAAAGAGACAACTGCACAAATTATTACTTTTGCTATGAATAATTCACAAACTAAAAGACCCGAAAATGTCTCGCATGCGACGAGTCCTCTTCTACGAAATGACGTTATTGCATTCGCTGCATATTTATGAATAAATACAAGATTTCCTTTTCTCTTAATTCACCGAGTCAGCCTCAAGAATGTAAATTGGACTACACGCTGTTTATCAAGCTTAATATAGCAATTTATACCGGCCCCATTATGCCAGAAAACAGTCATATATAACGATCACTAAGGTGCAATGCGTGCATGTTTATGGAAATTGGATAGAGTAATGAGTAATCGTGTAAATTTGATGTAATATATGCGCATTTATATTTATTGTTATGTGGATATCTGTGTGAACTTGTGTGCATACGTACACAAATAGAAGTGAACAAATGAAGTTTTTCTGTGGTACAGTAAAGAATATATTGGCTACGGATTTCTATTTATAAATCGATTGGCAACTAAACAATAGACTGCTCGCCGATGGAAATTATTTGGCATTTCCTTTCACACGCAAACTTACATATTAATCAAGGAAATCTAATCCATTTGCAATTAAATCTTTACAACTACTTCTGTTCGAAACATTTCACCGATTTCACACTAATTGCGAATCTCTCAACGCATTAATATGAAACATTTATAAACCAACCGTTGGAAACCAATCCATATTTACGTGCCGTAACTTTCAATTGACTCTGGCGCTTAATGCGTACGAAATTTTTAATGTTCGGCTAACTGCGTTTTGCGTTCCTCGGCCTACCTCGGAATGCGTTCCACTAATATTACTCCCCTCGCATAGCGATCGTCAGGTGTTCTCTGGCATCTCGGAGAAGACGCTAATCCATGCCGTAACATAACCTTCAAGTAACTCAACCTTTAATGTCTTTAATAATCGCGTGCGACTTTTTTGTTTTCCATCGCGTCTGCACGCAGAAACATGGCGCAAGTGTTCAACGACGCATTAAGATTGACTACGAAGCCGCACCACGCTTTTTGCTCTGTAACTGTGTTTCTCTCCGCTTTCATCAGATGTCGCCACTGTTCTTTGATCCATTAGTATACTAATAAGGAAGTGTAAAAAAGCGCCATTTGAGGATGCATCAGCCAGCAGGGAGAGAGGTTAATTGATAAAGTGGTCATTTATGAAATGGTAATGTTATTTGATCATCAAACTTTTATTTATAAACGGTAAATGGATTAAGAATAAAGGTGTAGTGTATGACTGAAATAGGCGTTTAATATAGCAAAAATTAGCGACGGCTGGCGTTAAAATCTGTAAGCGTCAAAAAAAACACTTTCTCCACGATAAAAATCGCCAAAAATAATAGAAAACCGGAGATCTGGCGTTGCTATTGAGATTGTGTTTGATTGTGGAAATAACTTTTTTGGTTTACTTAATTAATAGAAATAATGAGTTTGAATTGAAGCAATCTACATAGTCTTATCGATTTAATTAGAATATTTAAAGATAATTCTATTCTTGATTTGATTTGAAAATCATTTTGTGATTGGCAGGGCCATAATATGTAATCTCCACTTTTGTCACGTTTATTGTTTCTTGGCTTCCTCTCTTTCTTATATTTTTTCAATACCTTAATCGTACTAATATTTCGTTTAACGATACAATGTTAACGCTCGTAGTAAACTTCATTCTCTTTACGGTTGCTATAAACTTTCTTCTTTTGCCATCCCTGAAAAAAGGCGCACACATAAACAGCATACATAGTGCCACGCACGTTATCCTTCCATTTTATTACACATAAATTGTGATGGTGTTCCAGTGTCTTAAGTGAGAGGAGCTGAGTGAGATGCTGAAAATAAGGTGAAAAATAAAAAGTCGAATGTTGGAGTGATTACTTCTTAATTTCGGTCGTGATATGTAATCATTTAATTCTATTTGTAATTCACGATTCACAACAGAAAAAGACAGGTCTTTCGTTGTGGTTTAGAATTATATTTGTAAACCCATCATTATTATTATTAATTTATTATTGGTAGTAATTTAACCATCGCTTATTACCACTGAAGACGACTGTCTTGTCGCAGCAATTGCAATTTAGTCTATCCAACAGTTACATGACTGCGGGAAGAACCTCGTCCATTTTTTTAAAGCTATTGAGAATAATTAGCGTAAATATTTTGTAGCTTAAATCTTCCATCTTTTCGACGCATTTGAAACGATTTTAAATTCTCCATTTAATATCAGTTTTAAGCCATTATACAGGGTGTCCCACGACGCGAGGTCGATACTTCACCTACGTCTAGGGGAAGTAATTACGAGTCGAAAATAAAGAGTTATCAATTTGCCTATTCTCAATAATGAAGGAGTAATGGACATTTGAAGTTGTTGATGGAAATAAGAAGAAAAGCAACCATTGGCAACACTGCTGAGCACACAGGTCGACACAAGGTTGTGCGATAGTAGCTAGAAAGAAGAAAAGCAACTATTGACAACAATGCTGAGCACAGGTCAACACAAGGTCATTCGATAAAAGCTAGTTCACTAGTGACTCATGATGATTGTTGTTGTTTTTCAAAATGTCCATATACACTAATGAAGAGTATGCCGACATTCATTTTGTTTATGAATTCTGCGATGGGAATGTGACAGCAGCTGACCGGGAATACAAGAGGCGATTCCCAAATCGGCGAACACCTGATTGGAGAGTGTTTTCACGCGTGCACATGTATTTACGAGAAAAAGGTGCATTTCCGAAGCCAAAGATTGAGCGTCCCATACAGCAAACAGTGGACGAGAAATAGGTCATACTCCACATAGTGAACAACCAGCAGTGTTCGTAGAATATCTGAACGGACCCATATGCCACGAATTGTATAGAGAACTCTTAACTATCACGGTTATTATCCACTTCACCATCAGGATGTGCAAGCTCTTCAGCCTGAAGATTATCCTGCACTTATGGAATTCTGAAACTGGATCGTTCAGAATGATCAGTTGATTCCACTAATTTTGTTTACTGACGAGGCGATGTTCACTAAGGGATGGAATAACAAACTTTAGAAATTCCCATTCATGGGTCTTGGAGAATCGAAATGAAACTCATTTTCTACACAGATTTTCTGTAAACACTTGGTGCGGAACGCTAGACTTATTGGACCGTTGGTGTTGGAATATCGTTTAACTGCAGAGAGACACCTAAACTTCCTTGAATACCGCCTACCAGAACTTCTGGAAGATGTGCCACTTGAGGTTAGACAGGGTATGTGGTTTCAGCATGGCGGTACACCAGCACACTTTGCAAGATGTGTAAGTCTATTCTTAAACCAATGGTTTGAGTGTCGCTGGATCGGCCAGGAAGGGGCACAAGCTTGGCCGCCAAGGTTGCCAGATTTGATCCCTTTAGATTGTTACTTATGGGGCCATATGAAAAGCATTGTTTATCAAACGAAAGTGCAAACTGTAGAACTGTCAGACTGCATCAACGATGCTGCAGCGCAGATCAAAATGGATGGCTTTATGCTTCGCAGAGCAACAAGTTCTCTTTTACAGAGAGCCAGAACCTGCCTAAGAGAAGATGGTGGCCACTTTGGGCAATTCTTATAACGAGCAATTGTTTGAATAAACTTTGTAAAACAGCAAGCTTGCTTTTCCTCTTATTTCCATCAACAACTTCAAATGTCCGTTACTCCTTTATTACTGAGAATAGGCAAAATGATTACTCTTTATTTTAGACTTGTAATGACTTCCCCTAAACGTAGGTGAAATATCGACCTCGCGTCGTGGGACACCCTGTATATTTAATATCTATGTATATGTATGTGTATATATATATGTGTATATATATATGTGTGTATATATATATATATATTCGCTTACGTTTTGAATTTGCTCGGCTTCTCTGATGTTTCAGCGTGTGCTTTTAGTATAACCACTTAAGGTGACGATTCCGATGTTTGGTTCCACTAATGGATATCTCTTCACTGGCGAGTACTGTACTCACAGATTTCTATTTTTCGGAAACTATTTTTGAATTTGTACCTAGGAACGTTAACAACGAGAATATACAGGATGAAATGACTATAATAACATGCTTTGGTTTGTTTGAACCCGAAGTTTTCAGAACTAATTATTTTATATTATTTAAATAACAACATAGATTTATAATTAGTTCTGGTTAATTTAAAAAAAGGAGATTTACATAAAATAAATGAAATTTTATAATATGCAAAATTTAATTTCTATAATGGAGTACGTAATATGACATTCAGAAGTCTTTGAATTCTTCTCAGAAAGAAACAGTGGCAAAAATCAAATGTTTTCTGACATTTCTCATAAAATAATGAAAGCGAAATTCTTTTCTTGTCTTTATTAATAAAACTTGCCAATGCTCACTTTGAGATAGCTTGAGGAAGAAATACATTTTTATTTCTCTTTCTCGCTCAGAAGACTTTGACACTGTTCCTCTTAAGACGAACCAGTCACTCGTCCATTTAAAATAATCATTTCGAAACAATTTAAACGCGAACTACCTATTAATTCATTGTCTCTTTCCTAATTGATCGATGCGCAGTATTCATTGCTGCAGACGGTGGTTGAGATATGCCAGAAGAAGCGCCAGTGCAAGTTTCAGGTGACGGCCAAGGAGCTGAGTGGCGGCGCTGCCGTCGATGACATCTGTCCCGGTTCCTCAAAGTTCGTCGAAGTGGCTTACAAATGCAGTCCGTGTGAGTAAACGAATTACAGTTCCTTGCAATGTTTCGGAGACGTAACCCATATCGATGGCACCAGTTTTGAATTATATCTCGGAAAAATAAGTTATTTTTAAAGCGACAGCGCGCGATTCAAAATTATAATACAAAATTACAACTCTGCAGGATGTAGGAAATTCGAACGCGTTGCTATGGCGATGTCGTTATTTATGTACGGTTTAAATTTCTTTAAAAAATTAATAAAATTAGTGAGGAACGAGATTAACATTTTGGAATTTTTTTCCGTTAACTTCCTATGAATGTTTATACTTCATTTGTATTTTATGCAGCACTAGATTGGCAAGACAAGTTCCTTGAAAAAATGCAGCATTTTGTCAAAAGCCAAATAATGTAGCTAATTTTGAATTAAAAAATTGGAAGCTTATTAACAATTCGGTATATTTAAATCTTATCGATAATCTAGTCGAACTTACTCTCAATCCCTAATTCTTCTTATTAAAAATAATTAAGTTTTGCAAAATGAACAATTTTTGAATCCTTCCTCCCCTTGACGTCCTTTTGGGTTTGCAGTGCTGATTATTTCACGCAGTCCGTCGTTAACGCCCAAAAAAATAAACCGCCTTTCGCACCGATACGGAAAGCGGAGACCATTAGAGAGCTCCTCCTCTGTTCGCTAAGTTCGAGGAATGTTTATTCTAATGCTTTGAGTATGATGGCGTGTAATGCGCTGTCGCGTGGAAAGGATTTTGACAAAACTCTTCAACTGTTTTCGTTGCCTCGGAGAATCCTGCGGCTCCCTAACGTTTCTTGCATTAAACATCGCATTCCCAACTTTTCCGTCGCTTCCAAAAACAAAATTCATATATATTGTTCCGTTTTGGGCTTTCTATTTCTGCGGTGTCGTATCGCCATCCGCGTTTGTTTCCATACTTGGTTTTATACGAAACTTTGGAAAGTTTCGGTCTCTTAAGAGTGGATTTTTTATAGCGTTTTCGTGTGCTGCGTATTGTTCTGCGTCGCAGGACGAGCAGATTCCCTCATTTCTGAAACCGACGCCGAGTTCATTTAAAATTCATAAGAATTTTCCCGCGACTGCATTTAAATAACCGGGAAATAGTATAGTTGTGATCCAGCGTCGCTGTATCCTAGATTTCGTAATTGCAGGAAGATTTCTAAAAATCAAATGTTTTCATTTAAAATAATATGTGGGATATATAATTGCATACTAGGAATTTTGAAATATTTCTGCATCAAGTTTCTAAACAAACGGGGCAGATGCTTAAAAATATTTATCCAGATAGTCATACGTGAGAATTCATGTAATTGTTCTCAAATACGAATTTCGGTATAAAGCAAGACCAATGCGAACGACGAGGACGCGAATAATTTAATTTAGGAATGGCTAGGTAAAACTTAATATTATCGAGCAAGCTCCGCAATACCGGCAATTGAAAGGCATGGAAAATAATAGCGGTACAGCACTCGTAAAACGAAGCGTGCTAAATAAAAATATTTTATAAAATGTTGGAAAACGCACGTCACAATTATTAAAAATAAGCGTTGCATGGAATTTAAATACACGCTGACATTTTCGTAAACATCGAATATTTCAAATTTAGCATTAATAGCTGAAATTAGACCATAGCAAACGTGCAATACTGTGAGCTGAATTTTCTATTGATACCTCGATCCGGGAATGGCAGCAAACATTCGGTATTTTGTTTTTCACGATCAGCGTTAGGAGAACCGTTTGCTTTGAGTATATAAGCCAGAAGGTCTGTCCCGGGAATGGAGTGGCACCATTTTGCTTCCAGGGACCCAACACTGTGTCATTTCCAAGCGCAAATTCTTTCCATTCTCATCACAGAGGCCACTCACGCGCGGGGCGGTCCGAGCACGGAATTTAGGGAAAAAAATGAACAGCGAAAAATTCGGCGCCGTATTCGCTAACAAAACCCAGCTCTGGGTATTCAATGCGGATTCTGCGTTCGACAGACAACTGGCTCCGTTCGGAGAAAGGCGGACTTATCCTTTTATATCCTGGCTCTTCTTAAAAAAATAGAACAAAAAACCTCCACGCCGTATACTTTTCTGAGTTTTGTTTTGTTTTTTGTGTTCTGGATATACAAAACGGAGAATCCGACTTGAAATTCGCAAATCACGCCTCCCATAGCGGTTGCCTGGGGAACCGCTGCAGGTCTGTTGGAGATGCTGAATTCCATTAGGTCGGGAGGAAGCACTCAGTCGAAAAGGATTATTACAACGCATCTCTCTCTCTCATTCTCTCCAATTCCATTTTCGAAGGGCCAAATACCTCTCCGACTCAATTTTGAGGACCTAGCCATGATCGATTGGCGTGCAGATGACCCCAAAGTTCATTACGCCATTACATGCACGCCGGGTTTATAAAGTGGAGGACCGGAGTGGGTATTAGGGACCGCGAGTGTTTCCACGGTTTATGCAGCCAGACCTGTTTATTGGTTTATTCGATGCCTATCCAAGTGGGTCTTTCTCGGACACGTGACAGCCGACGCAAACAAGAGCGCTCGTTGCGGATCACCAGGACAATTAATCATTCTTAACGCCTGCACTAAGCGATCTTTCAAAAATATTCCAGTTGCTACGAATCGCGTCGTTAATTTAGATATATATTTTTTTAATACGCTCACTAGCGTCCCTTTGAGAGTAAAATTAATATGGTCGGTATAGATAGCGTTAATGTCTCGCGCGAAAACGAATTCTCGACCTTAATATTCGCGTCCAATTGATAACACGCGTAATTCTATTACTCCTGAGTTGGTTTTTTTATTCTTCGCTTGCTACAAACAGTACTTAAACGACATTTGAAATTGGAATATCTGCAGTAATGAAAACGAAGAGGAGGATTTGAATCCTTTGCTACTTACTCCTGTACAAAATCATGAAACAGCGACTGGTGATCGACCACTGATGGTGCCTACTCGGTCACCGAAACGCGCAGCTGGTTTATACAACCATTTTATGGCTATCGGAGTCATCATGGCTCTCAACTGCTTAAAAGGTTATTTCGTAAACTTCACATTGTACAAGTAAATAAGTAATTACGATGTATGTTATGTTCGGAAACATAACGCGCGAGAAAAATATCCGATAGTAATGGGAAAAAGTCAATTCGCTAACTTTTTTTAAAGAGGACGCTAAGAGCGAGTACAAATTGAACGAATTATAAGAACGAAGCCAACATAAAAATTTTTAATTCGGACAATTTTCGACCAAGGCAGCCGCATAATGCAGATGAAGGCAAATTCGATTTTCTTTTGTTTTCCCGTCGATCGCAGCAGCGTAAGCGAAACGATGGCGTCGAATATCGAAAGGCGATTCTGAAACTCGACGTGCGCGCGAGAGATGGAGTGCGCAGGAATAACACGGCAGTGCTTAAGAGTTCATTTGGTGAGGTCAAACGAGGGACGGGATGCGGCGCGCAGAGGAAGGTCGAGTGGTTAGAATGCATGGCGAGGAGTAAAAGAGAGAGGCGCTGAGGGAGTGGAAAAAGAGGGGATGGGAAAAGTACTATCCGTTCGAACGAATAAAGGGAGACGACTAGGTCGGTCCATCTTCACCCAAAAGGGAGGGAGGGGTTTATAGAGAGAGAGAGAAAGAAAATGTCGGAGGAAGTGAAAAGGAGGGAAGTGAAGGAGAGAGGGAAAGATAGGAAGGTAGAGACCGGACCGAGAGAGAGAGAGAGAGGGGGAGGGAGTTTAGGAAGGAGTGAAGAAGAGGTAGAGATAGTGAAGGAAGGGTGGAAACGGCGGAGATAAGAGAGGAAGAGAGGTTTATGGCGTCAGGGAAAGTTTGAAGAGTGAGAGGTGCAATTGGGAGCACATATGATCGGATGGCGACGCGACGGTAACTCGAGTTGATAGGTAGTTTCCGTCACGGAGACGTTTATAAAAGGAACACAAATGTGAATTCGCGAGATAGGATTAAGTTAAAATAAAAAATTCTGAAGATCCACGTAAATTTAATTCTATTAAGTAGACCTTTTATTTTGTTTATACTTGTTAGCTACAAAAAATATGCAAAAGTGATCACTTTGTGCTTAAATGGAAATGTGAACTTTTATTTTCTATATTAGAGCGTAAACATTTAAAATTTTGTTTTTGAGTTCAGATTGTATTAATGTGTTTTGGCTGCTTAATATAAATAGTAATGCCAAAAATACAGTTAATTATAGGAAATTACCTTGTCACTTCAATTTCTAAACGTCTGAAGTGCTATTGATAATAAATAAATATTGAAGGAAACTGTATCGACGCTTCGATAAATCCAGTATGGGTTTTGATTTTTTCTAATATTTTTACATACCTCTCTCTCTCTGTCTATCTCTTCCATAACCTCCACCCTCACCTTCATTTCTTTCCTCTCTCCCATCTCTTTAGTGCATTTCTCTTTTTCTTATTTCAATTTTCTATCTTTCTTATACAACATGTTTCAAATTGAGAGTATAATTTTTTTATGTGAAATAAAGTGCGCTAGCTCTTATCTATTGTATTATGATCAACCAAACCTTTAGCTTATCTCTCACAACATTCTTTCACAGTGCTCTTCCATAATTCTTGAATGTTTATTATTAACTTGCATTCACGTACGAAAGGCATTCAAAGTCTCCTCTAAAGCAAGAGAACGAATCTAGGAAGTCATGAGGAAACTTTATTCCTAAAACTTCTGGTTTTTGCACCTTTTCTGCGTTAAAAGTTTCTGTCAAAATCTCCCCCGTGATGCTCCTTTGTTATTACTCCGTCCCAAACGAATTGCACGGGTCAGAGTAAGAACGCTCTCCCCGTCTGCCCCCCAACGACAAACTCCTTGGCTGTGAATCTCGTTTCGCGAATTCGCCGTCGGGCGCTGCCATCGCCTCTCGGTGGTGTCGCGACGCCAATGTCAGCAGAGCGACACTAATACTCTAATTCACCCCGTTTGAAGCGAACCAAGTTTCACCACGCAGTCTGGACCCGGAAAATGAACTCCCTCCGGAAAGTCTGAGTGCAACTCTCAAATCGTCTGCTCAAAGTGTGTTTTTTCCTTAAATATTAGAGGACATCGACCTCCTTAACGATTCCCTCAACTACAACGCTTTTCTTTGACGTCAAATATCTTTCCGTTCCTTAACGTAATGGCATTCGTGTGATTCATCACTCGCGTTTCGCTGTCCATTTCCTGCTTTATGCCATATCCAATAATATGAGGAGGCTATGTAACGTTTGTATTATTTGAACGAATTTCCACGCACATTATTTTTAACGGTCTTAAATGTCTAAAACAAATTTCATTCAAATTAAGTTCAATGTGTAAAAGAAGTGTTAAATTTAAAAAATATTATTAATAAAATGAATTTCTCTGGTAGTTCTCGTGTTTATTTATCATTAATTCAACTTAAAAATTAATACTTGTTAATTTAGCTAATTTAATCGATACTTCGAAATAGGTAGATTGCCCATTTAAAAGTTTCGATTAAATGACGTAAATTAACAAATATTAATTTTTTAAAGCTTTATTCTTTCGCAGTTTTCATTTTCACTCTCTTAACCTAATAACGAAAATGTTTTGTATTTAAAGAAATTGAAATCTTTGCTTCCTGTGATTGAACGAGGATGTTTTTATTTGCCTTCTAACATTGAAGACCAGTGAAATTTCAATTGAAACGGCGACACTTCCAATGGGTGGAAAAGTATAAATTATGTATCTACTTTCACTGTGTGCAATATATAAAAATCGAAATTTTGTTTCATATTTCACGTGGAAATTGGTTATAGCAGGGGTCCCCAAACTTTTCCCTCTAGTGGGCCGCATTGGACAACTTGTAGATTAGCTAGGGCCGCATTTCAAATTAAGAAAATCTGCTTAGATGAACTGCACTTAAGATTTCATTTGAAAAGTTTGAATGAAGTGTGCAAAAGTGAATTGAAGATTTTTATTCAAATTACAGACTGAAGAAAGCAACAAAATGAAAGGTTGATAAATTGCTCAAAAGGAAGAGACTGCATTAAAACAGTTTAAAGGGCCGCATACGAACCTTCAAAGGGGCCGCATGTGACCCGCCGGCCGTTGATTTGGGACCCCTGGCTTATAGGATTATGCGCTAGATCCATCTTCGTCTTCTCCGATGCTAAAATGCTCATAAATCCACATAAAGACATAAATTATTAACTATCTTTTGCAACATTGAAAAAAACAGATGTTGTTATTAAATTTATTCGCCAATCCACTACCAATATATATATTTACTGTTAATTCTCGTAATAATTTTAAACCAATTCTCCACCGCAGTGGAGTACCTAATAGTAGTAAAAGGGCGATAATTATTAGACGATCTCGATGAAAATATATCGGTTGACATAAGGCAAACGTTTAAATGGAGCTCTCACCTAATCTTCCTTTTTTCACTTGCAGTCGAGTTCCGCAGCAAAGTGGCTTGCGAGGACCAGTCCACCGAACTCCGCTGCGATCCGCACACACGCATCGTCGTATATTCGGCCAGTTTCGGTCGCACCGAATACGAGAGTATCAAGTGCCCTCAGCCACAGGGCGTTCCAGAGGAAAGTGAGTGACATTTTGTGATAACCGTTTTCGCAAACATAGGAATATAGCCATTTTCCATTACATTTCAATTTACGGTACCTACTGTTGGACGGATGAAGATGTGCTTTCTTTACATTTCGTGCATTTTTATTTCTTTCTCTTTTTATTCCTCTCTTTTCCTAGTACTGTAAGAATTTTTTACGATATCATTTGAATGCTAATTCGCAGAAAAGATTCATTTTCTGGCTAAAGTTTATATTTTCACGAGCCAATACTTAATCCTTAATACTTAATACTTACTTCAGGAAAAGCGAACTCAACTGCCTGCACTAATATATAGTTTTCATGTTTGAAACAAAATAAATTCATTGAAGCGGATAATTATTTTTGAAATTTATTTGAGCATTAATCCGATCATCTGCTTAATGATTAAAGCAATTTTATAAATCATATATTATATCGTAATATTTTTTGAATTCTCTTAAATAGCAAATTTTTCCGTACAGTGGTAATATTATTTATAAGGATGATAAAAATACTGAACATCATCATTTATTCCATTAGCGAAATAATTATTGAGCATGGCGTCTGGTGATTAATGTACAATGTCACATCATAATAAGCGCCCTATTTCAATATCCCCACAATTTCATTGGGTATTAAATGAGGGAATTATAAGAATTCGCGAAAATGTTTTATTTTTATTTGTCTAAAAATATTTATACCCGTAGTAATAATGAAATTCGCTCCACGCCAATGCAATTCTTTTTTATTTTTTGCTATTTTTTTGACAAAGAACAGTTGCAATGTCGTTTTTCTTCGCTTAGAACGCCAGAGCATAAGTAAAAAAATATTCCAGCCCGTATTTATTTATTAACCATTACGCTTTTTGGAAGTCTTGCAATAAAAACGGGTCTCCGTTGCATTCCTGCACCCTTTATGTATTTCCCGGGATTCCAGCTGTGTCTAATGACATGCAAACCACACGCGGCGAATGCCATGGAAAATGGGAGGAGAAAGAATTTCAATTTTTTTATCGCGAGGATAACGACATAATGACTAGAATGCCCGCCTAGCCTGGATCCATAATAATTGTTATGTAAATTGTTATGCTATACTCCATCGAAGTGTTCGGACTAGTACCTAGATGGCAAAAATTAATACGCGAAAGAGGGATGGACCACTTCCAGCACAACGAGGTCACAAATGAATTTTTTTCCACCATCCAATTTCTACTGAATTTTTTCGAGAAATTAAAGAAAAAATGTTTTCTATCGTACCCCCAAAATTATTTTTTTTAAATCATGGTAACCATTAAATCTAGATCAATGCCTCAGTTGATAAATGAGAAGTGTTGTAATTTCTGCCTGTTTGAGTACCTAAAATCGCAGTAACACGTTCTCAATTCGCCGTCCGCAGCGTGCCTCGTGAGCTACGCCACGGAGACTGCAATGCAGGAATGTCACGGAAAAAGGAGTTGCGTGCTGGTGGCAAACGCCGCCACCTTCGGCAATCCGTGCAAACAGAGATCTCAGACCTATCTCAAAGTGATCTACACCTGCGGTGAGTGAAAAAAGTGTGATGTCACTGTAAATGGTCCCATTAATCAATCGAGGTTAGAAATGTTCAGATTCTGGAGAAGCAAAACCGGTAAAATGCATGATTTTTTAAAACTCTTTAGTTACATGTACTTAAATATAAAATAAACGAATTTAAGCACAGTTTAAATATTTCCATTCTATTATTCGTGAATAATGTTACAAATTTGCTAACCGCGAAAACAGTGGGATCGCTAAATAAATTATGAACTGAAAAGGAATGAATATATATATTCATAATCACATATATTACAGATATTAATTTTATTCAAGTGTCCCAACTGTTATTCAGATATATCATATATTGTTCCAGTTTGTTAAATAACATGTGAAATTATCCTCAATTATAGTTTATGTTAAGCTATATTTTTATAGTAGCCATTAGTTTACCACGTCCGGAGTCAAAATTGTACCGTAACTTACATGCTCTATCAAATGATAGAGTTTGATAGAATATTTTATGAGCGCGCTTTGTTTGGAAATTTTAATAGAGGCTATGAATATATAACAACTCAGTGCCTCCATACATATTTTTAGATATATTATTTTTAAACAATTAAAATCACTCATTTATCAAAACTTCTCTTGGTATAAAAAATAGAATAAGGTCTAAGAGACATATTTTCAGCGTTATACAATTCTGAACCTGTGCCGCAGGGATTGCATCTTTGTGATAGAGATTGCAGTAAATCAAAAGTCCCATTGCTGGAATAGTTTTTTCGCCGGAATCCGATTTCGATATACTTCTTTGTGTATTCACAAATACTATACTTCACGAGAAATAAGTTGGCCTCCCAGATGTTTACGCTGACAGTCCATGCCAGTTATGTATTTACTAGTGTAATTCCCGTTGAAACATCAACGGAAGAATTGTAGATAGATTGATTATTAATATTTGCATTTAAAATAATGTATAGCACACTATTACATATGAAATATTTCGTCATATACTACATTTCTAGTGAATATTCTGTTGTCTTTTAGTAAATGCCTTTGGTTTTTATTTTCGGCTATAAAATTCTGATATTATTCTTCCACCTTGTTCTCGTCAATGCTACATATAATTGTCGGTGTGCAAAGACAGGGAAATAACTATATATATACATATATAACGTAGGGAAAATAATTAAATTTCGTGCACTTAACGTTATGATTGTTTTAAAATTGTATTCTGTACTTACGAAGAAAGAAAGCTTACTCGAATCCTCAATAATGTTCTCCGTCGTTATGTAAATAAAACTCTTTAAAAGATTTAAAATAAAAACTAATTAATCAATCAGCGGAATAATTTCTTTTATTACTATCTGAACAACAACAAATCACCAATTTATTTCAACATTGTAAACTGTTCTCTTGACGATTGAATGAATCATTGTATTGGAGATCCTTATTGACAAAAAAATAAACGAACTGTTTATCGTAGAAACCGTTACATAAACAAACATAAGTGTTTATTATATATTCCCGTCGTTTTCGCCGAAAGAAAGGTGAGTTGTTGACGTACATGTGGCGGGCAGAATGTGAACTACATTTCGCTGTCGGCCATCTTGCGTTCCTTACAGAACAACGTTTTTATTATAGAGAATGAACAAAGCAGCGACGCTACTAGGGCACAGTATGGCAACGTCGCGAGGCTCTGATAGGCCCAAGCCTGAAAAGTACTCTTGTAATGCTCACATCCTCCACTTCCTCAGAGGCCAACTTACGTCTCGCTCACTATAATGTCGCGCTTCGTGAAAATCTGAACAAAAGCACTTTCGCATATCAATCGGTCAAAATTTCCCGGGAAATTCGCGGACGAGGAAAAAAACGTTAGACCAGTGGTCTTCAAGGTGGGCGATAGCGCCCACTAGAGGGCGTTTTTGGATTTTTGGTGGGCGTTAAAGAACTCACAAAATGCTATTCTAATTTTTACACTGAAAAATAAAATTCTATAAAAAAGCACACATATTCTGTACAACTATTTTAAACACTGTTATTACCACTGAGACCGTATTCGGTAATCTCATCTAACGATAGTCCCACTAGTATTAGGGTTACCTTACCTCCGTAAATCGCTTTGCTACTGGGGGCGCAAAATTATTCTTTGCCCCGGGCGCCAGAAACCCTCACTACGCCACTGGGTGGGCGATGAACTTATTTCAAAGGACAACATATGGTAAAAGTGGGCGGTGACTCAAAAAAGGTTGAAGACCACTGCGTTAGACGGACTGAAAAACCAACATGATTCGATGATTTCATTGGAGCAAGCGAATATTTCGCGTGATTTCTGTCGTTTCCGGCGCTCTAGTCACACTCACGTCTAGCGCACTCGCTTTTCATTTTGCGTCGACATTCCCAAATTGTCCATCGATCTCATTTCCGCCGCAAACTCTCACTCTTCCCATCAAAAGCAGCGCTCCGACGCCTCTAACTATATCTCATGCTGTTTGTATTACTCGTCAGTAAAATCTGGCTGCAGAACTGATCATGACAGCTTTCGCGTAACTGTAATGGCGTTGCTTTTTGCATCTTAAATATTCCACGACGCACCAGCCGTCTTTTATCGATTCTCTCTCTCACTCAGCTCGAATCAATTATGACGATTTTGGATGCCCACGCGATGGAATATATTATTTTTTTATTTTTGTTTGAGGAGTAGCGTCATATGTTTATTCTAGTCGAGAAGGAGGGTTAGAAATTTGAAGCGTTGCTAAGGTTTTTAAAGCAAGTTAGGAAAGTGTACAACGTATCACAAATGGGCGCGTTTTGTGCAGTGGAGTATTTGAAAGAAATGATATACTTGTACCTAAAGGAAGTAGCGTTTTAAAGTTCTTTTCTTCATCATAAATAATCCATTTCTTCCAATTCAAAAATATTGCATGCACACGTAAGGAAATTAAACGTTTGCTTGTGAGATTGTTTGTGTTAGTAACAATGAAGAAGTAACCATACAAGAAAGTTGCTAAGTTCAACTCGAATAAAGACATTCTTGTTTGATTTTCTTGATAACGGCTACTCCTACGATAAAAAGAAATACTTTACTAGTTCTACAAGTTTTATTTGAAAACTATTTTGGGTTCTCTTCGGTTATCCCGGGCCCCTTTTGAAAAATAATTTTTTGAGATAACCCTTTCACGCAAAACGAAAGCTTGCAAATCCATGACTGATCTGCCTGTGGCGACACTTACCCACCCGATCACCGGACAATGGGGAGGGATATTTTCGTTCCAGAGAGGCGAAGGGCGCGATAGCGCCCGGAGACGGCTATACCCGATATAAAAGACATTATAATCTAAAAAGAAAGCGAGCCGAAGGCTCGCCAATATCCTCGGTTACTTGTAAAAAATTTTTTTGGCAAGTTCTCATTTTCTTAGTTTGTTTTAATGTTTTCGCCATGAAAGGGTTATCGCAGGAAATTATTTTTCAAAAGGGGTCCGGGATAACCGAAGAGTACCCTATTTTGATATAACTAATACTTTACGAGATATGAGATATTTTTGTCACCAGTAAAGCGGTACCCCTGATTGACTTACGTGATTCATTTATGTGATTTTCTTATTATCTTTAACTGAGGGTCCTTAATATAAAATTTCATGAAAATCCGTTCGGTAGAAGCTGAGAACGAACTAGAGCTCTGCACGGGCCTGATTTTCTAGGTTCGGTCCAGCCCGTACGATGTACTAATTTTAGGCCCGGCCCGTGAGACATTACGGTGGAGCAGTGTGACTCTTGTGATTTTTAAAGCCCGGGCCCGTAATTAATTCTAAAGGATCGGCCCGTACCCGGCCCGTGCAGGACTCTAGAACGAACATGCGAACGGACAGAAAGACGGACGGACAGACCGAAGTTAATAGGCGCTCACGCTGGTAGCGAAACGCGCCTAAAAAGGAGAGCGAAGTTGCGAAGCAACCGCAATCGTCTCTTAAGCATCGCTTTAGAATTTCAAATGAAATCGCATGATACTTCGGACTATGCATAGATTACTTATCAGATGATAATAAACGCCGATAAAATTTCACATCGCCGATATGAATGCGAATGTTATCATATCCGAAATTCGTCCACAGTTCCTCGGAAGGTGCTGAGCCAAAGTTACCAGGATAAGGAAGAGGAGGAGGAAGGGGAATGGGAGGTTGAGGGGGAGGAGGAGGAGGAGGGAGAGGAGGAGGAAGAGGGAGGAGGGAACGAAGAGTACGACTCTTACGGTGGCGGAGGGACCGACGACCTCTTCCGGGAGTCGAGCGCCTTCTCCCCGCCTCCCAACGCCGTCGACAGCGACTCTGAGTTCGGGAGAGGGCCAGGGAAGGCGCAACCGTCGCTCGTGGGAAAATCGGCCCCCGGAGGCGGGGCACCCAACCCTAGGCAACATTCCGATGGCGGTCAGGCCTCCTCTGGTGAGTATTCTGAAAAACGATTCATAAATCGGATAACATGAATTACAGGCTCTGTAGAGCAAGACGTGTTGCGGAAAATACCTTTGGTATATTAGCACGAAAATGGAGACTATATTATAGAACATTAGAACAGTGATCTCCAACCGGTGTGCCGCGGCACATTAGGGTGCCGCGAGGAAGGCACTAGTGTGCCGCACAGCCTGAGGATATTTAATTTTCACAAAAGCGTTTGGAACAAACAAATTCGAATAAATTTTATCATCCAAGGAATTTATTCTGAAACTACGAGAGGAATTGGTAAACCTCAGTAAAGATCATACAACTTAAAATTAGTATCAATTAGATGTATTTTGGCTAAAAGCTAAAGGTGAATATCCTTCAATATCTGAATATCCCATCAATATGACATTCCAAATTCAACAACGTAATTATGCGAATTAGTTGTTCTTCAACGGCCCATATTAAAAATATTAAAATGGCATGTTTAAAGAACGTAGATGAAGAAGTAGGTCTTTCTATTATTGAGACAAATATAAAGCGTCTTTGTATCAAAAAGGCAGGGCCAAATTTTCTGTCGAAGAGCATAACATTTTTACACGTTGAATTGTGGGTACTTAATTTACAATAAAATTATAGAATTATTTGAATATTACTTTACCAATCATAACAATCTAATATAATTGCGACTTTTATTTGTTTTATGCTAGTTTTTTATTTTAAAATGTGTTTTTACGCAGTGAAATTAATTAGGGGTCGTTTGATGTCCAGCGATGTTTTTAAGTATGCATGAAGGTGTTCCCTGCAGCAAAAATGGTTGGGGAGCACTGCATTAGAAGTTAGTGTTGAAAATGTGAACCTAATTGTAAAAACAACTTGCGTTTTACACAATTTGTTAAGGAAAAAACTACTAAATATTACGAATATCTAGAACCACCAGAACCTACTATCCAACTATGCTACAATTCCATCCCATATTTCATCCTTTTTTCTAATATTTCTGTAGTCCGGGTGCTCCAGATCATATAAAATGGGACGAGCTTTAACAATTTCTATCAAACGTTCCGTAGAAGTCATATCGAACTGCTAAAATTCGCACGCGGGACACGGGAAAATCGCGCTACCGGCGAACCGAGATAAAAACGCTGCAGTCCCGCTTTTACCTTTGTATGTATGCGGGATGACGCATTGGTGTGTATGACTCAATTTCCCGCCACGTGTTCCGTTTCCCGCGTCGCTCCCGCTTTTGCTCCCACGTCCCGCGTTGGTTTGAGCAGTCCTTAAGTCAGAGGATCTTTTTATTACAAGAAATAGGAGCGTATGGCGTGTGCATAACTTACACTGACTAATTCTCTTTCCCTTAAATAACACCCAAAATAGATTTTCTCTTGTATGTTGTATGAATTGGGAGTCAATTATATGCAGCAACTGAAAAATGTTAAACAGTTTTAAAAACTATGTAAAGATTTTTGTCTTTGATAAATTCTCAAATTTTGTCTTTTAAAAAATCCTAAAGCTCGTCTCCAATATTCCCGACCACATTTCCTGGTTTTCTCCCCGAAATTCCACAAAGCAAGTGATCTCATCCTTCAAAGACGTCTGTCTGCCTTTCTCATAGCCACGCATATTCTCGCCATTTACGATATAACTCGGCAAGTGGAGGAATCTTTATCTCTCTGCTGGACCGCACCGTCCGATCCATCGATCGGCCGCGTGTTTTCGCTGACAGATAGGCGAAGAGATTGGGTTGGGCGGATGTCGGGGGAGGCGGGTGTCTCGTCTTTGTATGATAGATGAGGTGCGGTTTGGGGTCTCGGGCGGGATTAGTAATACCTCCGACGTATCCAAGTTATTGTCGCTCCTGACGGCGAAGAAGAATGGCCTTCTGACACGTCCTTACACCGGCGCACGGCCGGCGTATCTATTCTCCCGCCCCCAACAGGACACGCTAACTAGCATTGCCGTGCATAAACTACGCGCGCCTGTCTTGAATCGTAAATCTCCACCGCGGATCCCTTTACCCGAAATACATTGAACCTCTGTCATCTGATCCCATGTCGGTGAACCAGCGACACGGCGCGCTTTGTCTTGTGGCCGCGCCATTTGCTTCGATTCCCGAATGAGGCAACTCGGGAATCGACTAAAAATAACGGAGATAGAAAGAGTTATTCGTCCTGAAATGTTCTTTCTTAAGATCAGACTTGATGGAGGAAGGCGTTTTCGGCGCATTAAAAAATTCTGGAGTTGTTGCGTTGCCTTTATGCATTGTTTCTTGTTATGATTGAAAGCTAAAAGGGTAAAGCGCAGCTCTTTATTTTATAACGGCACTTAATTACTCACTACTTCAGATCACATAAAGAAATTCTTGGTATGTTGTGGAGTTGACGGGAATTATATTTCTCAATGCTTTAAAGTGACTTATATTGCAGATGGCAGCTGCATCTAGCATATATTTGTTCGAGACAACGAGGAAGTAATTTTTTCTTTTTCCAGAACCATTTAGCCATTGAAGGAGATGCATAAATTTCGCGTTTAAAGCGTATTTGTTATATATATCTGACATGTATCCAGTGATATTCTTATTTTTATTTAAAATACTAATATAAGTGCCCGTAAAAAATGACGGGGATGATCGATTATTCTGAAATAAAATTGAGGCAGTCTTCTTTGATCTGAAATCATACCTCTAGCTGAGAGGGTTGCCTTCGATCCGAGCGAAGGTTCGAAACCCTCGCCGCGAGTATCTATTGTGCTTCAAAAGCTGACCTTAGTCCCCTCTTGCAGGTATATTTCTGTTTTTCGGGGCGTGACAGAGGGAGTGACAAAAGGACAAAGGGACAGAATAAGGCTTTTATATATTACCGATACATAAAAACGTTTTGTTATTATATCATAATGCTATCCTGAAAATTTTATCAAATTCGGTTTTGCGTGATATTAAGCTTCAGAAAGCATTACATGACAAAGGGACAAAGTGACACTGTCTTTTATATATGTGTTTCTTGATCATATGCCGGAACATTTTATCGACAAATTCTTCTTAACAAGTCATGTGTAGTCTCAAGTGGAACAATTCGTATATTATTCATAACAGTAGTGAAGCTACACAAATTATTTTTATAAGCCGTACCACTGTTTTTATTTAAAAGTTGTCTACTTTACTGAAGAACTCGGTTAAATATTATAATTTATATAAATTTTCCGAATTCCCGGAGTTTCGGTAGGGTTTTTGATGGAGTATATTCCTTAATTTTCAGTTTGAAAGAAATTAAATACAAAGATATATTGCATCGAAGGAGATTAATATATGTAAATACATGCAGATATATGGGATTAATGGAAATTGATATGCTTTTTACTCAGTGAAGTTAATATTAAAATTCTCTGATAAACTGTCGTATT